>JAVLUX010000011.1:37502700-37947700 GCA_032164185.1 Moxostoma hubbsi
TCCTTGAGTAATCATGCTAAATTGCACATTTGGTACTAGAAAATCACTTGCCATTATCCATCCATCCATCCATCATCAACCGTTTATCCTGTGTACAGGGTCGCGGGGGGCTGGAGCCTATCCCAGCTAACATTGGGCGAAAGGCGGGGTACACCCTGGACAGGTCGCCAGTTCATCGCAGGGCCACTTGCCATTATAACAAACACAATTGAAAGCTATTTGGTTTGTTAAATGAACCTTAACATTTTCTTTGTCTTTGTTTTTGAGTTGCCACAGTATGTAATAGACTGGCATGTCTTAAGGTCAATATTAGGTCAAAAATGACACACAAAAAAAGAAACAGCTTTCTCTAAAAACTCATCAGTCTGTCATTGTTTTGAGGAATGAAGGCTATACAATGCTTGAAATTGCCAAAAAAAATTACGATTTCATACAAAGGTGTACACTACAGTCTTCAAAGACAAAGGGCAACTGGCTCTTACAAAGACAGAAAGAGATGTGGAAGGCCAGATGTACAACTAAACAAGAGGATAAGTACATCAGAGTCTCTAGTTTGAGAAATAAATGCCTCACATGTCCTCAACTGACAGCTTCATTGAATTCTACCTTCTCAACACCAGTTTCATATACAAAAGTATAGAGAAGACTCAGGGGTGCAGTCCTTATGGATAGAATTGCAAATAAAAAGCCAATTTTGAAACAGAAATCAAAAAGAAAAGGATAGATTGTGCAAAGAAACACAGACATTGGACAACAGATAATTGGAAAAGAGTGTTATGGATCTTAACCCCATTGAGCTTGTGGAATTAGCTAGACTGTAAGGTTTGTGAGAAGTGCACGACAAGACAGCCAGATCTATGGCAAGTGCTACAGGAAGTGTGGGATGAAATGTCACCTGAGTATCCGGATAAACTGACAGCTAGCATGCCAAGGATCTGCAAAGCTTTGATTTTTTTTATAAGAACCCTTTGAACTAGTTCTGAAATGTTTTGTCAAATTGTAATAGTATTTTTTCATGTTATTAATGTCTTGACTATACATTGTGATCAGCTGAATGATTTTGAATGTAAACACCTGTACATTCTGAGCACACTTGCCAAATCTCATAATTTTATGATGTTAGGTGGCAGTACAACTAAAGAAAATCTCTAAACTTTTAAACTGTATGTTGACATTCTTCTTCAATACACTGGATCCTCTATATCAGCATGATCTGTTTGTTGAAATTTGGCAATCTTGGTCATTTCCAAACTGCTTAGAACCCAATTCTTTGTGGCTATATTTATAAATTGTGCCTGCACAAAGCGGAATTTTGTTTGATAGAGATGTTAGAGTTTTTGATTGATTGTGGCAGTAGCAATGAGCTTTATTGCTGCACATATATTCAGACAAGTTTTGTCAAGCCCACTTTCAGCTTCTTGAAGAGGTGATTTATGTGTCTGGATTACAGTGGTGGTGGGATGCTGTACAGTAAAATTTGCCAGTTCACGGTCATCTGCTGCATACTCCACAACCTAGCACTCAGAGCTGATCTGCAGTATTATTGAACAATAGTGTTGTCTGGCTGAAGAAATTATGAATGGCTTTTGATCCTTTTATGAATTAACATGAATCAACGTTATATTTATATAACGCTTATCTGACACTTCTCTCAAAGTGCTTTAAACCGTGAACAGGGGACTCTCCTCAGCCACCACCAGTGTGCAGCATCCACCTGAATGATGTGACGGCAGCCATAGTGCGGCAGTACTCTCACCACACACCAGCTATTGGTGGAGAGGAGAGAGCAGAGTTATAGAGCCAATTAATGGATGGGGATTATTAGGAGGCCATGATTGAGAAGTTGGGGGGATTTGGCCAGGACACTGGGGTTACCCCCCTACTCTTTATGAGAAGTGGCCTGGGATTTTAATGGCCACAGAGTGTCAGGGCCTTGGTTTAACGTCTCATCTGAAGGACTGTACCTTTTTACAGTATAGTGTCCCCATCACTACACTGGGTCTTTAGGACCCACACAGACCAAAGGGTGATCACCCCCTGCTGGCCTCATTATTACCTCTTTTTTTAGAATGACTGATGTACATATAAGGGATAATTCACCCAAAAACAAAATGCTTTGGTATCATTTACAAACCCTTATGTCATTGCACATGACACGTTGGGATTTTAAGAGGCTACTGAGTGTGCATTAGAGTGTGCATTAGTATTTGAGTGCCAGAAGTTGTGAGTGTGATCTCTGAGTGGCCCAATGTGCTTCCATCCCCTGTGATCTCTATAAGCCAATGCTGTAAAAAACTTAATTTCTAGATATTTTCACAAGTTATGCATTGGATATATATTTAAACATTATAAAAAATTGTATTTGTCAAATTGGTGCATTTTTTGAAACCACTTGTGTTGAAGTGTCAGATATTGTGATGATGCTCCAATGTGCTATCAAACATGACAATGCTCCACAGTCAAATCTGATTATGTAACAAAGAAAAGACAGTAATTATTTTGTACCTGTCATTTATTACAAACATCAAATTTTCAGCTTAATCTTCATCACACAGTGGTCAGACTCAGACTTTTAATTTGGTATGTTTGGTATAAATATAGACAGGTTCGTCGACACTCGTGAGGGCCAAATGTCCTCATCAGTAAAAAAAAATAAATAAATCTCCTAAATTGTTCAGATGATGTTGCTCTTAAATCTAGTGATGTGCACATGTTTGTGTGATGGTTTAGTTTACATTAAATTGCAATACTTCAAATTGTAATGTGTTAATCTACTTTGAGTAAAAAAGTTATTAGAATACAGTAACTAATGACTTTGCAATCAGATTACACGGAACCCTTACCATCTAAGATTTGATCATGGCTGTTAAAAAAAAAAAAAATGTCCGATTTAATTTCAAATTTTAACCTTTAAAATCTGTGATTGAACATTATAATTTAAGTATTTAGTTCAAGAATAAGATAAGATAAGTTTATGATTTATCAGCTGATCTATATATTTTAAGGGGGCAGCTGTAACACACTGACATCTGACATGTAAAATGTATATTATGATCTAGTTACCCGTCTGTCGCTCACTTCGACGTTGTGTCGAAGAAGCTACACTAGTGGTCTTTCTTGAGCACCTTTTGCATCTCTGATCAATGAGAAAAGGCCAATGAGAAATTGGCAGACAGAATGTGCATGTCCCAGCCCCAGACATACAGGTATAAAGGAGGGGAAATGCATCTGTTTCATTCAGAAAAGTCACACACTGTTCCTCTCATCTCTGAGCGATTGCTGTTGGATCTACGGCGCATATCAGCGGCGTTCTCCCTTCTCTGCACGGCAGTGCAGTTTGTCCCTGGCCGCTTCGACAGCACAACTAAAAGAGTTGATTTTCTCTAAAAGAGTTATTTCGCTAAAAGAGCAATAACACAGCTGCCATTAAACGTCCTTTTCAGGATACGTCTTAATAAAGATGCCTTTCCGCCCCTGTGCAGTTCCTGGATGCGGTAGAGTGCTCTCCGCTTCTGACGGCCACAGGCGCTTCTCATGTGTCTGGGCTGCGATCACACCGAGGCAGCGTTTGTGAATGGCTCATGTTCTCACTGCGAGAACATGACCATGGCAACGTTGCGGTCGCAGCTTTCCTTCAACAGAAGGAACGCCACTCCAACCGCCCCCTTTGTCTTTCCTTCTTCCCACGGGATTGAGGATGACTCAGCCCTCTGGTCCACGAATTCAGTGAAGGAATTCGCCGACTGAATCCAATGCGGGTACTCAATCTACCCTCTACTGGAATAGGTGCTCCACAGGACGGGCCCCTATGTGTACTTATCCCCCTGTGTGTATTTTCCACGGTATGGTCCCCTTGCAAGCAGACCCGCTTCTCCCTTGGGTAGTCCTCACGGTCCCCCGGTCACCGTGTTTGTAGCAACTCCTCCATCCCAATGAGGTAGGATCTACCACCGTGTCATTCTCCACATGTGACCTAAAAAGCCCATGTGATGTGTTTCACCACTCTTTACCTCCCCCAGTCTGGACAGTTGTGGTCTCTGCAGGGTCTTTTTCCCCTGAAAGAATAGGAACTGGGTAAGATTGCCTTCCCCGATGCATATGACAGTGTTAAGATGGCCCCAGCCGCTTTAACTCTATGCGAGAAACATAGAGAGAGAAAAGGCACGGCTGGCGCGGCCTGCTCCCATGCTTGGCATGTCGCCTTGTTCCCCTCTGATGGAGGTAAAGAACCAGAAGCCTCTGACGATTTTATGGGGCGTTGGGGAAGGGTACGTGTAGTCTGACAAGCTGGTTGCTTTGGCACGTAAAATACCTGCCCGCTCCTGCGTCAGCAGTACACGTACACGGCTCAGCACATGGCGTGATTTAAATTTGACCCCTAGTGTCGCTTCTTTGACACAACGTCGAAGTGAGCGACAGACGGGGAAGGTCTAGGTTACGGATGTAACCTCCGTTCCCTGATGGAGGGAATGAGAGTTGTGTCCTCCCTGCCAATCTGAACCGAGCCACTGTTGCGGCCGAACCATTTTCGGCTCCTCAGAAAAATCCTGAATGAAACAGATGCATTTCCCCTCCTTTATACCCGTATGTCCGGAGGCGGGATATGCAAATTCTGTCTGCCAATTTCTCATTGGCCTTTTCTCATAGATCAGAGATGCAAAAGGTGCTCAAGAGATACCCCTAGTGTCGCTTCTTCGACACAGCGTCTCGTTCCCTCCATCAGGGAACGGAGGTTACGTCCGTAACCTAGACGTTTCTCATCACAAGTAAATTACATGCTCAATAAATGTACCATTAAATGTTTCTTTTATAGCAAAATATGACAGGTTGATTTTCAGTCCGTAAGTTATAAAGGAAAATTATAAAACTGTTACAATTGTCCCCATTTTACCCTACTTTTTATAGAAAATAGACAGACAGCTGGCGTCTCTTTGACCATTTCCTTCATTTGCTCTCCACAGAAGTTTGTTTTTAATAGAGCTCAGTTGTGGTACTTGTGAAGAACCAGCGCACAGCATCTTAACATGAGGCATGCAAACAATGAAAAGTTATAATAGTCCACAGCATCTATCCTCCATTTACTGCCGCTGAATGTGAGCACAAGCTGTTTATAAAGCAGAAATCAAATAGCTTTGAAAATTATTTGAAAAACACAATGTGTGTATATGATCCAGAGACCAAACAGGCAGACCAGAGTAAGAGGACAGACACAAGCTAATGTTCATCCTGAGGTACACTAGTTTAGTTTGGCCATCAGATGTAAATATAACATGCAAAAAAATGTGGTAATGATATATATTAGATTAAATGCAGTTATATGCTTAAATTGGGACCGTTTCTGATATTACAGGCATTAAAAAAAACAAAAAACAAAACATGTATGGTTGTGCACCCCATCCCCAGACCCCCCCCCCCCCCCCCCCCCTTTATGATAATGATTATAATAATACAAATTATAATAATATAATTGTATTAATATTTACACATTTTAATACCATTAGAAAATTCCATACAATTGAATTGATAAAAATACATAAATTATAATATAAATAATATATCTTCTGTAGATCAACACTGTAGATCTTAAAGTCATACTTTATAATTAAAGATTTTCTACATGTTTTAAACTATGATAACTAACAACAAAAGGGTGACCAAACGTCCTATTTTTCCCGGAAATGTCCTCGTTTTCGGACCTTAAAAAAGCGTCAGGCCGGGATTTCAAAAATTGCGAAAATGTACAGGATTCGGCTTTAGTTGCATTATGATGTGCATCTGGTCTAATACTTCATTGTGTGCGCGCATATTTGCATTGCTTTAACCCCTCTTTTAAGTCCCGCCTTCTCGCACACCAATTGGTCGATTATCAGAGGCTTGCAGCAACTATTGGCCAAATTCCTGCCTGACAATCTCTCCGCGAAGCGCTGTTGTGTTCGGCATCAAACAGTTGCTTGACAGTAGCAGCAAATGACAGCTAAGTTGAAACAATGACCAAACGAAAGTGCAAATTTACAGGAGATTTGCACAAAAAATCCCCATGCTTTCGTCCAGGTCGATATCCATGGGAAGCAGAATTTATGACATGTAAAGCTGGCACTTATGTGTCAGTTGCTAATAAAGGTGCAAGTGATTTAGAAGCACACATTAGTTCTGCAAAGCATAAAGGTTCAGCAAAAGGTGAAAGTTCATCAGGTAAATTAACGGACTACTTTTTGCGACCAGTTACAGTTGTTATCACTTCATTTTCCATGGCCATTCAAAATAATAGTAATAGTAAATGCAGGTACACTCATGGAATAAAATATTTTATTTTAGTAAATCGACATTCAAAAAGAATGTTGATTTTTTTTATTTATTTATATATACTTATGTTATGCAAATAGAGTGTCTTGTTCACTGTATTTTGCATTCATAATAGAAAACCAGAATATGGTAACCCTACCCAACAACAACAACAATAATAAATGTAATAATGGTGATTTTATTTTGTGGAGAACTCTCCTGGGCAAGACAATATATAGCTCACAGGCTCAAACTTTCCACCAATCAGAATGCAGAATCTCATTAATTTTCTGACAACAACAGTGAAGTTCAGAAACGTTCTACCAATCGCTGAAACACACTCTCTGTAGGGACACCATCCAATCAGAACGCAGATGCTCTCTCCTGGATCGACAGTAACATGGAAGAGCTGTCTGGACTGAGATTTACAGCGAGCAGAGAATAACTGCTAAATGATCAGTTAACCTGCCTAACCTAATACTTTTAACTCGTGAATTTCTTAAGAAAGGTGTTTCTGTGAAGTAATGAAAATGTTGGGCATGTACGTGCCAGACAGATTCGTGCTGAAGTCCTCTAAATTTCAGGACGGTGTAACAAGTAGAATTAGGTACTGCGCCTTTAAGAGGGAATGTACTCTGTTACTCCCTCGCTCAGAGTGGGCAGTCGATATGTGAAGAACGAGCGAGGAACATCACATGTATGCGTGCAAGCCCGTTTTTTTGTATTTCTGTTGTTCTTATTTCTGTTCAGTAACGCAGTTGTTAGCTGTGTGTTTTTGCAAACGGCCCATGTGTGCGTGGGACCGACAACGACGCTGATAATAAATCACCACGGTGAAATATCAGTTACGTCTTGTAAGTCTTGCTTACACCTGACTACAACCATTTAGGCCAGCTATCCTGGCCCCTTTTGATTAAAAGCGTTACAACGGGATGCGGGTTGTACACTGCCAGAGCAGTCCAGAAGGTTCGTCCACATCAAAACAAACTCTCCGCATGAAACATCAAGTATGCACACAGCAGGAAATACTGGAGAAATGCTTGTTGTTGCTTTTGGAAATTTGCACCAAGTGTTTTTGAGAATGAAGGTCTAGCCGTATCTGCATTCCTGTATGTGTATGTGCTGCCACGTCCCATACAAACAATCTCCATGGTAACCGCCGTTTCCGCCAAAAAAATCACCATGGTAACCGTAGTTTCCGTCATAGTACATTAGTTTTTACGCATATTGTTATTATATTAAAACTCAGATATAACTTGGTATTAGCAAGTTATCATCATTTTATCAAAATAACATTATTTTACACTGTGAATGACCTCATGTTCAAATATTCTGGTTATACATTAGTAGCAACAATAACTACAGTTACTGGTGTTTAGGCTATGGTCACTTTAGGGATATTAGGAATGGAACTGTGTTTGTAGAGAGACTTTAAAACTACTAGACATAATGTGGAAATCTCACAAAGCCTGTCAAGAACATGTTCTGCTCATATTACACCCAGAATATAGACTATATTTGTTATCGTTTAGCACCATTGTTTGCATTTTGGCATGATTTGTGTGGCAGTTAAAGGAATATTAAGGATTTCCATTGTAAGTGCCTCACTGTAACCTCTTTTTTTTGTTTTGTTTTTAAGAAGAGAAAAGGAGTCAAAGTTATTTTTGCAGGAATCAACTTAGTCACAAATGTTGTTAATTGAGTTTAACTTGTATTGAAGCCAGAATATTCCTTTCAGAACATCCACCCAGATTATCATTACGGAAAAATTTATATTATATAAATTGTAAAATATTTATAAATCGTGATGACATTATTTGTTATACCGATCTGTTTCCATTTGAAAAAAAAAATAAAAATGGGTATCTAATGATTCTGGTGAGGTGGTGGTGGCGTAGTGGCTAGAGCACAGGGCTGCTAATCAGAAAGTCACTGGTTCGAACCCCATGGCCACCACCATTGTGCCCTTGAGCAAGGCACTTAACTCCAGGTTGCTCTGGGGGGACTGTCCCTGTAATAAGGGCTCTGTAAGTCGCTTTGGATAAAAGCGTCTGCCAAATGCATAAATGTAAATATAATGAGAATTATCTTTGAGAAAAATGGAAGTTACATTAAAGTTAAACGTTTAATTGTGAGGATGAATTAAAAGTATTTATTTGGGAAAATGAGGTTAATTGTCATGAAAATAATTACACATTGCAAAAATAACTAAATTAAACAGCCAAAAAAATACTTTATTGTTTTTTTTTTTTTTAATTCAGTCATATTTTATGAAACTATATATATATATATATATATATATATATATATATATATATATATATATATATATATATATACTTTATATATATATATATATATATATATATATATATATATATATATATATATATTAGGGCTGTCGATTTCGATTTACAAAAAATAACGTGTTAAAAAATTAACACATTTAATCGCATGCCCATGGACCATAATAAGGTAGATTCCTGAGAAATGCAAGCTTGTAGTACCACCTGTTTACTCCAGAGGGCAAATGAGCAAAACGCAGTTTATACAGTGAAGAAAAAAAAAAATATTTTTTATATATATATATATATATATATATATATATATATATATATATATATATATATATATATATATATATTTTTTTTTTTAAATATAACTATGTATAATTATATGTCGATATAAATGTATAATCATTATATATTGAGTTATTGTTATATGAAGGGCTTTCTCAGCAAATATTTTAATATGCGATTAATCGTGATTAATTAATCGGGACACCATGTAATTAATTTGATTGAAAATTTGAACCGTTTTATATATATATATATATATATATATATATATATATATATATATATATATATATATCTTCAGGCGGTTGGTTGGTATACTGTATATATACACACATTAGTCTAGCCAAGACTATTTTAATTATTGTATTCCTTGAATGGAAATCTAATGATAATTACGTTTTAAGAAAAAATAGACAAAAAAAAGTTAAATGTCTCATTGTGTTGATGCATGATATGTAGTTATAAGAATTAATTGTTTTTGCATTTTAATGTGAATGTGGGTAGTTGCAAAAACAAAAGAGCCAAAAAATAGTGTTCATTGTCTTAAGACATTCAATGCAATTTTAAGAAATTATAATAAAAAAATAATAACAAAATGGATTCCTTTTTATTCTTTTGATTTTGTGGTAAATTATGATCTAAAGGAAAAAAGGAAACACACACACACACACACACACACATACCTTCAAACCTCACATAAACAGTGTTGTTCATTGATAAGTGACTGTAAAGGGATTTAAGGGAAAGGAGGAGGCAAGAACCGGCTTGACGGTAATAATAAATAATAATAATAAATAATAGTTTTATTGATACATTTGAACAAAAGACACAAACACACACATGACAGACATGCCCGTAAACGATCTCTCTCTCCCGCAACATCTTCCGCAGTCAGCCTTTATCCCTCTCGGAAGCTTAATTAGCCTGATAAGGGACCGCTTGTGTAGAATCACCACCCCGCTTGCCCTCCGCCCTGCCACAGTCACGTTTAAGTCTGAGGAAGAGTGGGAGGCTAGAAACATCACTTATCTATTACAAATTCTCTTTATGGGTGCTTTGCAGATGCTTGTTTCTTATTTTGTATACTTTGGTTTGTTACTTTTAGGATCCTGCACCCTATAATCTCTTGACTTGATATGTGTGCCTTTTTGTGATTTATGATCTATTCATGTTCTCATGAGATTCACCCCAGTTCAGTTTCTCCAGCTCCATTTTCTTTGCTTGAGTTTAATTAAGGTGGAAAACATCAAATTGGCCTTCAAAAGGAAGGTGCCATCAGGAGCCATAAGAAGTGTCATCTCAGGATTTCAGAACGCATATAAATGTATACTCCGTTTACACTTAATAATGTTCTGAAACTTCTCTGCGAACGCTCTGTGACATATCTGTAGATGTGTAAAGTCCAAGGATGAGCTGTAAGAGTGGAAAATCAAGTCTTTCCATCATCATATCCTTGATCATGTTGAGAATTTGAACACGGACACAGTCCAAATTCTAAAACACACACTTTTTTTCACAGGGTGAGAAGTTTGGTCCTTTTGCAGGTGAGAAGCGGATGCTGTGTGATTTGGATGAAAGCATGGATCCATGGCTGATGTGGGAGGTGGGTGACTAGAGTCAACAATGATTCCATCATTTTACCCATAATGTGTCCTCGTGTCACCACAAGATTTTTGTGTGTTTCTGTCAAATGTTTCACTTCAAAGGAAACTCACATCTTATACACGTTTAAAAACAAAATGCTAAATAGTTTTGGGCTTTTTTCCTCTTTATGTAACATTAAAGTATACTGTATGCCTAAGAAAACATAGGAACAAAAAAAATTATAGTTGCCCTTGCAAAACTCACCACCACAATGCTAGGGTGTTGTGTGTGTGGTTGCCAGCCGTTTGCTATGCACTTGCTTGCTAATGTGTACTAATGTTTTTTTCTCGCATAGCTAGGTGGTTACTAGGGAGCTCTGGTTAATCAATTATTTGATTCGTGAGTGATTAGCAACTTAAATTAAATTGATTTGTACAAATTTATCATATGGCTTCAGAAGACTTGGAATATAGCGCATGAGTCATTTCGACTACTTTTACTGTGTTGTTTTCTTTTTTCTTTTTGAAGCTTGAAATTCCAGTCTCTGTTCACTTTCATATGACCTTTTGTGTTCCACAGAAGAAAGTCATATGGGTTTCGGGCAACACTGGGTATTTAAATAATGACAGAATTTTTATTTTTGGTGAACTATTCCTTTCAACATCTTTTAGAAATTGGTGTTGCTATTCTTCAAACGGATGCATCACTGCTCACCTCCAGGCAAAGATAAATCGGACCAGACATGCCAGCCTTGTGATTAATTCACACTGACTCTTCTGTGCCAACAGAACTACAGGCCTGATAAACAGTTCAAGTGCATGCCATATATCTAACATGCTATCAAATATCTGCCCTTTCAATATTCAGGTTTATTTTCAGCTGCATTAACTTTTTAATCATCTCAGATCAGATTGAGTTGTTTAACCACATTAGGCTTGTGATATATTGACCTGCCTGCCCTGATGACACTATTCTGCCCAAAGTACAGTGAGCTAAACTTTTAAATTATATGCTTCTGTGCATAATTATTGTGATGTATCATCTTAGTATGCAGTCTTTCACTGTGGTGTTCTTTCATGCTGCTTGTGTGTTATGATACAGGCAGTTAGAATTTACCTTTCAAGATTAGAAGAAGCTACTATTAACTGTAGTGTGTTAAGATGAGAAATCTCTAAAAAAAATAATATTTGGCATCCAAAGACAGTGGAGAGAAAGGCATTTGTTAGGAGCGAACCTGTAAGAGAGACCTGTGTGAAGACACAAATGTTCCATCTTTAAGATGCCATTGGTATTTCAGACATCACATATGAAAGTGGGACAGTCTGTGTACATAAAGGATTAAATTATGTCCTGTTTGACATTTATGTGTGATCAGACCTGACTTAGACATCTGGGTTTTTCCTAGTAGGGAGGATGGTGGTTCACTAGTCTTTCAACAACTTGGTTTAACTTGCTTTTTTATTGACAGGACATTTTGTTGTTTGTTTGGTTTCTATTTGTGCAGTGTTGTGCTTGGTTGCTCTGAGTGCAATGTCTCCACATAACTGTTTATTAACCAATTTGTTGTGTTCATTTGTGCAAACACATTTTGTGTTCCAGGTCAAAAATTAACGTCCCACTAAGATTAATATTACTTTTATTTTATATAGCGTCTTTCTGACAACTCAAGGTTGACAAAATTGTTAGATTTTTTTATATTTTTCTCATATTGCATATATGATCACAAGATATTGCTTTAGATCTTTTTTTAAACTTCTATTTTAGTAATTATGACTTTTGTACTTCTTCTTTTGAATTTTTTGTTTTAATTATATATATTTTTTATTTATAAAATGATTAATTTAACTGAGCTTAAACTGGGCCAGTGGGGGGCACCTGTGAATAATAATAATTATAATAATACAAATTTCATAATAAATTAATAACCTGTTTCTTGATCTGAACAAAATAGGTGTCGTATTATATCCTAGGAATGCATATAACTGATCTACCAATTCTTAAATAATGCTTTTTAATTGGCTGACAAATAAGAACTATTTCATTTTCATCATTTGCAAATTTGTAATCACAACAATTATATTTACAGTTGGTATAACCATAAACAAGATGAGATAGCCATGTGTTATATATCATTGGAAAGGTCACATAATGTAGAATGCAATGCACAAAAGGGCACTCAACACACTTTTTGTTTGTGTGTGCACATCTAGAGGTCAACCGATATAGGATTTTGCCGATTTGATAACTAAATTGGGAAGACAAGCTGATAACCGATTAATCGGCTGATTCGTTTTTAAAATTGATACTGCATGAAAAAACAACATTTAAAGTAAAATAATGCTGAACTTTATTACAAAAATAAACAGTACTGACTGAACCATGAAAATGTTTTGTACTTTTTAAAATAAAATAAATATATAAATATTAATATTTTTAATATATTAATAAATATTAAAGTAAATAAAAGATATACATCCAAATTGAACTGTTGGATGATTGTGCTTGAGATGACTCCACATGGTATTTTTACCTGCAGATGTTAATGCCCCCATGCTGATTATTTTGTCACTGTGCTTTTCCTGGCGACACTTCAGTAAAATACTCCCACAGTGGTTCTTGCTTTAAAGCCTTTGCCATCTGAAAATGTATTCAGTAAATGTTGAAATTAACATTTACATTACATTTATGCATTTGGCAGACGCTTTTATCCAAAGCGACTTACAGTGCACTTATTACAGGGACAAGCCCCCTGGAGCAACCTGGAGTTAAGTGCCTTGCTCAAGGCCACAATGGTGGTGGCCGTGGGGTTCAAACCAGCGACCTTCTGATTAGCAGCCCTGTGCTCTATTTCTATAACGCATTTCTGATTTGTTTATACGTTTCTCTTGACTGCATGAAGATATTTTTCTAAAGTCTCTTCTGACTGGATATAAACTAATGCAAAAAGATGGCAATAAAGTTTATTTAAACATCTGGGTAGGACTTGCATGTTTTTGTCACATTGTTCCAACCATTTGAGGATAGCTTTTATGTTAGCATCCTTTCAGCCTTGTCTGCAATCATACTACTGTTCTCTATTAATGCAGAATCTGGTCAAGAAATGAATTACTTTATAATGATATGACAACATGTACTGTATATATACTGTAAAGGATTTAAGGGAAAGGAGGAGGCAAGAACCGGCTTGTCAACATAAAAATATTGTAATGATAAACTTAAAAGGACAAACACACATGACGGACATGTCCGTAAATGATCTCTCTCTCGTCGCACCACCTTCTGCCATCGGCCTTTATCCCTCTCGGAGGCTTGATTAGCCTGATACGGGACCGGGTTTGTATCATCACGACCCGGCCCCGCCCTCCGCCCTGCCACATTCCTTCCTTGTTCTTTCAGGCTGGGGAGCCCCCAGCCTGATATACACCCCCCCCCCCCCCCCCCTTCCCTGGGGAGAGACGTGCCATCCGCGCTGTCTGCCGTCAGGTCATCCCCGTCTACCTGGACGAGGGAGGGGACAAGGGGAGGGAAACAGAAATAATTAAAATGTGGGGGAGTACTTCCTGTAATAGTGTAAAATAATAAATTTTAAAAGAGAGGGAAAAGGCCAACGCAGAGCGGCAGGAAGAGAGAGAGGAGAGATAAAAAAAAACCTACTCGCCGGTTCTCCGAAACGCCGTAGCTTGTTCCTTGGCCACTCCTCCACCCTCTAACAGACGACAGCCGCGCCTCTCCAGGCAGATCGGAGGCAGTCCTCCAGCCCTTGGCGGACAGAACGCCCCGCCACGTTCTCCCGCTCCAGGCGGCCGGTCTCCGAGCCTCTTCCCACTCAGCGGCTGGAAGGGAACTCCTCTGCCCTTGGTAGCGGCCCTGACCGCTTGAGGTGGTCGGCTAGGAGCCTCTTCTCCCCTCGCGGTCGGCAGCCATTCCTCCGCTTCTATGCGGCTGTGCTCCTCGTCCCCCGGCAGATGGCCGCGGCTGCTCCGTTGGGGTGGACGGTAGTGGTGAGAACTCTACTACGGCGTATCCCTCCTCCTTCCTGGATTTCGGCACCAGTATAAAGTATTTAGACAGGCAAGGAGGAGGCGAGAACCGGCTTGACAATATAAATAATGTTTTAATGATAAACTTAAAAGGACAAACACACATGACGGACATGTCCGTAAATGATCTCTCTCTCGTTGCACCACCATCTGCCATCGGCCTTTATCCCTCTCGGAGGCTTGATTAGCCTGATACAGGACCAGGTGTGTATCATCACGACCCGGCCCGCCCTCTGCCCTGCCATACATACCTTTTAGTTATTGGTGTTTTAAATCTGCATTGTTCAGCTCTGTGCAGTGTTCCGCTGCATTCAATGTGCAGTCTCATTTGTCAAAACAACCACCACGAGGCATCAGTGATAATTTTTATTTTGCCTCTATATGCTGCTCTCAAACTGTATAACAACAGCACTCCCTTACTAGCCGCTCCAGCACCGGACACAACGGGGGAAAATTATCAGTGTGGATTTTTGCCAATAGATCCAAAAATCATTATCGGTGCTGATTAATCGGCAAAACCGCTAAATTAGTCGACCTCTATGTGTGTCTGTGTGTGAATGTGTGTGTGCACATGTCCTAGGACATTGTGTGTGCAAACAAAAAAATATTTGCTCATCTAATGGATTGGGATGCTCTGGAACACTTAATATTTCTGTGTTTTGTAGTCTAATCCAGTCATTTCTGATCAGAAAAACAACAGGTGTAACATAGTGAAATAAAACCAATAAAATGTAAAGCAAATGGTTCAAATTGTTTTGTGTTTTCAGATACCACATGTGAACAAAGTCAAAGAATTGTATTCTAATTGGATTAAGTATATTTATAACAAAATAGTACCAAAAATGTATAATTTGTCTGGATCAAAATGACTGGAACACAACAGAAGTGTTAAACATCAAATTTGTTCCTATTGGCTGTGATTGTGTCACATTGCAGAGTATTTTTACTTTCAGTGTGAACACACAAATTCCTTGTCAATGGAATCATGTCCCACCTGGTTCTTGTGTGCATGCTCCATAAAGCAATCTGACATTGCAAATAAACCCAAAATCCAACTTTTAATACAAATTCACCAAGACCTCCTTCTGCTGAACCCTACAACTTATGTGGTTAAAGCACTCCTTATCATTGTTGAATTGTCTTTGACACCTAGCTCAGCACCTGATAGCAGTGTGTACCTGAACTTCAGATGCCACCAGTGATCCAGGGACCTGTGCATGTGATTAATGGTTTAATTTGTGTGGTGCTACAGGTGCGAGGGAATAAAGGTGACGTGCTGTACATACTGGATGCGAGTAACCCTCGCCATGCTAACTGGCTCCGCTTCATCCATCAGGCCCCATCACAAGAGGAGAAGAACCTGGCTGCCATTGAGGTATGAAGAGATGCTAAACCCTGATAAACACAGAGATTACTGTTCCTCTTCTCACATGACACGACATACTGAGCCTCTCTAGGAATGTGTCAAATGGTAGATATTCTGCTATACTTTCAATACAGCATTATACATGCAGCACCATTAAAAAAAATAATCACTGAAATGTGACTCATCTAATCAGAATTTACAGTCAGAACTATCCATTTGGGATAGTTACTATCTGTAACTCCCGGACTAGGAGATGTTCCAGTCCGCCTCTTATGATGCTATCAAGTTTTACACCGATACCGGAACATGATTCAGCAAATGCATAGAGGTTTTACCGACCAAAACTATACGGATCTACCCAAACCAGAAACCATGGATTAATAGCGATGTTTGTGCTGCACTTATTGCGCATACCTCTGCTTTTAATTTCAGTAGCGCGCATGAGCATAAACAAGCCATTATGCCCTCCGCAAAACTATCAGAGCCGCCAAAGGCCAGTACAAGGACAAGATTGAAGGACAGTTCAACACCACCGACTCTAGAAGCATGTGGCAGGAAATTAATATCATCACAGTCTACTAAGGGTTTAAAAACTCCTCCATGAACATCACTACCTCTCTCCCGGATAAGCAAAACACTTTTTATGCTCATATCAAGGGCTCATATCAAGAGCTCCCATGGCTGAAGCTACAGAGATTAGGTTCACTCTCCGTCTCTGTAGCGGATGTAACCCGATCCTTCAAACGGACCCCCCCGTAAAGCCGCGGGTCCAAGCAGCATTCCGGGCCGCATATTCAGACTTTTCCCTCTCCTTGTCTGTGGTCCTTTAAAATGTCTACCATTGTGCCTGTACAAAAGCAATCCAAAATCACTTGCTTAAATGACTGGCGTCCTGTTGCTCTGACCCCCATCATCAGCAAATGCTTTGAGAGGCTAATCAGAGATTACATCTGCTCTGTTCCGCCTCCCTCATTGGACTCACTGCAGTTTGCATACTGCAACAGCCGCTCCTCTGATGATGCCATTGCATCTACACTACACAATGCTCTCTCCCATCTGGAAAATAGGAACACATACAGTATGTGAGAATGCTGTTTGTAGACTACAGCTCAGCATTCAACACCATAGTGCCCTCCAGACTTGATGTGAAACTCTAGGCTTTGGGCTTAAACAGCTTGCTGTGCAGCTGGATCCTGGACTTCCTGTCAAGCAGATGCCAGGTGGTTTGAATGCGCAGCAACATCTCATCTCATCACTGACCCTCAACACTGGAACCCCGCAGGGCTGTGTTCTCAGCTCACTCCTGTATTCCCTGTACACACATGACTGTCTGGCAACACACAGCTCCAAAGTTTGCTGATGATATGACGGTGGTAGTTCTGATCACTGACAATGATAAATCAGCCTACAGAGAGGAGGTGCACACTCTGACATGCTTGTGCCAGGACCACAACCTCTCCCCAACGTCAGTAAGACCAAGGAGCTTTTGGTGGACTTCAAGAGAAAAGACAGAGAACACAGCCCCATCACCATCAATAGAGCACCGGTGGAGAGAGTCAGCAGCTTCAAGTTCCTCTGTGTCCACATCACAGAGGAACTCACATGGTCTGTCCAGACTGAGGCCGTTGTGAAGAATGCTCACCAGCGCCTCATCTTCCTGAGACAGCTAAGGAAGTTTGGAATGAACAACCACATCCTCACAAGGTTCTACACCAGCACTATAGAGAGCATCCTGACTGGCTGCATCACTGCCTGATACGGCAACAGCACCGCCCTCAACCGCAAAGCCCTGCAAAGGGTGGTGCAAACTGCCAGACACATCATCGGGGGGTGAGCTTCCATCCTTCCAGGACATACAAGGTGGTGTGTGAAAAAAGCTTGGAGGATCGTCAGAGACTCCAGCCACCCGAGCCATGGGCTGCTCTCACTATGCAGCCATGGTGTAGCATCAGGAGCGCACCAGCCGACTCCATGACAGTTTCTTCCCCCAAGCAATCAGACTTTTGAACTCCTGATCTCTCACGATCAATATACATCAGCACTGCACTTTATTAAACTTATAATCTTATATCTCACACTGGACTCTCATGATTTATATTCTCTCTTAATAACTGACTATCAACAATAGCCTGAATATCAATACAGCACAAAACATCCTACTGTATTTTATATATACTCTTTTCATTGTATACTGTGTATTTTATATTGTGTGTATGTGCAATCTATATTGCGTGTATTGTATACTGTACATTGTATATTATGTTGTGTAATTATGTGTATATTAGATATGTAAATTGTGTTGTGTAAATCTGCTGTTTATTGTAAATTGGTATATGTCTCATCACTTTCATGACTGCTATGCTGCTCGGAACTGCATCCAAGACTTTAACCCACTGTTGCACTTGTGTATATGGTTGTGTGACAATAAAGCGATTTGATTTATTTTGAGTCTGTTGTTTTAACTCAAGTGTTACATGATGTCAAGATGTTTTTGCACTGATGCCAGACTTATCATTTATTTGTTATTGTGAGGGTTATCTCCCCATGCTCACTGAAATTAAAAACAGGCATTAGGCATAATTTACCTCAGGTGTAAGCGTCTTTACCGCTTTCTCTCTCCGAACGGCCCTTCATGAGAACCCAAATCTCTGTGTGTCTATTCCCCACATCGATGACCACCCCATCACCCAAAACAAAACCCAAGTGCCCAACTTGTCACACACAAAACTCTGAACCCTCAACCACAACTCATGGATCTCAACACACTACCAAAAAATATGGGCCATGTCACCATCCTCCAATTGGCATTGCCAGCAGGTGGGTGTGTCTTTAATACCAAGCCTATACAATCTAGAGGGGTCCAATAAAATCTGTGTAAAATCTTGAATTGTATAAGTCACACACCCTTGCATCTCTAGGTGCAGACTTGATGTTTATTACAATTGTAGCCCTCACACCCTCCACCAATACCAAGTTTAAATCTTGCTCCCGTTATCTCTTGATAGAATTTAATGCTCCATCCCCCAGACTCTGATTTAGAAGGGAGTAATACACTGATGCCTCATGACCTTTTCCAAAAGCAGTAATCACCATTCCCAGATAATCTGCTGCTTTAGGGGGTGTATGATACCCCCAAAAATTTTACAGAGCAGGTGGTGGAGCAGTAAATAATGATAAAACTGAGATCTAGGAATCCCAAAATGTTGAACCAAATTTTCAAACACTCCACTCTCATATAGGTCACCGAGTGTAGTAACCCCATCACTATCCAGAAAGTGGACTTATTAATACATAATTTTGGATTCTGCCATATGCTTTAGGCAAAAATGAAATAAATGTCCAAATTAAACACTTTTGTCCATACTGAGTGCAAATGCGAGATAACAGGGTATAACTTAACTTCTCCGATTAGTTTAATAGGCTTTGCAATGGCGAAATAGTGGCAAGAACTTCCTGTTCAATACAAAACCAGGAAGGAAATCTCTCAGGTAGGAGGGTTCAATGAGCCAAATGTCTGAGGCCGAATGCATAATAATAAAAGGATTCTTGGGTAGGCCTAGCCCACCTTTGTCAATCGGCCTATGTAATTTATTGAAATGTAATCTGGGACATTTATCATTCCAAATGAAGGACTTTGCAATGCTATCAAATTGCTTGAAATAAAAGAGGGAGACATCAACAGGGAGAGATTGTAGCAGGTAGTTAAATTTTGGAATACAATTCATTGTAATAACATTAACCTTCCCAATCATAAATAAATGTACTGAAGCCCACCTGCCCACATTGCTTGAAAACCTTTTTTATTAAAGGGTCCAAATTAACACTTAACTAAATCACACAAATTTTCTGTGAATAAAATGCCCAAATACTTAATGCCCTGTTTGGGCAAATGGAAGGCACCCGGCTGAAAAGCTGTTACCAGGCAGTACGCTGTCACAGCCAAAGCTTCGGACTTAGTCCAATTGACTCTGTATCCTGAGAACTTAGAAAAGGAATGAATAATTCTGTGGAGGAAAGGCATAGATCTAATGGGGTCAGAGAGGAATAACAAAATACATCTGCGTAAAGCATAAGCTTATGCACCATACCTCCTGCCACCACCCCTGGAAAATCATCTTCCTTTCTTATCGCTGCTGCTAATGGTTCCAGGGTAAATCAGAACAATAATGGGGAAAGAGGGCAATCCTGCCGGGTGCCCGCCCCTACACTGCAAAAAAATATATTCAAGACAAGAATTTTTGTCTTGTTTTCCAGTAAAAATATCTAAACATTCTTAAAATGTGATTTATTTACTTGACAAGCAAACTGGCATAAGATTTTAAGCCTTGTTTTGAGAGAAATCTAATTAAATTAAGTGATTTATACTTAAAACATGAAAAAAAATCTGCCAATGGGGTAAGAAAAATAAACTTAATTCAAAGGGAAAACAAGTATATTTTAGCTGGATCATGGAAATTTCACGGTAACGTTTACACTTACTTGGATCTTTGCCCTTTTTAAGGATCAGACTGATCCAGGCTTGTGTCATGGTTGGCAGAAGCTTTCCATTCTTTAATGATTCCATTTAAACTTCAAATTGGAGTCAGTTCCGTAGCATAGGATAAAAATAATCCAGCGGCATTGGAGAGCCATACTCTTTGACCCGGGCGATGGTAAGAGTCAGGTCTGCGATGGAGATTGTCCTGTCACTGATAGATTTGTGAGGCCCGGAGAAGTTTGGACTGGGCTTTCCTCAAGGTAGACCGACACCGCCTGACGAACTTCAGGGCCGAAGGGACTCCAACTTCTTCTTGCGCGGGAATGGGGAGGGGAGGGGGGGGTGCGAATCCAAATTGGCACTTGAAGGGTGACATGCCTGTAGCAGAGGATTTCAGGGTGTTGTAGGCATACTCAGCCCAAACAATGAATGACGACCAGGAGGATGGATTGCTGGCTCCTGTTTAACTCTCTCTGTCTGTCCATTGGACTCTGGGTGGAATCCTGAGGACAGGCTCACCATCATTGCCACCAGGCAACAGAAGGCTTTGTAGAACAGGGAAGAGAACTGGGGTCCTCGATCAGAGACAGTGTCCAGTGGAAAACCGAAGACTTGAAAAATATGTTTTTCAATTCAGCAGTCTGCTTAGCAGAAGGTAGTTTAGGAAGTGGAATAAATCTGGAAGCTTTGGTAAATTTGTCTGTAATTTGTCTCAGGTGAGAGGAGATGCATGAGCCCACTGGAGGACTTGAGAATGGACAGAGTGGGGACCAAACAGACAGGAGGGCTATTGCCCGGATCAGGTTCTTGGACTTGAGCCTGTCTGACCACATCCACGATCTTCCTCTGAACCAGGGCCATGGTCCTGTTACTGGGGATGATGGACCTTACAGATTCATCTCAGACAGAAGGGGCATAGACTCGAGACAGGGCATCCGACTTGAGATTCTTGGACCCTGGGCAGTAAATAAGTGTAAACTCAAAGCCGTTCAGACTCTTTGCTTGTTGTATGTACTCAGGGTCCAAGGCGATGGGAGACAAAAGCACATAGGTGAAGCTGCTCATCGTTCCCTCTTTGAGAAAGCACAGCTCCCACTCCTACATCCAAGGCATCCACTTCCACAACAAATGGAACTTCAGCGTCAGGCAGAGAGAGAATGGGTGCTGAGGTAAACAGATGCTTGAGCTTGGTGAAGGCGGCCTCGTCTTCGGGGGTCCACTGGAAACAGGTGTTTCTTGCCTTGGTGAGTGCTGAGAGAGGTGATGCCGCAGAGCCGAAATTCTTGATGAACATCCGCTAAAAATTTGCAAAGCTGAAACTGGACTTCCTTGACTGAGACAGGAGTGGGCCACTCTGACACAGCCTTGACCTTAGAATCCTTTATTTTGGTCACACATTATACACACAGTTTTTTTTGCATATATACAGTGACATTTATTAGTTTCCACATATCCCAGCTAAGCTGGGGTCAGAGTGCAGGGTCAGCCATGATTAAGGGCCTTGCTCAAGAGCCCAACAGTTGTATCTTGGTGGTGCTGGGGCATGAACCCCCAACCTTCTGGTCAGTAACCCTGAGCCTCAACCACTGAGCCACCACTGCCCCTGGGATCAAAGGTTTAACTATGAATCCCAAGAATTGCACCTTTGTGGCATTGAACTCACATTTTTCTGGCTTGACGTATAGATGATTCTCCAGGAGGAGTTTGATCACTAGTCTTACATGCTCAATGTGTTCCTTGTCAAAAGCTACACTTAATGCTGCCTTGATTCAGTGCTTTGGGATCATCTTTAGGAGTGAGCAGCTGTGAATATGTGTGCAACACGTATAGACACTGTTGGTGACATAATCAGAATGCGCCAGTACCAGGGGCTATAAATAGATGTGCCACAGGTGCATCGTCAGGTCTTTTGTCTTCAGACAACTCTGTGATGTGTTTGTGCTTCTCAAGCTCTCTTTTCTCTGTCAGGCAGTGTGCAGAAATCTTTTCTTTTTCTGTCATTCTGTGTGGAAAAAAAATTTAAAATAAAGAAATTACAATGTGCGATCAACAAAGCAAACGGTGTATTTTTCCAAGCTTACGTCCTATGGCTGAATCAGACACACACCAGTTTTGCCTTGTTTGTTTGGGGGAAGAGCACACTGCTCTTGCGTTGGAGGGAGGCTAGTGTGAGCATTGTGAGCTGTTCACAGTGAAGACGCTGCATGCTCGTCTTACTTCCAAGAGCCAGCACCCACCATTCCATCGTGGGGCTCGCGTATGGATCTGGATAGAGATGGGTCCGTCCCTACCACTCTCTCACTCTCCAGTGTGCCCCGCGCCTCTTCGGTTCATGAGGGGGACAATGAATCCCTTGGGTCTGCCGACTTTGAGTTGCCTACCTCTGAGCGTTCCTCACATTATGACAAAGCAGTTGAGGAATTACTTGAGGTCATTACTTGTGCGGTGGCTAGATTACAGCACATGAACAAGAGACTCCCAAATGATCGAAACTAGAAGACAGATTTCTGTCTGGTGGCCAGTGGAAGGAAACACAAAATCAGTCCAGTGGCAGGAAACACAAAATCAGTCTCTCCCCTTCTTGGAAGAACTCCATGATGAGTTAACTCGTTCATGGGGGAAACCTTATACTTCCCGTATCTTTGTGCCTTCAACGTCAACATATATGACTATCTCGGGTGCTAAGGCACGGGGCTATATGATGATGCCACAGGTAGAAGAGATGCTCGAGGGGCTATCTAAGCTACAGTTAGTCCAAAATGCAGCCGCTAGAGTTCTTACTAGGTCAAGAAAATATGATCATATAACACCGATTTTATCATCTCTACACTGGCTACAAATTAAGTTCCGTATCAATTACAAAGTATTACTACTGACCTATAAAGCCCTAAATGGTTTATCTCCGGTGTATTTAACGGATCTTCTATCGCCATACAATCCATCGCGCTCTTTAAGATCACTAAATTCGAGGCTTCTGGTCATACCTAGGATATCTAAGTCCACTAATGGAGGGAGGGCGTTCTCACATTTAGCTCCTAAACTCTGGAATAGCCTTCCCGATATTGTTCGAGGCTCAGACTCGCTGTCCCAGTTTAAAACTAGATTAAAGACACATCTCTTTAACCAAGCATTCACATAATGCTAACTTTTTATACTACTGCTGAATCAGTTATAATGCATTAATATTATGAACATCAGCTATGCTAATTATTTCCCATCTGCTTTTCTGCTGTTATCTCGGGACGCCAGTCCCGAGGTAAATAGCGTTCGTCAGCTCCAGTTTGTATCCAGCCTCTCACGGAGACTTCAGATGCCCCATCACCATGGACAAGGATCTTAAAATGGGATACATAGACTAATTATTGCCAACAAAAGCCTTCATCAGCCAAACAAGGACAATTGCATCTAAGTGAACTTCTGGAATTTAATCAAGGATGGACTTCAAAGACACTGGTCACTAATCTTGCAGTTCAAACACATTCACTGTCTAAATACTGACCCTTAGCACTTAATAAGTTTAATAATTTTTTAAATCATGTTTTTTGACTATAAATAATTCTTATTTACATTATTCATGATGTTAGCCAGAGGGGAACTGGCCCCCACAGTGAGTCTGGTTTCTCCCAAGGTTATTTTTCTCCATTAACAATCATCTTTTGGAGTTTTGTGTTCCTTGCCACAGTCGCCTTCGGCTTGCTCACTGGGGTTATTAATACAATTATTATTTAATTATTTTTAAACACGATAAAGAATCATATCTTATCTAATTCCACAACAGGGCTCCAAACAAAAAAAAAATCAATTAAGGAGCCAATGGCTCCTACAGGGGGAAAAACAGGCGCCAAATATTTTAAATTTTTTTAACTCCATCCATTCCTTTTCGTCCCGCAGCTCGCTAACAGTGTAGTCTGTGGAGCATTCTTCGCAATTATGTGATCACGTGCATTTTTATGCTTGTTACTGTCACCGTGTTTTCTAACAGTCTCTTTTTTGAAATTGTTAGTTCCTGCAATGAACTCCGTTTTCCCCGCTATTTCTTTGATATAAACTTTTGTTATGTATCTCGGGAAATGTAATGCAAATTTTAAAATCAAAAGGGAGTAAACTTTTACTGTCGCCAATGGCGACCTTGACAGAAATTACACTCACAAATAAATTTATTTGGTCACAAATGCGACCATTTTTAGTCGCAGTTTGGAGCCCTGCACAAGGATGATGATTTATCGACTTTATAGACATTACATTTTTATCGTCTGTTAATGCTGAACTTCTGTAAAGCTGCTTTGAAACGATGTGTGTTGTGAAAGGAGCTATACAAATAAAATTGACTTGACTTGACTTGACTTGACTATCTCTCGCCTGGTTCGGCATCATCATTGAAAAGACCAACTCTACCCACAAAGCCGTGTAGAACCACATCAAAGCATGTTGGGAAAGCTTATCAAGCAGCAGGTCAGGCTGGTGCCGTGCTGCAAACCATGGCAGTGTTACAGGCATACCATGCTGATCTGTTGAAGGACCTGAGTGCAGGTAGTACAATCAATGAGGAAGCATTCTCAGAGCTTCGTTGAGCCACAGATTTATCTCTCTGTGCAACCAAGTAGATTGGCCATTCAATGGCTGCTTTGGTCAGCGCGGAGAGCCATCTGTGGCTAAACCTCACGGGCATCAAGGATAAGGACAGAGTATTACTACTTGATACCCCAGTCTCACCTTCCGGCCTGTTTGGCGATTCGGTGAATGCAGTCGCCACCAGGTTTTGGGAGGTAAAAAAAAGAGGAAGCCTTTGTGCAATTCCTTCCACTCCACACTCAGGGGGAGGGGCTGTCGGCCACCCAGCCTCGCCCGGTCCTTCTAGAAGGGAAGGCAAAAAACAAAGTGTGTCACACTCCCCCTTGTAAAGACTGGGGACCACATCGTCACTCTCAGTAGCCTCCAAAGCAAGACCTCAGGACCATTATTTCCAAAAAGAAGTCCTGGCGGTCTTGCACCCAGCCTTGTGGGGGCAGCCCCCCCTCGGGACGGGGTGCACAAAACATCTACCTGCTCCTTCCTGACACCCCCACATAACCTCTCCATCCCCACCACCTTCGGTGTTTCGGGGGGGCATCGGTTTCCAGCGAAATGTTGGGTACCCAGCAGTAGCTTCCACGCTGCCAGGTTCTCTGAAATGGGTACCAATTTTGATACTTCCCGTTGAGGGGATGTCGGGTGTTCCATGTCCTGGGCGACAACAGGAAGCAATGGAACACCCGACATCCCCTCAACAGGAAAGACAGTAGGAAAGGGCTACAGAATTACATTTGTTTGTTGTCCTCTGCTTTTCAACGCCATGGTCCCACTATCGTGAAACCTGAACAACCACATGTACTGTCACAAGAGCTGCAATATCTTCTGGTCAAAGGGGCCATAGAACATGTTCCCCTTCTAGAAAGAGAGTCAGGTTACTACAGCAGATACTTCCTGGTTCCCAAGAAGGATGGGGTATTGCGTCTGAATTTAGATCTTCGAGGCTTGAACTGCTCAGCCAAGGCACTCAAGTTCAAGAGTTTGCTTTCGGGAGCGAAGCTTTCCAATATCGGGCTCTTCCATTCGGCCTAGCCTTATCACCTCGCACATACACAAAATGCATGGATGCAGCTCTGGCTCCATTGTGACTCCAGGGCATCCGCCTTTTGAATTATATAGACGACTGGCTGATACTAGCACAGTCGCAAGAACTGGAATTACAGCACAGAAATGTTGTCCTAGCTTATCTGGTTTCTCTGGGGTTGAGACTCAACGACAAGAAAAGTGTTCTCTCTCCTGCCCAGAGAACGACATATTTAGGGATCATATGGAATTCGATCACGATGCATGCACAGCTGTCTCCCACTCGAATCGAGACCATTCAGAATACCTTGAGCAAAGTCAGTCTTGGCCAAGATCGTACTGTTCTTCAGTATCAACAGATGTTAGGTCTCTGTGATCCCTCTGGGCCTTTTGCATATGAGACCATTCCGGTTGTGGCTCAAAGCCAGGGGATTTCATCCAAGGGCCAATCCCCGAAGGCAGATAAGTGTTACGCGCCACGGGCTACATACCCTCTCTATGTGGCTCAGACCCCGGTTCCCCACCTTGGGTCCCACTCTAGTTGTGTCTTGCTATTGCAGATTGTTAATGACAGACACCTCCCTGTCGTGCTAGGGAGCGGTCTTAAGTGGTCATCCAGCTCAAGGGTAATGGTAGGGTCATCAGCTCGAATGGCACATTAACTGTCTCAAGTTCATGGCTGTATTTCTGGTCCTGAAGTACTTCCTCCAGCATCTGAGTGGCTGCCATGTCCTGGTGCGGGTGGACAACACAACGGCAGTCTCTTACATAAATCCCCATGGAGGTCTGTGGTCGCGCAAGCTTGACAGACTAGAGCGGCAGATTTTCCTTTGAGCCCAGACCAAGCTTCTTTAGCTCAAAGCAGTATATATCCCTGGATGCCTGAATGTGGCAGTGGATTTACTATCCAGACAGAAAATACAGATGGGAGAATGGAAACTCCACCCCGAGGTAGTGAAACAAATCTGGTTAAGATTTTATGAAGCAGAGGTGGACCTCTTCACCTCCCAACAGACAGCGCAATGTCCCCTCTACTTCTCTCTGAGTCACCCAGCCCCCCCTGGGTCTGGACGCGATGGCACATACATGGCTCAAAATGCGCCTGTATGCGTTTCCTCCAGTTTCTCTGCTCCCGGGAGTATTAGCCAGAGTTTGCCAACAAGGATCTTGCCTCTTACTGATAGCGCCGAGTTGGCCGAACATAGTATGGTTCTCTGAGATAATATCTCTCCTCGATGGCTCGCCTCGGGTGATACTGTAGATGAGGGACCTTCTGTCTCAAGCGCAGGGGATAATATTTCATCCCCGGCCCGAGCTGTGTAACCTTCATGTTTGGCATCTGAAGGGTACCAACTGAGGGACACTGGGTTTTCACCTGAAGTTATTGAGACCATTCTGAATGCTAGGACTCCTTCCACTAGGAAAAGTTATCGCTGGATCAGGAGAAACTTCAAAGACTGTGTCTAGTCCGTGCTTTTCAGGCCTACGTCCACCGTACTTGCCGGTACTATTTGTTTGTCATGTTGGCCTTAACAGGGGGACACAAGACAGACAATGTCACATTGGGTGAGGGATGCTATTGCCCTTGCCTATGAGGTGTGCGGTCAAGCTTCGCCAGTAGGCATCAGGGCTCATTCTACCAGGGGGGTTACTTCTTCTAAAGCTTTGGCAGGGGATGCCCCTCTGCAGCACGTTCGTGATGCGGCAGACTGGTCCTCTCCACACATATTCATAAGATTTTTATAGTTTGGATGTTCATGCCACTCCGGGCTCTCACGTCCTTGAGTCAACATCACAAGGTCATGCAAACATTACACAACCGTAAGTGGTCCAGACACCTACAGTGCGGCGGTATGGGTATTCTTGTTCCCAAAGCACTGAATCAAGTGCAGCATTAAGTGTAGCTTTTGACGGAATATCTGAGGTTACTTGACTGTAACCCTTGTTCCCTGAAAAAGCGGAACGAGATGCTGCACTTCATTGCTGCACTGAGGATGTCCCAGGACTGGTCCTCTGACAAATATACCTGACGATGCACCTGTAGCACATCTATTTATAGCCCCTGGTACTGGCACATTCTGATCAAGTCAAGTCAAGTTAATTAGTTTTTATTGTCATTCAACCATATACAGTACACAGTGAAACGAGACAACGTTCCTCCAGGACCATGGTGCTACATAAAACAACATAGGACAAACACAGAACCACATGAGACTACACAGACTAAATAACATACCTATATAAAGTGCATGTGCAAACATGTGCAAAAAGTATGGGACTGTACAATAAATTACAAAAAAATTCAGGACAATAGGCACAGTGAGAGACAGTGCAGCTCCGACCAGTACACAGTAGTGCAAAAAGATGACAGTTTATAAAAATGCCAAATTTAAACATAACATACTATGAGATAATGTTCTATGCATATAGCAGTTATTGAGGTAGCAGCCAGGTATAAAGTGACTAATTAAAGTGCAACTCAGGACACGTGTGTGTGTGTCAGTCCAGTCTCTGAGTATTGAGGAGTCTGATGGCTTGTGGGAAGAAGCTGTTACACAGTCTGGCCGTGAGGGCCCGAATGCTTCGGTACCTCTTGCCAGACGGCAGGAGGATGAAGAGTTTGTGTGAGGGGTGTGTGGGGTCATCCACAATGCTGGTTTCTTTGCGGATGCAGTGTTTTTTGTAAATGTCTTTGATGGAGGGAAGAGAGAGACCCTGATGATCTTCTCAGCTGTCTTCACTATCCTCTGTAGGGCTTTTCGCTCTGAAACGGTGCAAATCCCAAACAAGGCAGTGATGCACCTGCTCAGGATGCTCTCAATAGTCCCTCTATAGAATGTAGTGAGGATGGGGGGTGGGAGATGTGCTTTCCTCAGCCTTCGAAGAAAGTAGAGACGCTGTTGGGCTTTCTTTGTAATAGAGCTGGTGTTGAGAGACCAGGTGAGTTTCTCCGCCAAGTGATGATGTCACCAACAGAGGCTATAAAGTTTCTAGTCAATTTCATTGACGTGTTGCACACATATTCACAGCTGGTCACTCCTAAAGACGTTCCCAAAGCGCTGAATCAAGCGCAGCATCTCATTCCACTTTTTCAGGGAACAAGGATTACAGTCTAGTAACCTGAGATGTTATTTTAGGGAACTCGAGAAAATCAGGATATCATCCAGATAGACAAACACGAAGAGGTTGAGCATATCCTGGAGAACATTATTAATCAAAGCCTGGAACACCGCTGGGGCATTGGTCAGGCCGATGGTTATCACCTGATATTCATAGTGACTGGTGGGTGTGTTGGATACCGTCTTCCACTCATCGGCTTGCTGGATGCGCATGAGATGGTAAGCGTTGTGCAAATCAAGCTTGGTGAAGATGGATGCTCCCTGCAACATTCCGAACGCTGTTCCCAGTAGTGGTAAGGGGTACCGGTTTCTGATGGTGATGCTATTTAACCCATGGTAGTCAATGCAGGGACAAACACCCATGTCCTTTTTCCCCACAAAGAAAAAAACGGGTTGCAGCGGTATGAGATTTTCACAGTATGATAACCGTCTCAGAAAATATCACGGTATACGGTATTACACAATTAGTATTATCAGTGAAAACAGAAGGGTTATTTTATTTATTTATTTTTGAGCAAACACTTTATTATAATTGAAACTTGAAACCATTTATTTTATTGAAGTGTAAAAAAAGTCTCCCTTTTGAAAATAAAATAGAATAAATAAGAAAACAGAATAATAATAAACCGAATTATAAACATGATAAAAATAGCATGTAACTACAACATGCTAGTTTACATGTTAAATTAACTACTAAATGAAAAATAACATCAGCTGTGTGAGCTTTTGAAGTAATGTCCTATATTATTAACAGTTAACATATACTGCTCCAGTCTATACCTTTAGCTCAGTGCTTCTCAACTGGTTTTGCTCAGGACAGATTTTACATTGGAAATCAAGTGTCGACCTGCCATAGATTAAACATAACCTGTATTTAATGTATCCTGGGTTGCATTTCCTTTTATGTTGCATAGTTTTGTTCATGGTTTTCCAGTACAAGGACATGCATCAAGTTACATTATTTTTGTTGTTGACGTCAAAATCTACAGGAAGTTGTCTCTCCCCCCTTTAAAAAATTGAGGAAAATATTTACTTATATGACCATTATTATCCCATTTGTTACCTAATATTACATATATTACACATATTACACAGAAGGAAAGGCCCCTCATTATCATGGTTATGTCAGTGTGCTAGTCTTAAATAAAAGTAATATAATAATAAATTACAGTATTTATGAAAAATAAATACTAGCTGAAACACATCTTGAAATTTTACTACAACTGCCACTGTTGATATAAAATGAGGTCTAATAGATTCTACCTTTAGATTATTTCATATGAAACTATAACATTTTGTCAAAATATAACAGTTACTTTTATTTATGTAAAACGAAACAAATTTGTAAAGGTGATGGTGTGTTGTTTATTTATTTATTTATTTATTTTGGCGCAGAGCACTGTTGCTCTTTTCCTCCTCAGTGCTGTTTGTCATGTCAGGGCTGCTACTGTTTGAGAGGTTCGAATTGACAAAGTCTGTAACACTTTAAACTAGAAAAGTCTCACTAGAATTTAAATTGGTCACATCAGTTTTGATGTCTGCGCTACACAATATCGAGGGAAGCCGGTTGTTGCACGCACGCGCCAGAGAGAGGAGCAGATCATGATCGCGTGATCGTTTTTTTTCTCAATACCGTAGATAAGCAAATGCACATGGTATGATAACCATCCATTTTAAAACCGTGGTATTCCGTGAAACCAGTATACCACTGCAACCCTACCTGCAGGTGAAGTAGACTGCAGATGAAAGCAGCAGCAAGGGCCTCCTTGATGTTCTCATCCCTAGCTGCATGCTCGGGAGCTGACAGGGAGAAAATATGGCCGCTGGGGGGGCAGGTACCAGGGAATAAGTTAATGGTGCAGTCATGTGGACAGTGAGGTGGCAGTGTTGTGACCCTATGCCTACTAAATACCAGCTTAAGGTGATGGTACACACTGGGGACTCGGGAGAGGTCAATGGACACTGGGGACGTGGGAGGTGAGACAGGAGAGGAGAGTTTTGACATGTTTGGCCCCACTGAATGAGGGATCTGGTTGTCCAATCAAACTGTGGACTCCTGAGTCCACAAAGGCCTGTAGAGTGTAACTGTGGGAGATCCACATGACGGTAGTTGGTAGAAAAAGAGTTTAAAGGTAGGGAGGAGGAGGCAGCTCCCGTCACAGTCCTCCCTGACTTGCACGATGTTGAACATTTCCCTGGAGCTCAGGACAGGTCACTCTGAAGTTGTCGGGTCCGCCACAGTACAAGCAGCAGTGCTCCTGCATGCGCCGATCTCGCTCTCTTGGTGGTGATCCGGGCTCGGCCTAACTGCATTTACACAGTTTGGTTTGGTTGGTTGGGGAAAATTGACACAGACACAAACACTTAAAGGAGTCATGGTGTTCATTTGTTACTTTTAATGGCAGCAATGAATATATTAACTGAACAATTATTTGAACTGTACATTAAACTAAACATTGGAACATTTATTTTTATGTAATTTATCCACAAAGTGTGCAGCTTTTGTCACTGCAGTGTATCTTTCTGGGCTTCTGGAAGAACATTTCCAGAGCCTCTTGATATGGGAAGTCAGAAACGTCTGGCCCATTTATTGAGATCCGCATGCATGCTGCAAGATGGTCTCCTTGCAGCCTTTTGCGGATGTTTGTCTTGACCTGCAAATGCATTAACTGTTAAATGTGATAGCTTAACATATAGCTAAAAGCAGCAAATCCTATTGTGAAAAGTTTGTATTACCCTGTTCATGGTTGAGAAGTCCCTTTCACAGTTTACACTACTGACTGGGACCGTCAGAGCAATAGAAGCCAGCAGGATCATAGTTGGGTACAGGACACCAAACTCCTCATATTTTGAGGACAGTTCAGACAATATTGCCAGCTGTGTCTTGTTCTGAAAAGGTTAAAAACAATATCAGTAACACAGTGTAGTGTTCATGATAATATCATGTAAAAATTAGGGCTGTAACGTCCCAGTCGATCGATTAGTCGATTAATTGGTCCATACGTTCTGGTTCGACCAAAATTCTGATTGGTCGATTTTTTGCCACGTTCATTTCATCAGTTTTGCTGCGTTCATTTCATCAGTTTTGCCGCGTTCATTTCATCAGTTTTGCCGCGGTCATTTCATCAGGTGGAAAGCATTAATTGCTAATGGGGGTGTTTTCAGGACACCCCTGTTTCACAGGTAACAGTCTGTCTTCAGAATACCCCCCCTGTTTTCACTTTTTTTTGGATTAGCCCAACCCACTGGAGAAGAGTGATAGATAGGCTATAGAAGGTTTGATGCTGAATATTATTTATTAAATTGTGAGAGAATTTAATAGTCAGTCCTCTTCTAACATGTCAACAACAAAGACATCGACAGTGTGGCAGCATTTAGTTAAAATTGATAACGGGAGAAAGGTTGAATGCAAAGTTTGCAAGCAACAGTTTGCCTTCCACAGCTCGACGACAAACATGACATATCATCTAAAAGCGGTAAGCTAACTTGTCTGCGTTAGGTTGCCCTGTCTGTTTTGAGTAAACAATATGAACATATCAGAATTGGCATATTTCAATGTTTTAGTGTAATAATAGTTTTAGGCGCACCCCTCCGCAATGACGGTAGCATCCCCCGGACACACCCAGACCACGCTGGATTTTAAGCCTCCTTTATCATCCAAACGGAAAAATAAAATCACTTTATTTAGTTTCGTTTAAAATTTGGCTGAATAACATGTTGTAGGTAGCCTACTTTACTTTTATGGTTCCCTTTTATTATTGTGCAAACTTTATTTTTTTAGATCAAATTTATTTCTAGTATTATTTATTGGATTTGGGCACTTTATTTTTTTTTTTTATTTGCCCACTGTTTGTGTTAGTTTTGAGAACTGTTTTGTGTTTATTTTTCAGTTATGCACTTTATTTCGTTTCTGCTCTTGATCTGGTTTGTTTAATAAATATTCTTTTTTTATTAAAGTGGACGTGCCTTTTGTGTTTATTAAGAGTAAAAGCTTTAAGTTAATAGTCTATTCGTGTGTGTCTCAGCCGCGAAGCTGAGCTCATGTTCAACCTTGCTCTGTGCGAGGACATGCACAGAGCGGCTGAAATGACAGTGACAGTTATAACTTCTTATTATAACATATGACAAAAAGAATTGTCTAAATTATGTTGCATATTCCTCAACAGTTCTTGTGATGATATCACTAGTTGACAATATAGTACTATTTTCGGAAATCATAGGCTATGATATTGCGCAGGTGCACGTGATGCAACGCTGTCAGAGCCGACAGACTCGTGTGTCAGACTCATTTCAGTGCAAAATAATTAAGTCAAAAACGATTTAATATACTGAAAATAGCCTACTAGTTTTTTTATGTTTATTTATAATTAATTTAGGCGGACAACAAGGCTACCAAGTACTGCGCAAAGTGCGCAGCAAATTAATGTAACGTTTTTTTTTCCCTAACGACATTTTTAGTCGATTTTTAGTCGAAAATTTCAGGACTTCAGTCGACCAAGAGTTTCTTTGGTTGATTACAGCCCTAGTAAAAATGTCACATTTGAAAGTTACCTTAAGTGGACCTGAGACAACTTGCTCCTTGAAAGAAGCCCATTCTTCAAGGACTGTTCCAAAATCTACACAGGAATAAAACTTCTCTACCAGTATCCTCAGTTTATTTCGACACGTTGGAAAACGGGAGCAAAAAGTACATTTGAGGAAGGTATTACATTGAAATTTGGGGAGGCTTAAAACACAGACACAAAAAAAGCCAATTGGCAGTTGTAAGCCATACAGCCAAGTGTCCTCTGAAATCACACTAGCTGTCACTACTACTATTAATTAGAAAGCCATTGCTCAGAAAAATATTTGGTGAATGATACATAAACAACTATGTAACTATGTATTTATAGTTATATGAAGTCTGTGAACACCTCAGAATGAATGGAGCACGGTAACCACAATCTTCAAACAAATTGTCTGCCTCAGTCATAAATGCCTGCCTGCCCAAATAGCTCTCAGGTAGTGATTTTATCCGAGTGTGACTGCCTTTGGCTATGTAGACACCAATCAACCTTGAGTCACAGGGCTGCATGAAGTATGGCTCAAGTCGATCATAGACCCGACAGTGCATCTTTTCTGTCTCACCAGATACTGCAACAACTTCATAGCACTCTAGATCAGAGTGTAGACGTTGTTGTTTTTTAAATTTGATTTCTGCAGTCTTTTTTGGTTCAGGATCTATCTTTCTCAGTTTGTCTGCTTCCCTAAGCCGCCTCACAATCTGTAAGAGAGGATTTCGCCCAGAACGAAACTGCGTAGTATGCGTGTAGGCAGCGGCGGTACTGATAATAGAATATTACTCCATATCAAAGAAAAATAAATTACAATTAGCAAAACTGCAGCATCCCACAAATTGAAATAAATGTAAAAAAGGATGCTATTTCACATGTGCATTTAAAGTATAACTTTTTAATGTATATAAACAAAGTACATATAAATGTAACAATTCAAAACGAATACAATTTGAACAGCATAATAAGTTGGCTCCGCCCTCCCTCACGCATCTTTGGTTCATTGGTTGACACTGCGTGTCTGACAGGATCAAAAGGTGTGGCTGCTAGTCTGAGCAGACAGTCAGAACAAATATGTGTGTGATTGAGCATTAAGGCCTATATTATTTATTTTTTCGTTCTTTTAATTAGTTAATTATATTAATTTAAATCTTTTGATTGTTCATATCTTAATTTTTTTAAATATTTGTATTAATAGATCCGGCTCTACTGATATGCGAGCCGGCACCCAACGTTCACCTACAAGAGTCGGCTCTTAGAGCCGACTCGTTCGCGAACGACCCATCACTAGTGACTGGACTTTTGCTGCTTGTCAGGGAAAGGGCGTGCAGCACATTGGCTCTTTTCTGTACTCGGACTCGGAGCTGTAGCGCTACTCCGGGTGCTACTTACAGGAGAGCGAGTGTTGCCATCTTCACCACCCTGGGAGCGTTTAAAAAATACAGATATTTTTGTCTTCTTTTCAGGTGATTGACGCAACATATTTCCAACGTACGCTTTCTGTCCGCTGGTGGGAGTGTGTGATGGGGAGTCGATTCCTCGACTCTGAATAGCCCCAGACTCGGGGTCGGCTCCATCACAGGAATTGACTCTTGGTGTCGACTCTGTTACTGTGTCCGAAATCACTCACTTGTGAGTGTCTAATCCCTATAAAAATTCTATTTTTGCAGTAAAGTCAAGTAGATTGTATATTTTATACATTTTGAGTGTATTACTATTTGTTATATGTTGAATTAATGTGACGTCATATCACGACCATAGTCTCATAGTCTAGTGTGTCCGTGGCATTACACCATGCCAGAGAGCTGTCGTAGAAACTTTGTATTTATCCTACATGTAGCTTGTATCTTATCTCTTTAGAAACAGATAACAGTCATAGTGACTCTAGTTTGTAATTATGCATACCTCCGTACCAGAAAACCTGGAATCGAACACCCCTATGCTCACCTGTGTGTGCGCGAACGTGTCTGTGTGTGTGTGCAGGCGTGTGTGTGTGCGCATAGGGGCGGAACTCCGCCGTGCGCGATACAGAGAGCTGAGGAGAACAGTAAACGTGTGACCATGTAGAGACAGAAATGACATGCCGTCATGTAAATAAGATAAATAACATAAGGGCAATTTAGTTTGTTTAATAAAAGAACAAGGTATAGACCTGTTCTATTGGAAAGGTAACCTTAAATTACTTCTGTTGTGATCTGGCGCTATATAGAAAATATAATTAACTTTACCTTCAAGGGGGGGCAGAGGGTGCCGTTTGGGGGGGGGGGGGGGGGGGGGGGGGCGACACCCCCCAAATATAATGCCAGGGGAAACACTGCTGACATTTAATCATAGAAAACATCCCCTGTCTTATGTCAGTAAGGATCACTACTTTATTTAAAGAATGTCAGAATAATAGTAGAGTATTATTTATTTCAGCTTTTATTTCTTTTATCACATTCCCAGTAGATCAGAAGTTTACATGCACTTTGTTAGTATTTGGTAACATTGCCTTTACATTGTTAAACTTGGGTCAAACATTTTGGGTAGCCTTTCACAAGCTTCTCACAATAAGTTGCTGGAATCTATTTCTCTTGACAGAACTGGTGTAACTGTCAGGTTTGTAGGCCTTCTTGCACGTGCATGCTTTTTCAGTTCTGCCCACAAATCTTCTTTCAGATTGAGGTCAGGGCTTTGTGATGGCCACTCCAATAGCTTGACTTTGTTGCCCTTAAGCCATTTTGCCACAACTTTGGACGTATACTTGGGGACATTGTCCATTTGTAAAACCCATTTGTGACACATTTTTTATATATATATATAATGTGTGTGTGTGTGTGTGTGTATATATACAGTATATATATATATATATATATATATATATATATATATATATATATATATATATATATATAATGTGTGTGTGTGTGTGTGTGTATATATACAGTATATATATATATATATATATATATATATATATATATATATTATAACTATCTGTCTGATGTCTTGAGATGTTGCTTCAATATATCCACATAATTTAACTTCATAATGCCATCTATTTTGTGAAGTGTCCCTCCTGCAGCAAAGCACCCCCACAACATGATTCTGCCATCCCCATGCTTCATGGTTGGGGTGGTGTTCATGGGCTTGCAAGCCTCAATCTTTGTTTAAATGTGTAAAATGTGTTTAAATGTATTTGGCTAGAGTTCAACTGTAGCAGTCTAGTATATATCAAGCCAACATTATAATGAAATGAGATGAGTGCCTTTCATTTGTATAAAAAAGCAGGCATTACTATATGGTTATGTAATTTTTAAAACATTTTTGGATTGATTTTACAGCAAAAATAATAAATTAATATTTATATATTGGTACCATAAAATAAAGTTGAGCGCCGAAAGATAACTCTGATCTATGAAAAAAGGCCAATGAGAGTTGGCGAACAGTATTTGCATACTCCGCCTCCGGATACGGATATAAAGGCGAGAGAAATATGCTCGTTCATTCAATAATTTTCTTCGGAGCCGATGGTCGTGTGAATGCTGTCTGCTGTGCTACACACAACTTACGCTGCTTCTGATCCTCTGATGCGCTGCTGCTGTTGGATTTACGGTGCACCTTCAGCGGCTTTTCTCTTCTCTGCCGGCGTGCAGTTTGCCCCCGAGCGCTTCGACAGCGCAGTGTTTAAAAGAGTTTATTAAAGAGCAATTTTCTCGTAAAGAGTTTATTTCTCTAAAAGAGCAATACACAGTGGTGTTGAACGCCCTTTTCAGGGCGCGTCTTTATAAAGATGCCATTCAAACCCTGTGTAGTTCCTGGATGCGGTAGAGTGCTCTCCGCTTCTGATGGCCACAGGCGCTGTCTCGTGTGTCTGGGCACCGATCACACCGAGGCAGCGTTTGTGGACGGTTCATGTTCTCATTGCGAGAATATGACCGTGGCAGCATTGCGGTCGCGGCTCGCTTTCAACAGAAAGCACGCCACTCCTGCCACCCCCCGTATCGCTCCTTCTTCCCACGGGATTGAGGACGATGCGGTTGGCGCTGGAGGCGATCTGGGGAGGGCAGCGGGTGTAGCTCCGCCGGGTACGCCCCCTCGGACCACCCGCCCCCCGACACGCACGCTGACCTCCGTCCAGTCTCGAGGTAACGGCGACTCGCCTCCGGGCCGGTTTGCCTATCCTCTAGAGCTCAAAGCCGATGAGCTCGCCGCTCCATCGGAGAGCGCGGTGTCTAACGCTGACTCCTCCCCTGGGCTGCCGCCTTCGGGCCAGCACGCCCAGGTTGAGGCGGATGCGCAGATGTCCGACATGCTTGCCTGGGCCGCCGTCGGGGTGGGGTTGGACTTGAAACCTCCACCCTCCCCACACCCGTCACGGTTGAACGACTGGTTCCTGGGGTCTGGGCGCCGCTCACAGCCACGCCCCCCCGGTCCCGTTTTTCCCGGAGGTGCATGACGAGCTGACGTCGTCATGGAGAGCCCCGCTCTCCATCCGTCAAAAGCCCTGCTCGTCCGCTCTCGCTACCCTCGACGGCGGAGAGGCCCATGGGTACATGACGATTTCCCCAGGTGGATAGGGCGGTTGTGCTCCATCTCTGTCCCGGTGACCCTACCACCTGATGCGGGCGCCCTGTACCCCCTTCCAAGGCCTGTAGGACTGCATCCTCGTTCAACCACAAAGCCTACAGCGCCGCGGGACAGGCCGCCTCCGCCTTGCACGCCATGGCCCTCCTGCAAGTCCACCAGGCCAAGGTGCTCAGAGATCTGCACGAGGGTAGCCCTGACCCCGATGTGCTGCAGGAACTGGGCTCAGCGACCGACCTCGCCCTCAGAGCCACAAAGGTCACCGCGCAGGCACTCGGACAGGCGGTGGCCACCCTTGTGGTCCAGGAACGTCATCTTTGGCTCAACCTGGTCGAGATGCATGAGGCCGACAAAGTTCGCTTTCTTGACGCCCCTGTCTCCCAGCTTGGCCTCTTCGGTGACACCGTCGAGGACTTCGCCCAGCAGTTCTCCGCGGTGAAGAAGCAGACGGAGGCCATCTCACATATCCTGCCTCGCCGCAAACCTGCCGCCAAGGCCACTGCCCCGTCTGCCTGGCGAGGGCGTCCCCCTGCGGCTAAGAAACCTGCTCCGCCTCAACCCGGGCCCAGCTCTCAGCCCCAGCGTCGAGCACACCGCAGGAAGAAGACGCCCCCCGTCTCCCGGACTCCCTCGAGGACCCGTAAGGCTCCCAGGCGGTCCTGAGACGGATGACCCAGTGACACAGACGTTAGCTCCGGAGGTGGTAAGACCGCTCCGTCCCCCGGTGGAGGGCCGGGAGGAGAATCTTTTGTTGTTAAACAATTTAATTTGCCGCCCCCCCTTAGATGGGGGTGCGGTACCCACATTCTCAATAAAAGAGCTATTTCCTATGTCTCTGGGTCACCTGGCCTGCAAATGCCGTTCTCACGGCACTTTGCCTCTAGATCTCAACAGTCCCGGCTCCCTGGACACGGACCACCCGTCTCCAGCCCCACGACCGTTCCCCAGCCAGCCGGTTCCGACGAGTCCAGAGGACGCCTACGGACCTCCTCCTCAGTCGCTAACCTGCCCCCTGCCGGGTGTGCAGAGCAAGGTATGTGCTTTGAGTCTTTTCTCGGCACCCCAGCCGCGGGGTCGCCCCGTAATGAGAGAGGTGTATGAAGTGAGTCGTTTGTGATGTCTAGCTGTGATGATTTGCATGTGCAGTTTCAGAGATCTGAAAACAACAAAGAGTGAAGAGATAAGAGAAGTGTAATGAGTCGTAGACAAAAATAAAATGCACACTTACATGTGAGCATGCACAAACATGCCTCTCACATGGGAATCTGAATCACAAGCCATTTTTACTTCCAAATTGTGATATATTTCCAAGTGAAACAGGGTCATCAACAAGAAAAAATGTAGGGCAGGATTTGTTTCATTGGGAATTGATTGGATTGTGAAAAGTGTTCATTCCATACCAGAATGGAGGGGTGGAAGAAGTAAGAGGGATTTATGACATCATCTAAAAGTAAAGTTGTACAGAATCGGAACAAGTTTTTACATTTTGATTAAATGTTGCAAAGACAATTTTTTGTTTTATTTGGAATAAAGTGCACAGAGGAATCGAAGACAAAGCGACCAGGAACTTATGTTGAAAATGTAAATAGGGTTAATTTTTATTTCATGTTATGTTTAAGGGGCATTTATACTGACTTTTGCAGGGACAAGAATTGTTTAAGAAAGCACTGCAATGCATCTGTAAAATAAATATGTCCACCAACCTTGCATAAGCAGTGCGCTCTGAGGAAGTTGAGTTCATGAGCTGTTGATGATTCTATGATCGTAACAGCAAAATCAAGAGAGCAGACTCTGCGTTTCATCACACACGCCACTTCTATCCCCATCTGCCTGTGGATAATAAACCTGTGACTGTTTTAGGAAAATAAATAAAGCCATTATTCAGGGGTCTATGTGTTTGACCTTTGACCTTAATCAGGAAGCCCTGCTAATCTTATGTTCCGCTTGTGTGAATGTTTGATTGCAGCTCCCAACGGCTCTTGTGTTTTGTTGTCTGTTCATTGTCAACTGACACCTGAAGGCTTTTCTACATATAATTCAATTCATTCCCTTAATGATAAGATATTTAACTCAAATTTAAACTTGTGTTTTACGATTTCACATTAAACAGTTGACACTGGTGTTATCTAAGCACATATTTTGTTTAGCAGTAGGAACAATGTTCATGCCCCACACAGTAAAATGACGTTAAAACTTTACAAAAAGGTTAACTTAATGTTAGTTACAACATATACTATTACATTTTTAAAATCAAAAGTTGTATTCGTTAATGTATTAATTAATGCTCCATAAACTAACATGAACTAATATTAAACAATTATAATTTTATTAAATAACATTATAATTAATTGAGGCTGTAACATTTTTTGTTCATGATACCTTATGCATTAACAAATTTGAATGAATGGAAACTTTTATAAAGTTACCAAAATTACATTCATTGTGAATTGCAAACATTTATTTGTATTGAGAACAGTTATTAACAGGTATTAATATTATAGGTCTTTGTGACACACTGGTATGCAGTAAAAACATGAGAGCATCACACACAGCAGAGATACGTTCACAAATAAGAAAAATATGTACATTACAAACTCTAAAATTGTTCCAGTGAGAAATCATTAATATTTAGGATTTGTTTACTAAAAAACAAAATAAAACAAAAAACAGCAACAACAATAACAAATAGAGCAAATAGTTTTCCTAAAAATGTATGTCCACATATGTGGACAGAGGGACTAAGTTGTGAAATTTTAAATTATACCAAGCTATAGAAAGCCAGCCATGTTAATATAAAATGTAGCATTACAAAATTCTGAATCTATGTACTGATTATCATTGTCTCATGTCTGCCAAACATGTTGTGTGGTCCAAACATCATCTGCAGCCTGAAACTGAACTTTTGGTTGGATTTTAGGAGTGAATGCACTTAGCTGCATAGAAAGCAATATGATGTCCCAGACTTGGTCCCTTGCTGCCAATTTAATGAATGACTTAACCACCAGTGTGCTGTCTGTCTGCACTGGTCTCAGAACAGTTTGAAATGCACCTTATTTTCATCCTAACTTTATATAAAGCCTCTGAAAGCAACATTTTTAATCTTTTGGATGAATACATTTAATCTCAATGTGAAAATGCACAGTAAACAGGAATGTATTTACTAATGTTAATAAAAAGAACCGTATTGTACAGTGATAAAATAAAATATTTGTTAAAATTAAAATAAGATTTATATTAAAATGAAGCAAAATTACCCACAGATATGTTAATGTTGAAAGTTATTAAAAATAACACAAAGCCTTTTTGAAATTTAATCAAAATTATTATTTTATTTTCTCCCCTTTTTCTCTCCAATTTGGAATTCCCAAAGTCCTCGTGATGGTGTAGTGACTCACCTCAATCCGGTTGGCTGAGGACGAATCTCAGTTGCCTCCACGTCTGAGACTGGCAACCCGCACATCTTTTCATGTAGCTTGTTGAACATGTTACAGTGAAGACATAGCGCGTGTGGAGGCTTCACGCTATTCTCCGCGGCGTCCACGCACAACTCACCACGTGCCCCACCAAGAGCAAACCACATTATAGTGACCATGAGGAGTTTATTCCATGTGACTCTACCATCTCTAGCAACTGGGCCAATTTGGTTGCTTAGGAGACCTGGCTGGAGTCACGCAGAACACCCTGGATTCGAACTTGCGACCCCAAGGGTGATAGTCAGCGTCCTTACTCACTGAGCTACCCAGGCCCCCCTTTTCAACTTTTGAGGGTATAATGTCCCAAAATCCACGTATGCGGAAAGAGGTGTGTGCACGGGGATGTTCACAGCTATCCGATGGTGACTTTGCTGCTTAAATTTCGGGGAAAAAAACATAAAGTGGAGGCAGCGGTTAGTTCCCGCCTCACCCATCCTCTGATTTTGGGGACCGATTGGCCTGCATTTAAGCATGTATTGGGGGGAACTGGGAAGGATGGGTCCTGCATTAGACTGGGGAGATGTGCGATGCTTTGGCAGGGGAGGCGGAGCCGGGGCCATCCTCGGCTGCTCTGAATCGGGATGACGAGGAGAGGGGCGGGCCTTCCGCCCCTCCCCTTCGCAGGGAATTCCCTGACGTAGATTTCCCTTTGGAGCAGTCGAGGGATGAAACCCTTAAGCACGCGTTTGATCAGGTGAAAACAATTGATGGTCAGCGTCTCCAGCCGGACATCGCTCTCGCATACCCCTATTTCGCGATTATAAATGAGCGGTTGTATAGAGTGACGCAGGACACTCAGACAAAAGAAAATATTACTCAATTGTTAATTCCACGGAGCCGTCGGGAAATGCTGTTCCAGGCGGCTCATTATAATCCTATGGCGGGTCACCTAGGAGAAAGAAAAACACTTCTCCGTTTAATAGCCCGTTTTTATTGGCCGGGCATTTCCGGCGACGTCCGCAGGTGGTGTGCGGCGTGCCGTGAATGCCAGCTGGTAAACCCACCGGCCACCCCAAAAGCGCCATTGCGCCCTCTTCCATTAATCGAGGTCCCCTTCGAAAGAATTGGAATGGACCTCGTCGGGCCATTAGATCGGACAGCACGCGGACATCGTTTTGTATTAGTCCTGGTGGATTACGCAACACGATATCCGGAAGCAGTGCCTCTAAGCAATATCTCTGCACGTAGTGTTGCTGGGGCGCTCTTCAAAATAATCTCCCGGGTGGGGATTCCGAAAGAAATCCTCACCGACCAAGGCACAACATTTATGTCACGCACACTTCGCGAACTTTACGATCTGTTGGGCATTAAATCAATTCGTACTAGCGTATACCATCCGCAGACGGATGGCCTAGTGGAACGATTTAATAAAACGCTCAAGAATATGATTCGTAAATTCGTGCACGGAAATGCTAGGAATTGGGATAAATGGCTTGACCCCCTGTTATTTGCAGTACGAGAGGTCCCGCAAGCCTCCACGGGATTTTCCCCGTTTGAGCTGCTGTATGTGCGGCGCCCGCGCGGTGTGCTGGACGTCATCCGTGAAGCCTGGGAGGAAGGACCTTCGAATAGTAAAAATGAAATTCAGTACGTTCTTGATCTTCGAGCAAAACTCCACACATTGGGGAAACTAACACAGGAGAATTTGCTCCAGGCTCAAGCACGCCAACGCCGGCTGTATGACAGGGGTACTCAGCTAAGGGAATTTGCACCGGGAGACAAAGTTCTTGTATTGCTCCCTACATCGAGCTCCAAATTACTCGCCAAGTGGCAAGGGCCTTTTGAGGTCACACGACGAGTGGGGGATCTCGATTATGAGGTTAAACGAACCGATAGGGGGGACGCGCGTCAAATTTACCACCTCAATCTCCTTAAATTATGGAGGGAGGCGGTCCCTGTGTCATTGGCTACGGTAGTTCCAGAGAGGGCGGAGCTCGGACCGGAGGTGAATCCAAAACCCGATTACAATGCCCCGGTCATTTGCGGAGACCACCTCTCCCCGTGCCAACGCTCAGAGGTTGCCAAGTTGCAAAAAGAGTTTGCAGACGTGTTTTCTCCTCTACCGGGTCGCACGAACATCATCGAACACCACATCGAGACCGAGCCGGGGGTGGTCGTTCGTAGCCGCCCTTATCGCCTCCCCGAGCATAAAAAGAAAATTGTTCGGGACGAATTGAATGCGATGCTCGATATGGGGGTAATAGAAGAGTCCCACAGCGACTGGTCCAGCCCGGTCGTTCTTGTTCCCAAGAGTGACGGATCGGTCCGGTTCTGTGTGGACTACAGAAAAGTCAATGCGGTGTCTAAATTTGATGCGTACCCAATGCCTCGTGTTGATGAACTGCTCGATCGGTTAGGTACTGCTCGCTTTTATTCGACATTGGATTTAACAAAGGGTTATTGGCAGATCCCCTTGACACCAGTTTCCCGTGAGAAAACCGCCTTCACCACGCCGTTCGGATTACACCAATTTGTGACACTTCCGTTCGGTTTGTTTGGGGCTCCAGCCACGTTCCAGCGTCTGATGGACCGTATCCTCCGCCCGCACTCCGCTTACGCCGCTGCCTATTTAGATGATATTATTATCTATAGTAATGATTGGCAGCGGCATATACAACACCTGAGGGCGGTCTTGAAGTCGCTGCGGCGGGCGGGGCTCACTGCAAACCCCAAGAAGTGCGCGATTGGGCGTGTGGAGGTACGGTATCTGGGGTTCCACTTGGGTCATGGCCAGGTGCGTCCCCAAATTGATAAGACCGCGGCGATTGCGACTTGCCCTAGACCTAAGACCAAAAAGGGGGTGAGGCAGTTCCTGGGGCTGGCTGGCTATTATAGAAGATTTGTGCCTAACTATTTGGATGTCACCAGCCCGCTGACTGACCTCACTAAAAAGGGGGCTCCAGATCCGGTCCAATGGTCGGAGCAGTGCCAACAGGCATTTACGCAAGTTAAAGCCGCACTCTGTGGAGGGCCGCTCTTATATTCACCTAACTTCTCTCTCCCTTTCTTATTGCAGACGGACGCTTCAGACAGAGGGCTGGGGGCCGTACTCTCGCAGGTGGTGGAGGGGGAGGAGCGCCCCGTGCTGTACATCAGCAGGAAACTCTCCTTGAGGGAAACGAAGTACAGCACTGTAGAGAAGGAGTGTCTGGCCATCAAGTGGGCGGTCCTCACGCTCCGCTACTACCTGCTGGGGCGGGCCTTCACTCTCTGCTCGGATCATGCCCCACTGCAGTGGCTCCACCGCATGAAGGATACTAACGCCCGGATCACCCGTTGGTATCTGGCTCTCCAGCCTTTTAAGTTCGAGGTGATCCACAGACCGGGGGTGCAGATGGCTGTCGCCGACTTCCTTTCCAGAAATGGGGGGGGAGTGGTAGGCAGGCCGGATGACGCCCCGGCCTGAGTCGGGCGGTGGGGGTATGTGGCAGCGGGGGCGTGGTCAAGCGCCCGTCCGGAGAGGGAAAGCGGTAAGGGCGCTTGCACCTGAGCTAAATTATGTCTAACACCTGTCTCTAATTTCAGTGAGTATGGGGAGAGCGGCATAAAAGAGCACCAGTGCCTCCAGTCGAGAGAGAGAGAGCAACGCCAGTCCAGTGTTGGCATCTTAGAGAGCATTTTGATCTGTGTGTTAAAAAGTTTATGTTCACCCCCACGTTGTTATTTGGAATTAAAAGTCTTACCTTGACTTCATCCCCGTATTCGTGTCCTCCTTCCTCCGGAGAAGCGAACCCTTTTTACACAGGCACTTATTATGGACACCAGTTGTAATTATCAGTGTGAAACTTGCCCCACGCCGTTAGTGTTACGCAGATGAATGATCGCTAAAATCATGCAGTGTGTTTTTGTTACTATTCTAAGTATAAAGCCGGATGATAACAAAATCCCATAGACTTTCATTAAAGAAGGATCCTAGACAACACACTAGCATGGAGCAGGCAAGATTTGCCCTGATGAGCACTACTTCCATTTTTTTCCAAAATCTGGTTGACATTTTCTGTTTTCAATATGGATGAAAGGATATAGAAATTGTGGCCAAGATGAATAATGATTCTTTTTTTATTTTGTTATGTCTAATAACCAAAATGATTACAGATATTTTAAATTTATACTGTTTATCTACATTTAATCAAATTCAAGTAAAATCTGTATTGAAATGTTATAATGTACAAAAGCAGAGATGGAAAACTGTTTAATGCATTTGAAACCTGTATACTTTTGTATTAAATATATAATGGACAGTCAGTTAGTAAAAGGGGGATGAGGACCCCAATGTAGAGATATATTGTATATTGTGCATTCCTTATTTAAAAATGTTTTATGTTATTTGTTATATCATTACATTTTATAATATACTATAAATATAATAATACAAATAAATAATTATATTTTATTACATATTATATATATCTTCATATCCATTGAAAAACTCAGTCCCACTAGTTCATAAAGTAAGCGTGTGTGTCCGTAGAGTTGGTGATTAAGAAGGAAGATTATCCATGTCTGCTGTGTGAGAGCAGTTTCCCAAGTGAAGATGTATTAGCTGAACATCTACAGAGTCTTCATCACAGAGGAAGTGCAGAAGACAAAGAGTTCAAATGCCGTTCATGTTGAAAAGAGTTTCCAGTCAAACAGGCCCTGCAGCGCCAGTCAGTAGCACAAACACACACTTATAATATACAGTTAATTAACAGTTCATGTGTAATAATGCTGATGTATTGTTTTTTGTTTGTAGTGTTCTTCACTGTACAGAGAGCTCGGCTTCATCAGGAGACCCTTCAAAAGCTCCAGTGTGCTCTATGTCACAGCACCTTCTCTTCAGAGTCCACGTAAATCAAACCAGGGCTGTCACCTGCTTAAGTATCAAAATACAATCATGCTCAATTAAAGGGATAGTTCATCCAAAAATTAAAATTGAACTATCCCTTTAAACTCTAATTATGTGTGTTTGTAGTTTTAAGCAGCATAAAGAGGCATGTAAAGGAGATGGTCGGTTAATTTGTAAGGCTGAGAGCTGTGGCAAACGATTCAAGAGTAAAGATGCCCTGAAGAAACACAAAGGCAACGTCCACACAGGTTAGTTACACACATTCACAGACACACATACACACACAGCTGAAGCTAGTGTGAAATTACCTCTCAGTAATGAGAATCTAATCAGCGGCTGTTTAACATCTTCATTAATCTGTTCATTTCTAATCCGCTTTCATTCCCTCCGTCTGTCATATAAATGTTAAGCACTTTCTCTCTCGCTACACTCATCTTTTCAGTACTCTCTCCCTTGTCTCTCTACCAGAAGCGCATACAATTTGAGAAAATTACTCAAAGACCCATAATCGCTGATGAAAGCATATACCAGATATTTTTGACATTAATTGATATTGGCCAGTTTGGCAACATGCAAGTCAGTCATATCAGCGACTGAATCCATCAGAATGTGAAAATGCTTATAGCTACATAAGTGTCTGTGAGTGTTTTGCTATAGTAAGTGTTTAAAGATGCTCTCAGTAACTTTTTGTTTGTGTCATCTTGAACTTACAGTGACACCTAGTGGTGTGACTGAAGCATCATTCAAAATCAGTAGGGTTCAGTTATAGATGCCATTTTAGAAATTCACTGTTCAAAATCAGCCATGATTAATTTAATCCAAGATTGAAAGTGTCCAATAACAAGATGGTTCCTGAGATTATTTTGGCTGGTCATGTGATTCTAAAATGGCAGCCCCCATGAGGGGTCCCTGCCCCATGTAGAATAAAGCAGCTTTTATAAGGTCACTGATATGACTAGAGTCTTCATTTCATGTGAGTGCTCATGATTTTAACATATTTTGAAAAAAAATTACAATTAGTTTCTTTAGAAGTTAAACTTTTAAAGGTGAATACCACTACTGAGTGCACCTTTAAAGGAGTAATATAATGGAAAACCGGATTATTCTTACTCTTTTGAAATTAAAAGAGTTTGATGTACATTTTTATCTCATTATTTTTCAGCCATTTGATGATATTCAATATATCAATTTGAAATTCTCTAACGCAGCTTAGCACTCACATCATAAACATCCAGTCAAGGATTTTCAGGGTTCCCACATGTCCTGGAAAACCTGGAATTTTGCAATGCAGTTTTCCAGTCATGGAAAATGAGAAAAATACTTAAATGTCCTGGAAAATAATTATTTGTCCTGGAAAATATTTTTGTATAATAAAACAGTTTGACTGTGTTGCTAGCAAGGTTATCGTTACACGTACAAAAACATGATAACAATCGGTACTCAGAATATGAGTCAAATACACAAATTCATATCGCTTTGTCACTACCGCCGGCTGCGCATTGTGAAACAACATTAATTGTTAAGGGCGCTTACACCTTTGTGATTAATTGCAACAGCGGCCAATCGTGTGCTTGGCAGTCGTGGTCCAACTGAGGCAGATGGCTTGATTGGTTACAGCTCAAATCAAATCAAATCAAAATTAAATCCCTTTATTGTCACTCAACCATATACACAAGTGCAACAGTGGGTGATAGTCTTGGGTGCAGTTCCAAGCAACATAGCAGTATGGCAATTACAGTAAACATCTGATTTACTCATAATGGCCAATCGTTTGCTTAGCTACAGCAGCGTATGCACAGTGAGAAGCGGCACTCATGAAACATGACATGTACCGACCAACTAAATGAGAGGGGCATGTTGTTCATTTACTTCAGCATCAGCATGTGAGTCTACATTGTTCATCACGGAGAGTAAAAGGCAGAAGAGCTATTAATGCATAAAAGTGACTGATGTTTATACACATTGAGGGGCTTTCACATGACTCGTATCAGCGCTGCCGAATACATAAAAAACTTAACACCAAAGTGTTTTTCACGCACGTTTTTGCCTCACACCAATGATGATTTTGAGATGACAAAGCTACAAGAAACATTTTACAACTGTCCATATTTATGAAGAGATATTGAATGTCTCATAATTTATTATCGTTTCCAAGTATCTAGAGGCCCCAGTTATTGAACTACAGTAATTACATTCACCAAAAAAAAAAAAAAAAACCCGCTAAGACCATATATAAACGAGTCCTCTTTATTCTCTGTAATCAAAGCAATTTACAATTTTTTTGTCTTCCAAATACATGTTTTCAATGTTTATTGTGCACACCTCCCACTTTCTTATGTATCAAGGTCGTAATTTCACCCCTCTGAGATGCATTCTGCAATGCTTGTCATCTGAAGCACAAAGCGCCGCTTGGCACTGGCGTAGAGCAGAGCGTTGATGTTTCGACTCAACTCATGTGAAATGCGCTTTATAATGACTAAAGGACATTATTGAAACTCAAAAATTATTATTATTAGGCTATTATTGTTGTCTTTTCTGATAAAAGTCTAGCTCAGTTCAAATGCTGTAGAAAAATGATACAGTAGATCTGCTTTGTTCTTATAATGCTTAAACATTCTACTGGGGTGCCTGGGTAGCTCAGCGAGTATTGACACTGAATACCACCCCAGGAGTCATGATTTCAAATCCAGGGTATGCTGAGTGACTCCAGCCAGGTCTCTTAAGCAACCAAATTGGCCCAGTTGCTAAGGATTGGCCCAGTTGCTAAGGAGGGAAGTCACATGGGGTAACCTCCTCGTAGACACTATAATGTGGTTCTCGTAATGTGGGGCACGTAATTGATACTCATTTATATTATTAGACTATTATTGATGTCTTTTTGGATGAAAAGTCATGCTCGGCAGTTCACAAACTGAAGGAAGCTATAGATCTGCTTTGTTCTTATAATGTATAAAAAGTCTCTTGGCAGATTTTGGTCAAGGACATCTCAAAATGATTCAGTAACTCACTCATAGAACATAAGACCTAGTGGCATCTCCAGATGTGGTCACCAAACTAATCAATTAATGAAACGGACAAATTTGTGAAACAGAAGCAGCCCACCCCAAATTACCCTTTATTTTTGCAGCTAATTCAAGATAATTTTCTATACTTGAACCATTAAGATAGCTTAAGTTGGTGCGTTTAGCTTATTCTTTAAAAAAAAACAGAAAACATGTTCGTGAATTATGGATCAGTGATTGTCTCAACTTTTTCACATCTTTGCATCCCTGTGATTCTAAACTTTAGACAACAATGACAGTCGGACCACTGATTTAAAAAAATAAATAAAATAATTCACACTGGGTTGGTAGTGTGGTATGTGGCGGGAATTAACACCATCACGGACTATAAACGGAATAAAAACTCCGCCATGAACACCGCTGCCTCTCTCCCGGACGAGCTTAATACATTTTATGCTCGTTTCGAGGACAACAACACCGCCCTCTCGGAGAGAGCACTCGCGGCCGATACTACAGATGATGGTTCACTCTCCGTCTCTGTTGCGGATGTAACCCGATCCTTTCGACGGGTGAACATTCGCAAAGCCGCGGGTCCAGACGGCATTCCGGGCCGCGTCATCAGAGCATGCGCGAACCAACTGGCTGGTGTTTTTACGGACATTTTAAACTTGTCCCTCTCCCTGTCTGTAGTCCCCACATGCTTCAAAACATCAACCATTGTGCCTGTACCGAAGCAATCAAAAATCACTTGCTTAAATGACTGGCGTCCTGTTGCCCTCACCCCCATCATCAGCAAATGCTTTGAGAGGTTGATCAGAGATCACATCTGCTCTGTTCTGCCCACCTCTTTGGACCCATTGCAGTTTGCCTACCGTAACAACCGCTCCACTGATGATGCCATTGCATCTACAATACACACTGCTCTTTCCCACCTGGAAAAAAGGAACACATATGTGAGAATGCTGTTTGTAGACTACAGCTCAGCATTCAACACCATAGTGCCCTCCAAGCTTGATGAGAAACTCCGGGCTCTGGGCTTAAACAGCTCGCTGTGCAGCTGGATCCTGGATTTCCTGTCAGGCAGACGTCAGGTGGTTAGAATGGGCAGCAACATCTCCTCATCACTGACCCTCAACACTGGAGCCCCGCAGGGCTGTGTTCTCAGCCCACTCCTGTATTCCCTTTACACACATGACTGTGTGGCAACACATAGCTCCAATGCCATCATTAAGTTTGCTGACGATACGACGGTTGTAGGTCTGATCACTGACAATGATGAAACGGCCTACAGAGAGGAGGTGCACACTCTGACACGCTGGTGTCAGGAGCACAACCTCTTCCTCAACGTCAGTAAAACCAAGGAGCTTGTGGTGGACTTCAGGAAGATAGACAGAGAACACAGCCCCATCACCATTAATGGAGCACCGGTGGAGAGAGTCAGCAGCTTCAAGTTCCTCGGTGTCCACATTACTGAGGAACTCACATGGTCCGTCCACACTGAGGCCGTTGTGAAGAAGGCTCACCAGCGCCTCTTCTTCCTGAGACGGCTGAGGAAGTTTGGAATGAACCAACACATCCTCACACGGTTCTACACCAGTACTGTAGAGAGCATCCTGACTGGCTGCATCACCGCCTGGTACGGCAATAGCACCGCCCACAACCGCAAAGACCTGCAAAGGGTGGTGCGAACGGCCAGAAACATCATCGGAGGTGAGCTTCCCTCCCTCCAGGATATATATAACAGACGGTGTGTGAATAAAGCTCGGAGGATCATCAGAGACTCCAGTCACCCGAGTCATGGGCTGCTCTCACTGCTTCCATCAGGCAGGCGGTATCGCAGCATCAGGACCCGCACCACCCGACTACATGACAGCTTCTTCCCACAAGCAATAAGACTTTTGAACACATGATCTCTCACGATCAACAATCAGCACTGCACTTTATTAATCATCACTCTGTCAATATATTCTCCCAATTCAATTAGTGTTTATATATATTTATACCCGTATCTAGTGTATGTGTATTCTACATTGTGTGTATTGTGTACTTTTGTTATGTAAATTGTTGTGTAAGTATGTGTACATTTGGTATGTAAATTGTTTTATGTAAATATGTTGTTTATTGTAAAGTGGTTTATGTCTCGTCACTGTCATGACTGCTATGTTACTCGGAACTGCACACAAGAATTTCACCTACTGTTGCACTCGTGTACACAGTAGTGTGACAATAAAGTGATTTGATTTGATTTTGATTTGGTGATTCTGCCTTAGTGCCTTGGGATGGTAATTAATTTTCAATAATGCAACGATCAGAGTCAGCTTATACCGTGGATACCAGGATGTATTATGCGAAAATGTCTAGGTTACGTATGTAACCTCTGTTCCCTGATGGACACTAGGGGTCTCTTTGAGCACCGAATATACCTCTGATCTATGAAAAAAGGCCAATGAGAAGTTGGCGGACAGAATTTGCATGTCCTTCCCCCGGACATACGGGTATAAAAGCAGGGAAATGCGTCTGTTTCATTCAGGATTTTACTGAGGAGCCGGAAATGGTCCGGCCACAACAGTGGCTCGGCTCAGCGACGTGGCCGGGAGGACACAACGTCTCGTTCCCTCCATCAGGGAACGGAGGTTACATACGTAACCTAGACATTCCCCGTCTGTCACTCACTTCGACGTTGTGTCGAAGAAGCGACACTAGGTGTCCAATTTAAATCACGCCATGCGCTGAGCCGTGTACATGTACTGTTGACACAGGAGTGGGCAGGTACTTGACGTGCCAAAACGACCAGCTGTATCAGACTGAACATATCCTTCCCCAATGCCCCATAAAGTCGTCGGAACCCTTATAGTTACCCTAGACAGGGGAACAAGGTGACGCTTGCCAACCTGGGAATGGGCCGAGCCTAGCCGGGCCTCTTTTCTCTCTATGTTTCTCGCATAGAGCAAAACGGCTGTGGCTCTTACACACATAATGGGAAGGGGGTCTTACCCAGTTTCCTATTCTTTCAGGGGGAAAAGACCCTGCAGAGACCACACCCACCCAGAGAGGTGGAGGTAAAGTGGTGAAATACACCACATGGGCTTTTAGGTCACATGTGGGAAGTGGTGCGGTGGTAGATCCCGCCTCTTCGGAGGGAGGAGTTGCTACAGACACGCCGACTGGGGTGCAGCGGGAACTGCCCAAGGGAGATGCGAGTCCACTCGTAAGGAGACCATACCGCGGAAAATACACACAGGAGCAAAGTCCACGTAGGAGCCCTAACCTGTGGAGCACCTATTCCAGTACAGGGTAGATTTGAGTACCCGGCGTGGATTGGGTCGGTGAATTCCTCCACCGAATTGCGGACCTGCAGGGCTAGGGAGGAGTCATCAAGGGAGCCATGTGAGTGGGCTCTCCTGGAAGAAAAAGTGCACGGTATTACCTCAGCCGAGGGAAAAGGCGCTAGGTGCAAGCGATTCACCCGGTCAATCCGTCAGTGTGATACCGAGTTCTACCAACTCGGACCTGAGAAAACACGGGACGAGACTGACTCTACCCTGAGATTGTAGAATCTCGAAAAGGTATTAGGAGTTTCCCAACCTGCTGCTCTGCATATGTCTGCCAGGGAGGTGCCGCTGGCAGACAGGGGGTAGATCAGCAAGATCTTCCGCGTCCCATCCAGGGGCCAGACGTGGAGGTTCCAGAGGTCTGAATGCGGATGCCAGAGTGTGCCCCGTCCCTGAGAAAGAAGGTCTTTCCTCAGAGGAATTTGCCAGGGACGGGCTGTCGCGAGGAGTACGAGGTCCGAGAACCAAGCTTGAATGGGCCAGTAGGGAGCCACTAGAGTGACTTGTTCCTCGTCCTCCCTGAACTTGCATAGCACCTGTGCAAGAAGGCTCACTGGGGGAAAATGTGTATTTGTGTAGCCCCACAGGTCAGCTGTGTGCCAGTGCATCTGCCCCGAGGAGAGCCTCTGTTTGGGCATATCAGAGCGGGCAGTGGGTGGTTTCTCTGGAGGCAAACAGGTCTACCTGAGCCTTGCTGAACGGTTCCCAAATCAGCTGTATTGACTGGGGGTGAAGCCTCCACTCCCCAATGGGCAAGCGTTGTCGTGATAGCGTGTCCGCTACCACATTGAAGTTGCCAGGATTGTGAGTGGCACGCAGCGACTTGAGTCTGGAGATGACGGGTGAGTTGTGACATGTGGTGGTGTTCTCGAGGCATAGGTGGATCGCAACTGCCCTGTCCACCTGGGGAATCACCGTGTACCCATGGGCCGCTCCGCTGTCAAGGGTAGTGAGAGCGGATGAGCGAGGGGCTTTTTGACGAGAAGGGTGCTCTCCATGCAGTCGTTAGCTCATTATGCACCTCTGGGAAGAAAGGGAGGGGGGGGGAGCGACACGCAGACCCAAGGAACAAATCATCCAGCTGCGACGGCTGTAGGGAGGATGGAGGGTTCCAGTCCAAGCCCACGCTGGCGGCATCTATGGGGCATCTATGGGCCTGGGTGTGCTGGCCCGAAGTTGGCAGCCCAGACGAGTAATCCGCGTCAGATGCCGGACCGCTCTCCGATGCAGTGGCAAGCTCATCCAGCTCGGGGGGCTCAAGAGGATAGACAGGCTGGCTGTGAGGCGAGACCGGACGGAAGTCAACGAGCGTGCCGGGGGGCCGGAGGTTCGTGGGGACATACCCGGCAAAGCCGTGCCCGCTTCCATCCCCAGATTGCCTCCATCGCTGGCCGCATCTTCCTCAATCCCGTGGGAAGAAGGAGCGACGCGCGGGGGTGGCTGGAGTGGCGTTCTTTTGGTTGAAGGAAAACCGCGACCGCAATGTCGCAGTGAGAACATGAACCATCCACAAACGCTGCATCGGTGTGATCGCAGCCCAAACACACGAGACAGCGCCTGTGGCCGTCTGAAGCGGAGAGCACTCTACTTCATCCAGGAACTACACAGAGGCAGAAGGGCATCTTTATAAAGACACATCCTGAAAAGGACTTTCAATGCCGCTGTGTATTGCTCTTTTAGAGGAAAATACTCTTTTAGAAAAATCACTCTTTTAATACAACTCTTTTAGTTACGCTGTCGAAGCGCCCAGGGGCAAACTACACTGCCGTGCAGAGAAGGAGAAAGCCACTGATGTGCGCCGTAGATCCAACAGCAGATCGACCAGAGGTAAGAGGAACAGGTAGTGACTCGCACCTCGCTGCATGCACGACCTTTGGCTTCGAAGAAAATTTCTGAATGAAACAGACGCATTTCACCGCCTTTATACCCGTATGTCCGGGGGCGGGACATGCAAATTCTGTCCGCCAACTTCTCATTGGCCTTTTTTCATAGATCAGAGGTATATTCGGTGCTCAAGAGAGACCACTAGTGTCGCTTCTTCGACACAACGTCGAAGTGAGCGACAGACGGGGAACACGGAATCTAGTCATAAAAATGGTATTAGCAAGAAAACGCAGATTGTCATGGAATATGACATATTTGGATGAAAATTAATGTTTGAATGCACAATTAATCAAATTAAAAGTGTGATAATTAAACAAAAAAAGTATCTGGCTTAATTGAATAAATATATAATCTGCAAGTGATGCACGCTTCAAAATGAATGACACCTCATCGTGATCATCAAGCACACTCTTTTGAGTGTGAGATGAAAGAGAGCACTCTGAAGAAAATGTCCCTGAAATGTCCTGGAAAATTGTGCCTTGAAAAGAGTGGCAACCCTGTTTGTTGTCTTACAGAGATCACATTTCACTTACAGAGATCACATTTCACTTTGTGATTCTTTTGTTAATCATTCAAACTGTGGTATTATGGTTACAAAATAAACTATACAGTCTCATTTCTGAAAACCAGAGCCTTGATTTGATTTCTGACTTGTCTGTTTGTGCTATGTGAAAAACATTTCTGTTCATACACATATTTTTACATCACCTCTAGGTGGCACTCATTTTTTAGAGGAATCTCAGCTCTGGAGGTCCATTCAATGCAAGTGAATGGTGGCCAGAACTTTGAAGTGCCAAAAAAGCTCATATAGGCAGCATAAAATAAATCCATATGACTCCAGTGGTTCAATCCACGTCTTCAAAAGTGATCTGATAAGTGTGAGTGAGAAACAGATCAATTTTTAAGTAATTTTTCTTACTATCTCCACTTTTACTGCCACTTTTTTCTTTTGTTTTTGGTGATTCGCAGTCTTCGTGCATATTGCCACCTACTGGTTGGGGAGGATCATTTATAATAAAAAAGGACTCAAATAGTGATCTTTTTCTCACCCACACCTATTGTATCACTTCTGAAGACATGGATTAAACCACTGGATTCATATGGATTACGTAATTACTGCCTTTAAAGGGATAGTTCACCCAAAAATTTAATTCTCTTTACTAGCCCTGGCATCACAGATAGGTATAACTTTCTTTCTTCTGCAGAACACAAATAATTTTTGTGCATGTCCATACAATGCATGTGAATGGGTGCCAACATTTTGATGTTCCAAAATCCTAATAAAGGGAGCATTAAAGTAATCCATATGACTCCAATGGGTAAATCCATTAAATGATAGGTGTGGATGAGAAACAGATAAAGTAATTTTTTTGTCATAAATTCTCCTCCTTGCCTAGTAAGAGGCAATATGCAAGAAGAATGTAAATAATCAAAAAGAGAAGAAAGTGAAAGTGAAGGAAAGAGGACTTAAATATTGATGTTTCTCACCCACACCTATCATATAACCTCAGAAGACATGGATTTTACCACCAGAGTCATCTGGAGTACATTTATATTGCCCTTGTAAGGATTTCGGAGCTTCAAATTTTTGGCACCCATTCACTTGCATTGTACTGACCTACAGAGCTGAAATAGTCTTCTAAAAATCTTAGTTTGAGTTCAGCAGAAGAAAGAAAGTCATACATATCTGGGATGGCATGCAGGTGAGTAAATGATGAGAGAATTTCCATTTTTGGGTGAACTATTCCTTTAAGTGCTTTTTTGACTGTATAATACTAAGGGTGATAAAAATGGAAGCAAATGTACAGAATATGGCCTCTTTAAATTGTTTAAGATACCAGTGTAGTGTTGAGGATGTTGAAACCGATCTTATTGAGGAATCTGATATCCACTTCCTGCTTTGTATGAAATACATGTTAGCTAACCTTTCACCTCTGTAAATAACAGTTTTTTGCTTTTCTTTAAGTGATTGCCTGTGTTTCAGGAATGTTCCGGGTTAAATAATTTAAGCTTTGTGGCATGCTGTCGATTGCCACAGAAAACTATTTCAATTCGTCACTCTGTTTTTAACAAAGCAAATATTGTGGATATAAAAAGGCACTTACAATGGAAGTAAATGGGGCAATGCTAAAACTACACACTTTTTGAAAGTGTAGACAATCACTTGCTAATCTTGTATGTGCAAGTATTACAACTTTTGCATGAAAATGCAAGAACTTAAGAATGGCTGACATATAGAAAACTCCACCCTACAGGAATTACATCAGTAACACATCACCAGAAGTTCATCTGCGAAAAGGATGATAAACTTACAGGATGTCATGCCCCATAGACATCCATTGTACAATTTGAACTTGGATTGAAACCATAAGAAGTACTTTGTGGTGTTTATTTGAAACACAGTTTGAACTGATGCATTATGACCATTAGCAGCTCCTTGTGCCATCAGCATTTGTGCTACTGCTGCGTGTGATCTATGATCATGTGTGTCTGTGTAGGGAGTGCTCGCAGGAAGTTGATATGCACCATCTGTAATAAGAAGTGCTCATCCTCGAACAACCTGCAGGAGCATCGGAAGGTCAGATCATCTCTCCATAAATCTCCTCTGATTCTCCGTCCATCTCGGTAATTTTTCTTCTTTCGCCCATCTATTATGTCTTTAATCTTTCTTCTCTTTCCAATGTTCCCTCCTTCTCCTTCTAAATGAAAGTGTTTAACAACTTGCTAAACACTAATAATCATATTTTGTAATCTATTTTTCCCCAGCATATTATCTATAATATAGAAACCGCAATGTCCTCTTCCATTTTGAACAGTATTTACTCCAATGTGGAAACTCCGGTAAGAGGTAAGCACCTTGAGTTTGTGTAATTAATTAGTCTGTTGTGTCTCTCAGCTGTGATGAGCCTTAATGCTGAAGTTGTTAGTTTAAAGTTGTTTAAAGCCATTTACTAGCTTGAGTAGTGCAGTAGTAATGCAAGCAATCACAGAGTACTGTTGAATGTAAACACTGACTGATGCTGATTCACTTCATGTCACCAACTGGCTCATATTACACACAAAAATTGTATTTTGCCTTCACCTGCTGGCTAAAATATTTAAAATGTTACAAAATGAAATGTAAAGAGACAGATAGCTTTTAACACATCTGTACAGCTCTTACACTTTAGTTTAGAATGGCACGAACATAAGCGGAGTGAAACACAGTGAAGCATCAGAGTGCTGATGATGTGAGACCATCAGAACTCATGGAATGTTTCTCGTCCAATCATACATACACATATATACACCAGGGTTTTTCCTGGCTCAAAAATAATAAATTCCAGCATCTTATTGTGAGAAGCTTGTGGAAGGCTACCCAAATTATTTGACCCAAGTTAAACAATTTAAAGGCAATGCTGCCAAATACTAACAAAGTGTATGTAAACTTCTGACCCACTGGGAATGTGATGAAAGAAATAAAAGCTGAAATAAATAATTCTCTCTACTATGATTCTGAAATTTCACATTATTACACATGCAAGTTTATTTATCAGATTTATTTGTCATCTTACATGTGATTAAACGGAAAATAAAACAAAACATACACTTTCACATGTATATGTGTGTGTATAAATATAGTTGCACCCCTCCCCCGTCCCAGATTAATGCTCAAAAGATCTGCTTACCTTAACTATAATGCGATGGGTTAATGACATGAGAAGATAGTCAGAGGTGTCGTATGATATATTTGTAATGATTTTGCGTTGCTCTTGTAGTTTAATGAGTACAGAGGCACATAAGTATGTGCATGAATTGTCCAACGTTTCACACTCCCATTTTGTCGATTAAAGGAGTGCATTATCGGGGTGCTCATTGTACACTTGTTTTTTTTTTTTGCATTTTCAGTGTTAACTCGCACAATTTACACAACAAAATGATGTAGAATAGTGCAGAAGTGTGTGGTTTGGGATGCACCTCTTTTCCAAACCAGGTACAGTAAGGATACGATTAAAAGACTAGCGATAAAAGTTTTTGTCCTAACAAGAAACAGGACATTTTGTCTCCTCTTGGTTTCTATATCTGCTGTGTGGTGCTGAGTAGCCCCATCCACAGTGAACTCTCATTGGTCCAAAATCATGCTCCTCATAACTCTACATTAAACAACAAAATATGCTCTGATTGGGTGTAATTGTGCCTCCTATAATTGTAAATTCTGTTTTCTATTCAGTCTGAATTGGTTGGTTCTACAGAAATGAACCGCACCAATCAAGAAATTTGTCTGCAATAGGGCCGCACCTTGCACTTTATGTTAGAAAGAAAGTTAGAATAGAAAGTTATGTTGACTATTTATTTTCAATGTGTTATTTCAGTCATGACAACTCTCTGAATAGATGTAATAGTATTATAATGGATATAATATTAGGTTTGGTCTTGGTGGAAGAGATCTGCTTAAGCTGTTGCTGGAGTGCAAGTACGACGTTTTAATACTTCTAGAACACAGACATGCTGTGTCAAGCATGTAAAACATGTTGCTGCACACTTAAACATTCATACAATCACCTTGAAGCATATTTAGACATGTGTTGCTTGGGAGGAGGAGGGTTTCAAAGAGGAAACTCTTGTAGTGCGCTGCATTGAAACTAGCTATCTGCAAACAACTGAGGCCATTTTAATATTAGACAAAGGGAAAGTATGCAAGTTGATTGACTAAATAGTTGATTGGCTTACAGGTTACGTGTTTAATTGACCTATCATCTTTCGATATATAGAGTTTCATGACTGAACTTAAAGTCATTTCATGTCTTTCTCTGTTAGATACAATTCACAAACTCACATGTCAGCTAAAATACTTGAATAGTGGTGCAAGAAACATTCACCTATTTCATGCCGTCTATCAATCTGTTCTTTCTCTGTCTATCCAATACATTGTTTTTGAAAAGCTGGAATAAAAGACCCTGATCCCTTTTAGACTCCCGTTCAGTCTTGTATGGAGTCCATCTCTGTCTCTGTCTCTCTCAGTAAGAGGTGGGGCTGATGTTGATGTTGTCAGGTTTTGCACTAGTGTGAGTGTGTACAGAAAGTTTGTCTTTTCTTTCACGAGCTCATCCCTGTGGCCCTTGTGAAATTTAAGATTTGGAGAGAGCAGACAGCTCAACCTCACTGCTGGCGTCAGAGTTCCTTCTGCACAAAGACCTGAAAAATTACAGATAAAGAGCTGCACAAACAAATCTTCATCATCTTTTCAAAAAAAATCAGAGCCTGTGCTCTCAAATATGGTTCAACTGTCAAATTCAGTTTCTTATCATTGTTACTTTTAGGAAAAAGTGTCATAGAAGCACCACAAAATGACATGATTGCTTCATTAATTGAGTTTTTCATCTCACATTTGCTTTTTATGAAACTATTGGTTAGGTTTAGGTTTAAGGTTTTGGGTAGGTAGGTAGGATTTGTTGATTTAAAACTCAATATAGCATAAGCCTTAAAACCTCATGTTTTAGTGAGAATACTTGCATTTAGCACCACTCTGTGAACATTTCACCTCGGAACTGCTGCGATACATATGATCACATAATTTTCATGAGATCATGCTGTTTTTTTTTCAGTAAATTTATTGCTGCTCAGATTATAATTTCATTGAATTCAGATATTTAGAAACTCAGTTACACATATGTTTGGCCAGTGCAGATTATAGTAATATAAATAAAATTCACTGTTTGATTTTAAGGGCATATTTATATACTTTTGAATGATAAACAATTTTGGTACTGTGTTGGGTCACCACCTGATATCTAATGTAAAATCTCTTTTCTAAAAGGAATAGTTCACCCCAAATTTAATATTTTCCCATTATTTACTCACTGTCCTGTTGTTCCAAACCCATATCTTGTTTTGGATGTGTAACTCAACCCCTTCATATAGATCTTTACCAGACAACAACTGTGACCCTGGGCTGTCAATCTCCAAAAAGGATAAAAGAGCACCGTAAAAAGAGGCTGAAACTTTTGTGGAGTTGAGAGATGAGAAAAAAGGATCTAATTGCAGTCTTTAAAGGGTTACTTCAGGATTTAGCATTAAGCTTTGTATCAGTAGAAAACCAGTAGTATTTTCGAATTACCGAGCTCCCCCCCCCCCCATATCCCCCTGAGACGAGAGATTTATTTATTTTTAGTCTGGAAAATATCCTCCGATGACGCAAAAATCGTCATTTTGCGTCATCGGAGGATTTCTGGGCCAGAGGCTTAAAACTACAGACAGTATTCCGCATGTTTTCACCACGCCCATATGGGGCGGGATCTCACTCACAGAATGTGAAGATAGTGTCAGCCATCTTTCTGTAGAAGCTAAGAAAACAGGCTCTTGCTCTGTGTAGAAAGTTTGTATACAAGTAGGCTAATCATGATGGCGGAAGGTAGTTTTGAAGTTGAAATGGAAGAAGGGGATTTCGAAGATCTGTTGCGAGAATCTGATGCTCGCGGCTACCTGTACGAGCCGCAATACAGCGATGAACAGAGGCTGGAGCAGCTGCTGTAGCAGGGGAGCAAAACCTGCTTGGCAGGCAGGAGGAAGAGCCCGGCCAGACTCGAGTTGGGGCGGACTGGTGGTGTCAGTGCTCTCGCTGTGCGCCTATGGAAACAGATAGAGTGTCCTATTGCTGTCACGAATTTCAGCGATGCCGTTTTCTTCTGGACGAGATCGCTGAATCCACTGATGAAACAGCACCGCTAACTTGAGCATGTATAACTAAGCACCCAAGTTTTGTACCACACATGGACAGGGGAGACCTGGAAACTTATTTTAGGATCCCGAAGATAAATTGGAAACGCCAGCCAAAGCCCGCAGGGACAAACGGACGGCTTAGTGTAAAGTGAGTATTTTGTTCGTTTTTCTTTTTGTTACTAAGACGTCATGTACAGAGTTTGGACACCCAGAATTATAATGTTCTTCCCACGTAGTCAGTCAATTTATCAACTAACTCACGATTTATAGAGTCACGATGTATCAAAGCAAGCCTAGTTGTATCATATTTTCAGATACTGCCGCCTGTAACCGGTAGGCGTGGTTTGGGAGTGGCCTCGTAAGGGCAGCAAAGCAAGTGCATTCTGGGAGTTGTTGTCTTTCAGCCACATGTGTAAAAAAATACATTTTCTGCCTTTTCTCAGTCTAGAATGCTTCAAATTCAAAAATAATTTCACATTTATACTATATAAATGACCAATTTTAAATACACATTCATCTTCCCAGAGGTGAAGTATCCCTTTAAAAGAAACTTACAAAACCAACACAAGAAACCAGCAACACTAGAAACAAGAACACAAACACTAAAGGAGACCTTGATAGCATTGGCGGATGACCAGGAGGTTACGGGGGCTCTGGATAACCCCCTGGGGTCTGAGGGTATTTTGGGCCCTGGAGAAGTTTTGACATGCCTTGACATTTCTGCTTTTTTCAGTTGCTTAAAAACATATTAATGGCTAAAGTCTGAGAACACTGTATTCAGCACAAACTGGGCTACAATAATATGTGAGCAACATGTGTGTACATGTTTGTATTTTTGAGAAAATAACGTTTATGCATGGTTTTTGAAAAAACTAAAATTTAAGTCACTGAAATAATGTAATATAACACATAGTAAACATTTGTCCACTAGACTTTTGAGAACTGGATCTTGTAGCATAGAGTTTTTGCTACAAAATGATGTGAAAACCATCCTGATCACTCATTCATACAAAACAATATAGTAATTTAACTTTTGTAAGACAATATTAATGTTGAAAGGTAATATGCAAGGAGGCGTGAATCATCATGAATATTAAGGTAATTCACACCTGAGAGACAATGACCCCACCCCTGGGCCTATCAGTGAGGAATGTGACTGTGACTGAATATGAGGAGACTTAATGATCAAAATCAAGTTTTAAGTTAAAAGAAGTAATCTAACTATATATTTTCTTTACATAAAGACTTTACTTAATTTTAGACCTACACTACCATTAAAAGAAGTCTCTTCTGCTCACCAAGACTGGATTTATTTGATCCAAAATAAAAATACAAATATTGATATTCTGAACTCTTTTTACTATTTAAAAGAACAGTTTTCTATTTAAATATATTGTAAAATGCAATTTGTGATCAAAGCTGAATTTTCAGCATCATTACTGCAGTCTTCAGTGTCACATGATCCTTCAGAAATCATAATAATATGCTGATTTTCTAATATGGGCATATTTAAAGTGCATTTTACTCATTTAACCTGAACACATATTTGCAAGCACAAGGTTTGTTGATGATAATGAGGCATTATAAACACTAGATAATATATAATCTAAACATTCATATTATTTTTATATCATATTACATATCATATTTATATCATACAGCATACAATTTAAATACATGCTTTAGCCGAAACATCATTTAAATGTAACTAAAACTTGCTTATTAGGACATATTTCAAATGTCAATACTCTGAATCCTGACTGGCAAGTCTAGAAACAGTCCCACTAGTAAAATAAAAGTTAAAAAGTTTATATAAAATAGCATGTCAACTAATGAAAACGAATTGACTTACTCATCTGAAATTGTATCCTTGGCTGGATCAAGTCTCTCTTCAAAACACAATTGTTCATCGGAGTCCCGCTCTTCTTCTGAGGAAAATGTTAAATGTTAAATCTTCCTTACTGTGTATTGTTGCAAAAGCGCAGAAAACTGAACAACATTTGTTTACAGCCTCACAGTGGGGGGCGTGTCCATTTGCATTGATCGTCTCAGTACATAAGCGTATGAATGGCGCACTCTGCTGGTGGGTGGGATCACATTACAGATAATTAGATGAACCGGTAAAAACTGAACATCGCTTTGTTTCAAACAGATTGCATTGCAGGAGAATCCATCCATCCATCCATCCATCGTCAACCGCTTATCCTGCTTACAGGGTCGCGGGGGGCTGGAGCCTATCCCAGCTAACATTGGGCGAAAGGCAGGGTACACCCTGGACAGGTCACCAGTTCATCGCAGGGCCACACATAGACAGACACACACTCACACATAGGGCAATTTTTGGAGACACCAATTAACCTAGCCTGCATGTCTTTGGATGGTGGGAGGAAGCCGGAGCACCCGGAGAGAACCCACGCAGAAAGGCCGGGGCAACCGGGGCAACCGGGGTTTGAGGTGACAGTGCTAACCGCTGCACCACCGTGCCAATTAACAATTTTAATTGTTTTATTAAAAAGTAGACATTTAAAGCTTTCTTTAGACATATGTTTCATGTTTGAGTAATAAGTAATCGAGGAGTTTCAGGTCATTTTTGTGACGTGTTTCAGATAAATGCTCTCAAACCCAGATACTGCTGAAAGCTCACCCTTTTTATTTTCTTTATTTTACAAAAGCACAATGTTTCATTGTTATTATGAGTGTACACAAATAAAAGTAGACACTTTATAGTCTCTAATGATGTATTACACTTATCTGTATACCCCAAAATTACAGAGTATTTTAAGTTGTTTCTGCTGTAATGACGAAAATATCCAGCAGGACGCGCCGGCACGTCCGTCGACCCCAGAGGGTTAATGACCTGGATGCCATGGAGGATCCAGAGGACAGCCAAGAAACCATGGCCCCAAACCAGAAACCTCTGGGATAACCGAAGATGCGACCACCAGGACCATGAAAGCTGGGACCCCCGAGACTGAGACCACTAAGGCTGGGACCATTGGAACCACTGAAGCTGGGACCACCATAGCTGGGACTACCGGGACCATGGAAGCTGGGACCACCAGGATTCCCGGAGCATAGAGTGAAGGAGCCCCCATTGCAGAGACCTCTGTGATCACCAGAGCAAGGAGCGAAGGGGCCTCTGTCACAAGGACCTTCAACACCACCGGAGAAGGGAGCAGAGAGGCTTCCAATATAGGAATCTCCGCAATGGCGACCATAGAGCAAAGGGAAGGCATCTCCGTTATCACAACCGGTGCTGGAGCCTTTTTTCCCCTCCTTCACTCCATTCTACTGCATGCCGCCTCCAAAGAGAGAGCATTGGTTGCCACCTCCAGCAAGAGAGCTCTGGGTGCCACCTCTGGCAAAAGAGTGCTGGGTGGAGGTAGCGTCGTATTAAGGGGGGAGCAGAGCCATAACACATGGTCAGTGTATTCAACTAAGGTCATCTTACACTTGCCTCCTGGCAGACCTGACTTGATCTGCTCTTTGAGACCCAAAGAAAAATGTCAGTAAGCTCAATGTCTCCCAAATTCACTATACTGGCTAAGATGCAAAACATCTCTGTGTACTCCTCGGAGTGGTCCATTACGCTGTGCAGGTTTAATGTTCTTATGATTGGACCGAGTCCCATGATTCCACTGCCTGTTCCTGCTGCACAAAACCAACATCTCACTCTGGGTTGGCCTGGAAAACACTATAATCACTCGCTAGGCCTAAAACTGATACAAAACAGACACTTCCTGCTGTCAGAGATCACTCATCAGTGCTTATCAGTGCAGCCGTTTTGAGAGCGGAGCCTCTCCATGTGCAGCTGTCTGAATTTGGCTTTAACCTGCAAGAGCTACATCTGTGTTTGCTGTTTTGGAAAACGTTTGATCGTGGGACAGTGGTCAGTCTCTATTTTCAGAGGAAATGTTTATGTAAAATGTGTCCCACAGGCACTGTTCAATACAAACCTGTGGCATTTCTTTCCTGAAGGAATTTTATGTGACACTTGCGTCCAATGAAACTGGATTTTATCTATCATTCATTACATGTCTATCTGGAATACCTCTGATTGGTCAATAGCAACATTCTGTGGTCAAATATTTGTTGTTTTATGAGCACTAAACTTGATTTTACCTTTGTCCCTGGCAACTGATTTCCTGGCAAATTTTTTTGTTGCATTATCAATAATGACCAACTGACTGTACATCATCCCTTACTTATCCGGAAGAGAAATATATATTTTAATATATACACTACCGTTCAAAAGTTTGGGGTCACATTGAAATGTCCTTATTTTTGAAGGAAAAGCACTGTACTTTTCAATGAAGACAACTTTAAACTAGTCTTAACTTTGAAGAAATACACTCTATACATTGCTAATGTGGTAAATGACTATTCTAGCTGCAAATGTCTGGTTTTTGGTGCAATATGTACATAGGTGTATAGAGGCCCATTTCCAGCAACTATCACTCCAGTGTTCTAATGGTACAATGTGTTTGCTCATTGGCTCAGAAGGCTAATTGATGATTAGAAAACCCTTGTGCAATCATGTTCACACATCTGAAAACAGTTTAGGTCGTTACAGAAGCTACAAAACTGACCTTCCTTTGAGCAGATTGAGTTTCTGGAGCATCACATTTGTGGGGTCAATTAAACGCTCAAAATGGCCAGAAAAAGAGAACTTTCATCTGAAACTCGACAGTCTATTCTTGTCCTTAGAAATGAAGGCTATTCCATGCGAGACATTGCTAAGAAATTGAAGATTTCCTACAACGGTGTGTACTACTCCCTTCAGAGGACAGCACAAACAGGCTCTAACCAGAGTAGAAAAAGAAGTGGGAGGCCGCGTTGCACAACTGAGCAAGAAAATAAGTACATTAGAGTCTCTAGTTTGAGAAACAGACGCCTCACAGGTCCCCAACTGGCATCTTCATTAAATAGTACCCGCAAAACACCAGTGTCAACATGTACAGTGAAGAGGCGGCTGCGGGATTCTGGGCTTCAGGGCAGAGTGGCAAAGAAAAAGCCATATCTGAGACTGGCCAATAAAAGAAAAAGATTAAGATGGGCAAAAGAACACAGACATTGGACAGAGGAAGACTGGAAAAAAGTGTTGTGGACAGATGAATCCAAGTTTGAGGTGTTTGGATCACAAAGAAGAACGTTTGTGAGACGCAGAACAAATGAAAAGATGCTGGAAGAATGCCTGACGCCATCTGTTAAGCATGGTGGAGGTAATATAATGGTCTGGGGTTGCTTTGGTGCTGGTAAGGTGGGAGATTTGTACAGGGTAAAAGGGATTCTGAATAAGGAAGGCTATCACTCCATTTTGCAACGCCATGCCATACCCAGTGGACAGCACTTGATTGGAGCCAATTTCATCCTACAACAGGACAATGACCCTAAACACACCTCCAAATTGTGCAAGAACTATTTAGAGCAGAAGCAGGCAGCTGGTATTCTATCGGTAATGGAGTGGCCAGCGCAGTCACCAGATCTGAACCCCATTGAGCTGTTGTGGGAGCAGCTTGACCGTATGGTACGCAAGAAGTGCCCATCCAACCAATCCAACTTGTGGGAGCTGCTTCTGGAAGCGTGGGGTGCAATTTCTCCAGATTACCTCAACAAATTAACAGCTAGAATGCCAAAGGTCTGCAATGCTGTAATTGCTGCAAATGGAGGATTCTTTGACGAAAGCAAAGTTTGATGTAAAAAAAATCTTATTTCAAATACAAATCATTATTTCTAACCTTGTCAATGTCTTGACTCTATTTTCTATTCATTTCACAACGTATGGTGGTGAATAAGTGTGACTTTTCAGGAAAACACAAAATTGTTTGGGTGACCCCAAACTTTTGAACGGTAGTGTATATATATTTTTTTTTTTTTTTTTTTTTTTTTTATTTAATACTAATTATACTAATACTAATTTATATACCTGCAGCAAATTGGTAAATTGAGAATACATTTATCTAAACATTTCATTATATAATAAAAAACAGGTCTTACAACTACCCCACAGCATGATTAATTCCTGTTTAATTTAAGTAGAATGAAGTCTAAATCTGTGGCCTTATTTGATTTCCTGGGCTGCTCCTTTAAACCAACACACTCAATTTGATCAGAGGCATTTTTGTGATAAGGCTCTCCATCTCCCTTCATCTGTGTCTGTTTAATAGACATCCAGCTTTTCTTTTGGCACCAGATCTTGTCCATCAGACTGCATATATGATGTTATCTGTCAGAGTTTAATTTGAAAGGCCTTCTGTACAGTCTCTTCTACATGTAGACAGTTTCTCTGTGCATTCATACAATGCATGAGAAGATTACGAGAGCCAAACATTTCACAAGCCATCAGAGCGTTTGATGGCTCGCTTATTTGGTTTTAAGTGATAAAACAATAAATATGCTGTTCAAAAATAAAGACAAAAAATATTTGGATGCTTTCTGGTTGTCAAACTTTAGTGGAAAAACCACCTTGACACCAGTTGATTAGAAGTAATTTAAAAAACTCTTTAGAAAAGTGAATTTGTAGATATCGCCTGAATAAAAAAAGAAACACCTGCTATAAAAATATTAGGCTGGTAAAATGGCAATGTGAATGGATGCATAATAAGTTGCTCCCTATAGTCAGTCAGATTTATCTCCTGAAATTAAATTTCTAAACTCGTATACTGATTAAAAATGAGCGGGAGTGCAGGAACGAAAGTCAGAAAACTTTTAGTAACCAAACAAAAGAGATCACCTGAAAGGGATGGCGATGGCAATATGGGGGAAGCTAAGCTAACAGATGAAGGTGAACAGGATGTGGTTCATGTTGGACTCAAAACTGTTAGCAGACAAATCAGTGACTGGAGAAAAGAAATGAAAACAGACCTGAGATCATTTAAGGAAGAATTCAAGAGTAACATGAAACAGGAATTCGCTCAATTCAAGCAAGAAATAAACGAAAAACTCCTAACGAACACCAATGAGATTCAAAAACCGCAAGGCAGACTCACCAATGCAGAAAACACGCACTGAACAGTTAGAGACTTGGTCTGTCAAAGTGAACGCTGCACTATTAAAAACACTCAAAGAACAGAGAAATGCAAGATAAGTTGACCGATCTTGAATCAAGATCACGTAGAAACAATATTTGGATTGGATGACAGTTCTGTCTCCCAGTTTGTGGAAGCACTTCTCAAGAATGAGTTAGGACTTGACATCAGTCTCCAAATCCAGCGAGCACACAGAGCTTTCCAAAGGCCGAACCCAAACTCGCAACCAAGATCTGTCATTGTGAATTCCCTCCAATTTGCGGTGAAAGAGACTGTCCTGAAACAGGCCTGTCAAAAGTGGATACAGGTGCAGGGTTATCAGGTATCATTTGATCGTGACTACACAGCAGAGATAATGCAAAAACGTAAAGGATACAATGCGATAAAGAAAGTGTTGAAAGAAAAGAATGTATGGTTCCAGACGGCCTTTACGAAAATTCGCATTCAGTGGAGTGACAGGACGTGGGCTTATAATACCCCCGGTATGAAGTGGAACAAGATATGATGGGTCGTGGGATGACTAGGAGGTCAGCAGTGAATAATGAGTGTGAAAGCGCGACGGATTCGGGAGCTGATCCTTTTGAAGAACGACTACAACATTGCATGACCTGGCATTGCGTTAACAGCAAAGATACCTGCAAGTTTGACAAAAACTTAAGGAACTCCAGTACACGCTGCTAAACTAGGAGAGGGAATGAGAGGAGTCGAGCACCTGTGGGACAGAGGAAGTGTCAATAAGTATGTATATATATCCCTTTTTAAGCAACGCAGACATTGAAACAGCAATTTTGGCTATTAGGGAGGAATGCAGTATTTGATTTTATTTGTTTCATTTAATTTCATTGAACTCAGATAGAGGTGAGTAGCATTTGGGATACGCTGCTATACACGTCTAATGCGGGCCCCTCTTTCAAGGCTAGACCTGCATACCTCCAACGGGACTTATTGGGTGCATAAGTACACACTTGAAAAATTTTACCTGTTTTTTATATACTGTATATATCTTCTCAGCGTAGGAAGTCTGAATTACAGGTGCTGGTCATATAATTAGAATATCATCAAAAAGTTGATTTATTTCAGTAATTCCATTCAAAAAGTGAAACTTGTATAATGTATACATTCATTCCACACAGACTGATATATTTCAAGTGTTCGTTCCTTTTAATTTTGATGATTATAACTGACAACTAATGAAAACCCCAAAATCAGTATCTCAGAAAATTAGAATATTGTGAAAAGGTTCAATATTGAAGACACCTGGTGCCACACTCTAATCAGCTAATTAACTCAAAACACCTGCAAAGGCCTTTAAATGGTCTCTCAGTCTAGTTCTGTAGGCTACACAATCATGGGGAAGACTGCTGACTTGACAGCTGTCCAAAAGACGACCATTGACATCTTGCACAAGGAGGGCAAGACACAAAAGGTCATTGCTAAAGAGGCTGGCTGTTCACAGAGCTCTGCGTCCAAGCACATTAATAGAGAGGCGAAGGGAAGAAAAAGATGTGGTAGAAAAAAGTGTACAAGCAATAGGGATAACTGCACCATGGAGAGGATTGTGAAACAAAACCCATTCAAAAATGTGGGGGATATTCACAAAGAGTGGACTGCAGCTGGAGTCAGTGCTTCAAGAACCACCACGCACAGATGTATGCAAGACATGGGTTTCAGCTGTCGCATTCCTTGTGTCAAGCCACTCTTGAACAAGACACAGCATCAAAAGCGTCTCGCCTGGGCTAAAGACAAAAAGGACTGGACTGCTGCTGAGTGGTCCAAAGTTATGTTCTCTGATGAAAGTCAATTTTGCATTTCCTTTGGAAATCAAGGTTCCAGAGTCTGGAGGAAGAGAGGAGAGGCACAGAATCCACATTGCTTGAAGTCCAGTGTAAAGTTTCCACAGTCAGTGATGGTTTGGGGTGTCATGTCATCTGCTGGTGTTGGTCCACTGTGTTTTCTGAGGTCCAAGGTCAACGCAGCCGTCTACCAGGAAGTTTTAGAGCACTTCATGCTTCCTGCTGCTGACCAATTTTATGGAGATGCAGATTTCATTTCCAACAGGACTTGGCACCTGCACACAGTGCCAAAGCTACCAGTACCTGGTTTAAGGACCATGGTATCCCAGTTCTTAATTGGCCAGCAAACTCGCCAGACCTTAACCCTGTAGAAAATCTATGGGGTATTGTGAAGAGGAAGATGCGATACGCCAGACCCAACAATGCAGAATAGCTGAAGGTCACTATCAGAGCAACCTGGGCTCTCATAACACCTGAGCAGTGCCACAGACTGATCGACTCCATGCCACGCCGCATTGCTGCAGTAATTCAGGCAAAAGGAGCCCCAACTAAGTATTGAGTGCTGTACATGCTCATACTTTTCATGTTCATACTTTTCAGTTAGCCAACATTTCTAAAAATCCTTTTTTTGTATTGGTCTTAAGTAATATTCTAATTTTCAGAGATACTGAATTTGGGATTTTCATTAGTTGTCAGTTTTAATCATCACAATTAAATAAAATAAACATTTGAAATATATCAGTCTGTGTGTAATGAGTGAATATAATATCCAAGTTTCACTTTTTGAATAGGAATTACTGAAATAAATCAACTTTTTGATGATATTCTAATTATATGACCAGCACCTATATACTAAAGTTGAAATGTGTCCCTTGTTGTTTTTAGGAGTTCATGGTTCTTTGAAGTTAGTGGGGTATACTATTTATCCGTTCAGTTTAACTGTAGGCTTTAATTAATATTTGATCACAAAATATAAATGGATTATGTAATCCAATTAAAAAAGAGAAAAAGTCTAAACTAAAATTAAGATTAAGAAAAAGCACAGATGATATTTTTTACAGGAGATGTATCTCTCACAGCAAGAGCATGACACATTTTATTTCAGGAACAGTTCTCATAGCTCCTTTAAAAAGGGTCATAGGAGAGGAGTAGCAATTTTTATTCCTAACTAATGATAATGATACAGGGGAAGTAAACCACATTATTGTATGGGATGCTGCTAAGGCAGTCATATGGGGGAAGGTAATCGCTATGACTGCTGCTTTAAAAAAAAAGAAGCTAAATTAGCACAGTATGATAACCTAGTCAAAGAATTACGAGACTTGGAACACCAGCATAAGAGTAATCAGGACTCGGAGACACTCAAACAAATGAGAGAAATAAGGGGAAAGATAAAAGAAAATTTGAAAAGTGAGTTGTAAAAAAAGTTGAGATTCCCCAAGCAAACTTATTATGAATCTGGTCCAAAGAGCACAAAGATTTTAGCTGGCCAATTAAAGAAACAACAGGCATTAAATGCTCTACAAAATACAAGATCCTAAGACAAAAAAAATTGTATATGCGTCAGGAAAAAATATAATCTATTTTTGAGGATTATTACATAGCATTACATTCCCAACCCCTAGCGGAAAATATAAAAAAGATGAAAAAATTTCTAAAAACCCTGGACCTTCCCTCGATTGGCAAGGTACAGAACAAATTTCTCACTTCATCAATCACGATGGAAGAATTGGAGAGTGCGATATGTAGGCTAAAAAAATACAAAATCCCCTGGCAGTGACGGCTTCCCATCCGAATGGTACAAGATGTTCAGGGAAGACTTGAAACCAATCTTGTCTTTAATACATTTAATTGCACCCTCAAAGAAGGTCAACTCCCTCCATCATGGAGGCAGGCTGTCATAACAATAATCTCAAAAGAAGGTAAAAATAAAGAACATTGCAAGTCGTATAGACCAATCTCTATTTTGAACGTGGACTACAAAATATTTACCTTGATTATTTGTAAAAGATTTGTAACTTTAAATGTTATAGAAAATATTAGAGAAAACCACGAAAGTGCTGACATTCTGAGCCTTGATGCAGAAAAGGCATTTGACAGTGTCAGTTGGACCTTTTTATATCAGGTGCTTGAAAGATTTGGTTTCAGTGAAAAGTCCATACAGTGCATTAGAACAATTTATCAAGAACCAACAGCCAGAGTAAAATTAAAAGGAAATTTTACTGCCATGTTCAACTTAAGTAGGGGAATGAGACAGGGCTGCTGTTTTAGCCCTACTCTTTTTGCTCTGTATATTGAGCCTTTGGCCCAAGTAGTTAGACAACACGAGGACTTAAGTGGGATAAGGATTGGAGAAGACGACCATGCAATTGGGTTGTTTGCTGATGATGTTATTATTTATTTATAGAACCTGACACTGCTCTCCCAATACTTATGAACTTGCTGAAAGAATATGGGAAATTATCTGGAAATAGAATTAATGTTTCAAAAACTCAGGTACTGACATTCAATTTCTTTCCATCGCAACTAATCAGACAAACATATAATTTAAAATGGGATACAAAGCAAATTAAATACCTGGGGGTAACTCTGGCAAGAGAATATTCAGATCTCTAGAGTAGTAATTATAAAATAATTAATAAGGACATCAAAAGAGACATGGAGTGATAGTCAACTCTACCTATGGAATTTAGCTCTAGAATAGAAGTGGTGAAAATGAATGTTGTTCTGAGATTACTGTATCTGTTCCAATCTTTGCCAGTAATGATTCCCAAGACTCAATTCAGGGCTTGGGACAGGATGATTTCAAGATTTATCTGGGATGAGAAAAAAATCACGAATAAGATATACAACATTACAGTTAATGAAGGATAAAGAGGATTAGCCCTACCAAATTTACTTGAATATTTTTACGCTGCACAATTAAGACCTTGTGTATATTGGTGTAATCCTAGTTTCCCTTCTGTCACTCTCTCGACGTTGTGTCGAAGGAAGTTACACATGGGGTCTTCTCGGACGCCGATTCGTTCCTCTGAACCTGAGAAAAGGCCAATGTCAAGTTGGCAGACAGAATTTGCATGCCCCGCCCCGGACATACAGGTATAAAGGGAACCGGGGCAGCGAATGCCAGTCAGAATTTTTCTTCGGAGCCGAATGGTTGTACAACAAGCAGCTGAATTTCACTCCTGTTCACTCACCTCTATCAGCGAGAAGCATGGCTGATGGATTCACATGGCGCAGTTCCAGCTGGCGTTTCTCTTCCTGTACACTGTGCAGTTCACACCCCTGGGCACTTCCACAGCGCTTCTTTCTGTGTAAAAGAGTATATTTCCTCTAAAAGAGCTTTTCTACTCACTAAAAGAGTCACAGTGGCATTGAACGCACTTTTCAGGACGCGTCTTTTTCAAGATGCCTTTCCGCCCCTGTGTTGTTCCTGGATGTGGGCGATATCTCTCCAAGAACAATGGCCACAGATGTTGCCTCGTGTGCCTGGGCAGCAATCACACTGAGGCGGCATTCGTGGATGGTTCATGTTCTCAGTGTGAGAACATGACCATGGCAATGTTGCGGTCGCTGCTCTCCTTCCTGAAGGTGAATGCCCCTTCAGCCACGCATCACTCCTTTTGAACCCCCACCCATCACGGATACACGAAAGTCCCCCCAAATTCTCAATAAAAGAGCAATTCCCCCACTCCCTGGGTCATTCTCACGGCACCCCGGCCCTACAACTCTCCAGTCCCGGTTCCCCGGACGCAGCACTCTCGCCTCCGGCCCAGCGACTGTTCAACCCTGGCAGGCTAGTGCTGAAAAATTCCAAAGACACCTTCTCAGGACCTCTTCCTCAGTCTCTAACCTGCCCCCTGCTGGGTGTGCGGAGCAAGCTAAGTGCTTTGAGTCTTTTCTCAGCACCCCAGCCTCGGTACACTCTTTTGCCTCCCGACGAATTATTACCTGCTCCCCCCGTCGCGAAGCCCCACCTGGTACGTCAAATGTAATTGTCCCATTAGTCCCCCTCACACAGAGTTTGGATGCATGGTTATCACTTCCCAATCCGTCGCGCTGGTTGACCAGGATCATCCAACTCGGCTACGCGATTCAGTTCGCCCAGCTCCCGCTTCGTTTCAGCGAGCCACTGGCACAAGCCAGTGCCTTACGAGCAGAGATTTCCACCCTGCTCCTCAAGGACGGGATAGAGCCCGTCCCTCCAGCCGAGATGAAGAAGGGTTTCTACAGCCCTTACTTCGTCGTACCCAAGAAAAGTGGCGGGTTGCGGCCAATCTTGGACTCAACCGTGCTTTGCACAAACTCCCGTTCAAAATGCTCATGCAGAAACAGATTCTCACCTGCATTCGACAGTTAGATTGGTTCACGGTAGTAGACCTGAAGGACACGTACTTCCACGTCTCCATTTTGCCACGACACCGACCCTTCTTACGGTTCGCATTCGACGGCCAGGCGTATCAGTACAAGGTCCTCCCCTTCGGCCTGTCCCTGTCCCCTCTCGTCTTCACGAAGGTCACAGAGGCCGCTCTTGCCCCCCTAAGGGAAGTGGGCATCTGCATACTCAATTACCTCGACGACTGACTCATCCTGTCCCACTCTAGAGAATTACTATGCGCTCACAGGGACCAGGTGCCCAGGCACCTCAGCCGTTTAGGGCTTCAGGTCAACTGGGAAAAGAGCAAGCTCGCCCTGGTCCAGAGCATCTCTTTTCTCGGCATGGGGTTAGACTCAGTCTCGATGACAGTGTGACTCACCAGTGAGCGGGCCCAGTCAGTGCTCAGATGCCTCGCTCACATCGATCCCGGCACAGTGGTTCCTCTAAAACAATTCCAGAGGCTCCTGGGGCATATGGGATCCTCAGCCATTGTCGAACCTCTCGGGTTGATGCATATGAGACCGCTACAGCACTGGCTACAGAATCGAGTCCCAAGATGGGCATGGAGCCACGGCACGCATCATGTGATAATCACCCCCGCCTGCTGTCAGACTTTCAACCCGTGGACAGACCTCTGCTTTCTGCGGGCTGGAGTCCCCCTGCAGCAGGTGTCCAGACGTGTCGTGGTAACCACAGATACCTCTCGACAGGGTTGGGGCGCCGTGTGCAATGGGCGTGCTGCCGTTGGCACCTGGAAAGGACCCCAGCAGCATTGGCACATCAATTTCCTAGAGTTGATGGCCGTAATTCTTGCCCTACGGAGGTTTATTCCACTAATCCGAGGCAAGCGCGTTCTGATACGCTCAGACAGCACCGGGACGGTAGCATACATAAATCGCCAAGGCGGCGTGCGCTCAGGTCATATGTCACAATTCACCCGCCATCTCCTCCTTTGGAGTCAGCCAGGACTCAAGTCGCTGCTCGCCACTCACATCCCTGGCAACCACAACACGACGGCGGACATGAGAGTGGAGGCTCCACCCCCATGTGGTCCAGTTTATTTGGGACCGATTCGGCAAGGCACAAGTAGACCTCTTTGCCTCCCAAGAAAACTCCCATTGCCCGCTCTGGTATTCCCTGACGGATGCTCCCCTTGGGATAGATGCGCTGGCATACAGCTGGCCCCGGGGCTGCGCAAGTACGCATTTCCCCCAGTGAGCATTCTTGCATCGGTGCTGTGCAAGATCAGGGAGGACGAGGAACAAGTGATCTTGGTTGCCCCCTACTGGCCCACCCGCACCTGGTTTTCGGATCTCACGCTCTTCACGACAGCCCCTCCCTGGAAAATCCCCCTGAGGAAGGACCTTCTTTCTCAGGGATGGAGCACCCTCTGCCATCTGCACCCAGACCTCTGGAATCTCCACGTCTGGCCCCTGGACGGGATGCAGAAGATCTAGTAGATCTACCCCCGGCTGTCGTAGACATGATCAATCAAGCCAGAGCTCCATCAACCGGGCAACTTTACGCCCCTGAAGTGGCACTTGTTCGCGAACTGGGGTTCTTCCCGAGCTGAAGACCCACAGAGATGCGCAGTTCAGTCAGTGCCTCTATTCTTGCAGGAGAGACTAGAGGGGAGGCTGTCCCCCTCCACCTTGAAAGTGTATGTAGCTGCTATCGCAGCCCACCACGACGCAGTAGATGGCAAGTCCCTTGGTAAGCACGACTTGATTATCATGTTCCTGAGACTGAATCCGGGTTTCTGTTTCCCTCTTGGGATCTCTCAGTGGTCCTCCCGGTCCTTCAGAGACCCCCGTTTGAGCCGCTTGATTCAGTCAAGCTCAAGGCCCTCTCCCTGAAGATGGCTCTCCTGATTGCGTTAGCCTCAATCAAGAGGGTTGGAGACCTGCAAGCGTTCTCTGACACCTGCCTGGAGTTCGGTCCGGCAATTTCTCACGTTATCCTGAGACCCTGACCGGGCTACGTGCCCAAGGTTCCTACAACCCCTTTCAGGGATCAAGTCATGAACCTGCAAGTGCTGCCTCGGGAGGAGGCAGACCCAGCCCTTTCGTTGCTGTGTCCGGTGCATGCTTTGCGTAAATATGTGGACTGCACGCAGAGCTTTAGATGTTCTGAGTAGCTCTTTGTAGCTTTGGCACCTCCCTAGCAGACATCTGCAGAGCAGTGGGCTGTTCAACACCCAATACCTTTGCCAGATTTTACAATCTAAGGGTTGAGTCGGTCTCGTCCTGTGTTTTGTCAGGTTCGAGCCGGTAGAACTCAGTATGCGGCACAACCGACCGGGTGTTCCGCTTGTATCTTGCGCCCATCACCAAAGTGATCCAGTGTGCCTTCTGTCCTAGGTCATCCACTGAGCATCGCTGCCTGGATGTTTTTCCTCCCTAGCCTTCTGGCCCACGAATTCAGCAGAGCAACTCGTGGCTAGACCCAGTACGAGTCTCAGGGCTCTGTACTGGGGTCGGGCTCCAGGGGCATTGTTCCCTCTTCAGGCTAACTCCCCGTGATGTATTTTCTGCGGTACGGTCCCCCTCTCGGCGGACCCGCATTTCCCTCAGGCAGTCCCGTTGCCTCGGCCCCGTCCCTGTTGAGTCCCCCCTTCGTTAGGCTGGACCTACCACCACACCGTATCCCACATCCGGCTGCACAACCCTCGTGGTGTATTTGCCACACATTACCTCCCCCTGGACTGGGCAGGGTGTGGCATCTGCAGGGTCTTCCCCACCTGAAAGGATAGGAAATTTGTGGGCCGGACAGCTACCTTGTCTCCAGTCCTCTTTCTCATCGCCCTGCTGGGTGCGTGGAGCAGGGTTAATGTTTCGAGTCTTCTCTCAGCACCGCTAGCCTCGGGACACCTGCTGTGCCCGACAGGCTCTCCTGCTCCCCCCGGGGAAAGACGGCCTTCCCCGACTTAGGTTGGGCCCCAGCCGCTTTACATCCTATGTGAGAGACATAGTGAGAGTGAAGGCCGTGGCTGCTGGGCTTGCTCCCATGCTAGCATGTAACACCTTTTTTCTCCCTCACGGGTGCGAGAAAACCTAAGGTGTGTATGCTAACTCTTTGAGGGGGCGTTGGGGTCGGCTACATGCTCTCGGTACAGGTGCCTCTAACATGCAGTAGTCTGCTTTGCCCCTGTTCCGACAGTCACATAACACGGTCAGTGCGTGGCGTTTTTATATGGACCCCTTGTGTCACTTCCTTTGACACAACGTCGAGAGAGTGACAGAAGTGGAATGTCATGGTTGTTACACATCCAAATGGAAAAATATAGAACTCGCAAACTAGGATATACCTTTACAGTGTCTTCTAGGTGATAAAGAAAAATCATTGGCCTCCAAAAATAATCTAGATCAAGTATCAGTTACTACTCTTGAGATATGGTTTTAATTAGTTGAGTTGTATAACCATAAAAATCAGATTGCATTGTTGAGATGGGTGTCATTTGACCATAATTTTTAACCAGGGCTCCTTGATGTAGGATTTAGGAGATGGGCAACTAAAGGTTTAACTGCATTGTGCACCTGTGTTGCACATGGAAAATTTTAAAGCTTTGCAGAATTTAAATAATGCTACAATTTGGAAAATAAGGATTTCTATCGGTACTTACAAATACGGGACTATTTTGAAAGGGAGTTTAAAAAAGCAAGTAGTACTGAATTGAATAAACTAGTAGAGCTGATAATTGACTCATACACTAAGAATATTCCCAGAATAATTTCTTCTCTCTATCGAGCCATGATTGAAAATAGGAAAAAACACCTCTATTTATATTAAGTCGAAATGGGAAAGAGAGGAAGGAATTCCTAATGAAGAATGGTATTCTGCATGTAAGATACAACATACAATTACCTGTTCACGGAGATGGAGGGAGTTTGCATGGGCAAACTTGGTGCTTTTTTCTGTACCCCCAAAATTAAATGTAAACACTTGTCCACACCACAACCATGCTGGAGGATGTGTGGGCATGTTGATGTTGACCATCTTCATGTATTCTGGAGTTGCTCATAAATATGATTCCTTTTTGGAACATTGTTTTGTTAGAGCTGAAAAAGATTTTAGGATATGAAATACAGAGAGATTTCTCAACATTGTATCTTGGAAACACTACACACACTGTGTTGAGAAGTGATGCTTATCTTGTTAATATATTCAGTGTAGCATGTAAGAAGAGCATCACTAGACATTGGTATAAGCAGGACATCCCCTTGAGGAATGACTTGGAAGAACTGACTTTTATTTTGAGATTTAAAAAGGATCTATTTCTAACCTACTGAGAGAAATGGATGGAGTACTGGAATGTAACCCATAATAAGTGACTTTGTATAAGCAAACCTATATAAGATTGGATGATATAGAATCCCAAATAGTAGGTCAAATTATTTTAGGAGCTATTGTGTCCCTACCTCAATCAGATTTTTAAACAAGACTACTTGAGACTTATATTTTCATGGTTTTAGTGTTTTTATGTATTATATGTTGTTGAATTAGGATATTGTTGCTATTTAATATTTGTGAGTATGTTCAAGTTTTGTGCGTGTTCTGGCTGTGGTGTATGTAGTCCAAAACAAATTTCCCTTACGCGACAATGAAGTATGCTCTACTCAACTCAACAACCACTTGGTGAGATTTATATATTTTTAAGTGTCCAAATACTTTTAGGGTCACTATATTTTCACACTATATAAAGTCTTTTTTAAATGCAGATGGGGAAATTCAGGTCTTTTTAGTGTTATAACAATAGAGCAGACAACAGAATATTGCACAGAATTTTTTTAACATACCATTTGCTTTACAGTTTAAATGTTTATCATAACTGGACTATAAGGAGCCAATGCCTTTAAGTGGCTATAAAAATACCACTGAAAAGTCCCTCAGCTTTATATTTGGGATGCATTGTTTGACAGTGACAAATTCTCCAGTGGAAAAAAAAAAACTTCAACGAGTCCTTAATTAGGCGATTGCTTTGTGTAACACCACCACATAGCATCTGTTTAAAGCCATTCTGACATTACTCACCTTGCTTTCGATTCAGTTATGTATATTAACGTGTCATTAGTTTTTTTTTAATGAATTTATTACACAATATGGCGATTAAACGCAATTAATCACATATATGAATATTTGTTTAGAAAGGCCCTCAAATAAAAATTATTTTATATATAATGAATGAGTTGATATTTTTAAATAGTTATACATATAATATATTATAAATATAATAATTCAGACAATTAAAACATATTACATTATTGTGACAGAAGATTAAAGCAATGAAAACACAAAAAGTGTCTTTAAAAGGCAATACATTGTTTATTTTCATATTATTTTAAGCTCCATAGCAATCCATTTTACAGTTGAATTCGTCAGTCTGTCTGAGAGATTTATTATTATAGCTTTTTCAAGGATGCATGTACACATGCATCAGATGGGTGCTTTTGGAGCATCTCACTTTGGTTGCATCGCAACATAAACAGTCATTTTCGAGTGAGACGGGACCCAAAAGCAGAGGAAATTGTCCAATTGGATTTATTAATCAAACAAAGTTTTTTCTTCAAAACAACAGAAAGTCACAAACAACAGTCTCCCCTGAATGCGGGCAGACGAGGAATTCTCCTCCACGGGAATACTGGGCAACCGATCACAGGCGAAGGCGATCTAGAGGGAAACCTCACTTCTAGAGACTGCCTGCTCACACAAAGAGCATAGTTAATCATAGGCAGCTGACAATACCTTTACGTTGACTGTACTAACACAAGAGCAAACACCACAGTAACAGTCACAATGATCAGACATCAGACATGACACACACTGGGAATTAAATAAGAGGAACAAACAAGAGGCAGGTGTTGCTCGCAGCTGAAGGTTGTCAAGTTATTTTTATTTGTATAGTGCCTTTCACAACACATCGTTTCAAAGCAGTTTTAAAGAAGATCAGACATGAACAGAAGATAAAACTGTAATGTCTATAATGTCTTAGAATCATCATTGTGTAGTTTGATAAAATATGATTGTGAATTGTGTTTGAAAATAAGTTATTAAATAATGTTGTAATAATCAGCGTTCCCATGGAACAAATCAGGGTTCCCTTGGAAACGCTGATGCAGCATGCCAGCGGCACCTGAAATACTTAAGGGCAAAATGTAAACACACTTTGACACAAACAGACAGGGAAAAATGATGCCATGGTCCTCAAGGCGAAACACATAAACTGGCAAGGTGCCAGGACCGTGACGTCACCGGAGGGCCCACACACAGCACAAACACAAAACACAAGACAGACGGGATGATGATGTCACGCTTCCCACAGACAAAACCCAACCTGACCGGTTGACAGGACCATGACATCACCGGAGGTTGATCGGCAGTCCCAATCAACCGGACCCATGCGCTCACAGATAAGCCGCTACTGCCACGGGCCCGTCAGGCAGAACCCCAACCTTGACAAAACACAGTGTTTTTAGGTTGCTGTGTCAAATTAAAACATCTCAAGAATCGAAACATGTCAGAATTGCGTTCTGTCCAGCTGTGTTTGAACACAAGATTGTATTCTCATCTTGTGCTGTCGCTGGTGTCAAGCAAGCCTGAGTGTGGTTTGCTGTCTGTACAGCTGCACGTTGGCGATACAGCTGGAGTTGCGCTTACTGCCCTCCCTGCTGAAAACAGGTGGTACTTTAACCTTGAGTTGCTCCGATGTTTAATTGGCTTAATTTTGTTTTAGAATTAATCGCACAGAGTAAACACGTTAAATCGACAGCCCAAATGTTATTGTTTTCTTTATATTCAAGCAAAATTAAGTAGATATTGCCTCTTTAAATATGATTAAGATTAAGATTCAACTTTTATTGTCATTGTGCAGAGTACAGGTACAGAGCCAATGAAATGGAGTTGTTTTCGCATATCCCAACAAAGCTGGGGTCAGAGCGCAGGGTCAGCCATGAAACAGTGCCCCTGGAGCAGATAGGGTCAAGGGCCTTGCTCAAGGGCCCAACAGTGGTATCTTGATGGTGCTGGGGCTTGAACCCCCGACCTTAACCGCTGAGCCACCACTATCCCTACACTAACATCAATGTATTTAGCTTATTAGTTAGCCACTAATAACTTAAAATGAGCAGTTTGACTACAATTTAACATTTAAATTATGAGTAGTGGTAAGATACAGTTTCAAAGTGTCATCCTCAACGTTGGTTTTAAATAACATACCGTGACACATTAAAAATTTGAGAGTTTTGTTCTTGTCCATTTGTAAAATTTGACCTCTTGTTTCCTTCTGGAAATCTGACTGAAGTGTTTCACATTGGAGGTCTTCAAAACTGTTTGAATGTTGAATTACATTTCCATGTGACCATCTGAGTATGAGTGTGTATCTGTGAGTTGGGTTGAGGATACTTTCAAGAACAGGCAACTGAATCCCACCAAAGAGTTCAACAAATCACCCTCAACGGTCCATTTAAAGAGCACAAATGTGTTCTGGTTATTATGTTCGTACATTCTGTTGGGATTCCGTTCTGTTTGTGGTTACTAAGCACATTGTAATACAATGAAAATTCCTGTGTTTCAAAACAGGTATGCAAATATTAAATAAAAGTTTACTGTTTTGTGTGTGAAAGAATCCCACTACTTGACACTATATTGTGTTATTCTTTTGAAATATTACAAATGTTTTGGTGTATTTTCAGGTTCATGAGATATTTGGTTGTACTGCCTGCGATAAAAAGTTCATCTCTATGAATCAACTGAAGCGACACATGATCGCACACGCTGGTAAAACACACTCTCATTTCATACATTTACTGTAAAACTGTGTGCAAACTTTTGCTAAGTAGATTTAATACAGATGTAAAGTAAATATGATCAGCCATAAGTCAAGTGAGTTGGTCATTGAAAGATTGTTTGTTAATGCTTCTATTTGTATGTAGAAAAGCATCTGTTCACCTGCGATATCTGCAGCCAAAGTTTCAAGCATCTGGATCAAGCCACAGCCCATAAGATCATCCACAGTGAAGACAAACCATACAAGTTTAACCTGTGCTGGAAAGAGTTTGCCCATCGCAATGTCTACAAGAACCATAAGAAGGTACTGGGGTCTGATCTGGTCTGAATTCATTTTTTTTTTTTGAGGTCCTGGAGAGGCCTGAATCCTTTTATTCTGCTGTACCAGTCTAGAGTCATACAGAAAAGACAGATGGACAGAGAAAAATACATATTGATCCAACAGATTTTTAGGCAAATAAACTGCTGAGATTTTATCTTAATGGAGATCTTCAGCTCAATCAGCCACTGTGGAGCCTAATCAGAACCTTCAGCCTAACCCTGAACTGTATTGACCCCATACCACCCATGACCTTACAACCAACAGATAACATTAACCCCAAAACCCCACACTGCTCACAACATAAAGAGTGTTTGGGATTGGAAAGAGTACATTGCATTACTATACCTACATTTTTGCAAAATAATTTTTACGTGGCTTGTTGCACGTATCACTGCACTTTCCTGCTCAAATGAACACTAGAGGCGCTACGACAACAATGACTTGAGTAAACTTGAGTAACAATGAGTAAACTTAATTATCAATTCATAAACAGTTACATTTATCCAAGTTTTTCACATAATGCTAGCTTATGAATGCATGACTTGTCAAGCAATACACTAACATTTGCATGACATAAACAACTACATTTACTAGATTGTTCAAGCGTTATCAAACTGCATGGTAGCTTAACTGACAGAGTATTGCACTTGCGATGCAAATGGTCGGGGTACAAGTCCTGAAGAGCAAATGAGTCGACACGTGAGTGCACCATAAAATGACATGGTTTCGTTTTTCACCTTGCATTTACTTATGACACTATTGTTTAGGTTTAAGGTTTAGGGTAGGGAAGTTGATTTTGTTTATTTAAAACATGATAGATCATTAACCTTAAACCTAATCTGTTTAGGAGAACATTTTACCCGCTTTTAGCACCACTCAGTGGATATTTTACTTCTGAACTGCTATTTTCTAAGCATCTGAAACAACTCTGCTGATAGAACAAAAAACAAGTGGGTGAGACAAAATAATATCAACTATAGCTTCACATGTTTCCATCCAATCAAATCCTGCTGGTGAAAATCACGTCCCTCCTACACCTACTGTATTTCAAGCTGAATGCTGTTTTATTCAAAGATGTTACATTACGGAAGTTGAATGCATCGCTAATGGCTGACGACCTGAATGTGTTCTATGCAGATTCGAACGGCCCAATTTCACACCCCACACGCACTCGGAACTTAATTTCACACAAACATTAACACCTCCTGCAACCCCCCTCCTCCCCCCTCCTGCTACACAACCTGCACTCAAGATCTGTGAAGACGATGTGTGCCATGTCTTTCGGAAGCAAAGGTCAAGGAAGGCTCCAGGCCCAGATGGCATCTCACCAGCGTGCCTTCGTTCCTGTGTTAACCAACTGGCCCCCATCTTCACTCAGATCTTCAATCACTGGAGCAGTGTCTATTTATATTATCCAACATATCCACTTCTGCCATTACTTACATTGTACATAATATACTGTATTTTTGTTCTTTATATAACAGATTGTAATAGAATTGCACTACGTGTGTGTGTATGTGGGTATGTATGATGGTGAGTGTATGTACGTATATGTATAATTATTTATTTTTAGTCTTTTTTTTGTTTTTAATTACCTATGTCTTGCTGCTGTTTTTGGTATTGTTTGTATTGTTGTTCACTGGAAGCTCCTGTCACCAAGACAAATTCCTTGTATGTGTAAGCATACTTGGCAATAAAGCTGATTCTGATTCTGATTCTAATAATGTCTCATGTTGTTTTTGACACATTCATTAAATTGTTCTGAACTCAGACCTGTCTGTCTGTCTCTTTAGACTCATTCTGAGGAGAGGCCGTTTCAGTGTGAGGAGTGTTAAGCCCTGTTCCGTACCCCGTTCTCCTTACAGCGCCATCTCCTCATACATAACAGTAAGTTTGTGTGTGAGTGCTGCTAGTGATATCAAACCTGCACTCCAGACAGCCAGTGAACACAAATGCTCTGTGCCTGTGTAAATGCCCATTTTTTCGTATATGTGTACAGACACAGCTTAAGGCATCCTGAAATCAAACCCCATCCAGACTGCCACAAGACCCCATCCGCTCAAACCCTGGGCCACAAGGGCAGCGGGTGCGGGGTCTGATGGAGCCAACTGGTCCAGCCAGGCAGCACTGCTCTGCCCAGTCTAGACTGATCACACTGAGATTATTGAGCTGGAGGAATTTCCTGCTGTCCTCCCAAGAGACTCTCACACACACACACACACTCACACACACACGTATCACTGAGAACTGGTCTGCTGTCACTCTTTTTATAATTCTGATAGAGAGATTTTGTTTTAGATGGGATTGGAATCAGCAGGGACCTTGCGAGTATATACTGCTTATATACAGTATTATCAATTTGAAAGTTTTGTGATCTGAAACAAAAACTGTTTTATTTCTAATATAATTTTAATGTTATGGCAGATAACCTATAAACGTAATATATATATATAAAAAAAAATGCATAATATCCCAAAAAAAGAAAATTAAAACATGCCAAAAACTAAAATGAATAGTTTTCGTTTGCTTCAAGTGAAAACGTTATGCAGTACAGTATAACATATAGATATAACTTTATAAAAGAATAACTATACTATATGTACTATAACAGGGGTTTCCATGAACCTTTTTCCATGAAAAGTATGGAAAAGAAATAGTATTTTAACAATTAAAAAAACGAGACTTTCTTCAAGTATTTTGTCATCAGACACATAGAGCCCAACAATGCAAGCTCTGCAATATTTCAAGTGTCTGTAGACTTGTCCAGTGCAAGAGAAAAAAAAATCTGCCAAAGTTATATGATGATACCTCACGCGGCATCATGACAGCACGGTCATGCACAGTTCGGGCTGACAGGGGCACATCTTTTATTTTCTGAATGATTTTCTCCTTGTTTGGGAAATCAGTAAACAGTTCAGTTGCCACACTTAATAAGCATGACTTTACATACCCTCCATCAGTAAAAGGTTTTCTTTGTCTTACAATCTCCAATGAGGCAGCAAAGCTGGCTGCATTCAGGCTTCCAGATTCACCTGTCCATGTTTGCAGCTGCTGCTGGCCAGCTTGCAGTTTACGCTGGAGCTCCACACACGCCTTCTTTCGGCTCTCGCCCACCGGGTACTTTGCTGCAAAAGCTGCATGGTGGGTATCGAAATGTCTCTGAAAATTTGATTTTTTTAAATGAGGCAATACGTTCTGTGCAAATAACACATGGCAGAACACCAGAACTTTCAACAAAAGTGTAGGTTTCAGTCCAATCACTTTGAAATATTCGGTGCTCCACATTCTTTCATGTTGCCATCTCCACAAACTAGCTAGCTACTGTTTGAAATTGAGCGCGAGAGGTTACCATAGAAACGTAAGTGATTTGGCCATGGATTGGTGTTGTGAGACTTGCGCTTAGCACTGCAAATGCACAATGGACGGAAAACCCTGAAATGTATTATTGTTGACTGACTTGTTACCAACTTTGGTAGGCTATACAACAAATTAGAGACAAATTGATTATAATTTGCTTTGCAATCCCACCCGCGTTCTCCCACAGGAAACAGATATGATGTCTCTTAAATTTGTATCGATCATTTGTTGGTAAATGGTGAGACACTTGGTGAGCCACATGATTTTTTGCCAAAGAGCCACGTGTGGCTCGCGAGCCATAGGTTCCTGACCACTGTACTATAATAACCTCATGCAATTCAGGTCTCAATATTAAATGTAACACTTTGGCTGAAGTCACAGGTGTATAAACGAATAAGCATAATTCGGAGCTAAAATACACTCACTGAGCTCTATATATTAGATACACCTGTACACCTACTTACTCATGCAATTATCTAATCAGCCAATCGTGTGGCAGCAGTGTAATGTATAAAATCATGCTCAAAAAAAGTAAGGAGCTTCAGCTAATGTTAACATCAACCATCAGAATGGGGAAAAAAATGTGATATCGATATCTGTGATTTAGATCATGGCATGCTTGTTGGTGCCAGATAGGCTGGTGTGAGTATTTCTGTAACTGCTGTTCTCCTGGGATTTGCACACACAACAATCTCTAGAATTTACTCAGAATGGTACCAAAAACAAAAACATCCAGTGAGCAGCAGTTCTGTGGGCAAAAATGGCTTGTTGATAAGAGTTCAGAGGAGGATAAGATGTTTATTAGGCATTTCAAAGTAATGTAATTAGTAATGTAATATTTTAGATGTTAAAATATTTTGCATATCCGTTCTTAATATACAGTCAACTTTAAGTTAGCCATTTGAAGGTTCATTTCCCCTTAAAGTGGAAACATTGTGCGCTCGTGAGTGCTAAGCATAGGGCTATGCGCATTGACTGTGCGTAATGTCTTAACTAATTTTCGTTAGAGCCCCAAATCTGAACAGAATTTTCTTGCCAGAGCAAAGTGTAAGTGGGCTAGGGTGGGAGTGTTTGTTCTATTTGTGTGTGTGTGTGCATGCAAACTTTGTATGTTAGGAGGAGGTGCACTCTGACACGCTGGTGTCAGGAGAACAACCTCACACTCCATGTCTGTAAGACCAAGGAGCTTGTGGTGGACTTCAGGAGAAAAGACAGAGAACACAGCCCCATCACCATCAATAGAGCACTGGTGGAGAGAGTCAGCAGCTTCAAGTTCCTCTGTGTCCACATCACAAAATGCACTTTATAAAACTTATTAATCTCACACTGAACTGTCATAAATGATATGCTCTTTTAACAACACACTGGCAACTGACTATCAACCGACAGCAAGAATGTCAATTCAGCACAATACTTGCTAACTTATATTAGCTTATATTTTTGTATTTTTTGTTAATGAAGTAGCACAAAGCACAGAAATAAGTTTTAGAAGCACTTCTAATCTTGCCGCAAAGTCTAAACTCATTCCTACATTTGCAGTTTGGAGATTCCACCAGCAGGTGCTAATAAAATTAATGTTCAAACTCTGAAAATATAGTGGAACATCAATGTAAAGGATCTCTGTTTGTCTGGGAAAGGAGGAAGCGGGAGATACAAATTCAACAAGACTTTAATTAACACAAACGCTGAACTGAAAGCTTAACATCACACACACAGAGCTGCCGCATGCATCTCTTTCACTCTCTCTCTCTCTCTCTCTGGCGTTCCCGGTTCCTCCTTTATCTGCCTCCCACTGATTGGACAACTCAGCTCCAGGCATACATCCTCACGGCCCGGCCACACCCTCCTCCTCATCACATACCCTCAGTGCCCGATTCAGGCCAGAGAAACCTCCAGCCTCACTGACTCCCCCCCCTCCCAGCTGTTCCGCCACCAGCTGGTCTTCCCCTCCTCCTGGGAACCTGGGTAGGATGAGAGGAGGGAGAGAGGAGAGAGAGTGGGTTAACCTACAGAGAGAGAGGGAAGAGAGATAAAAGAACAGAAAAAACGATGGTTCTCGACCATGCCACCATTAGGTTCTCAGGCAGCTGTCCGGAGATCCTACGCGATGCCGGGTGATGGCACTGGATTTCGCCTCCTGGTGAATGGCAGCATGTTCCTCCGCCTCCTTTGAGATGCCAGCGGCTCCTCCATCTCGTATCAGATGGCAGCATGCTCCTCCGCCTCCTGGCAGAGGGCTCTTCCATCCCCTGGCAGAGGACAGCAGCTCCTCAGCTTCCTAGCGGATGGCAGCGGGCTTCTCCACCTCCTCCGTGACCTTCTGTCAGCAGCGTGGGCTCTCTGATCGTGTGTCTTCCTCCAGTCCTGGGTTTCGGCACCAGTGTGGCAGCAAGCCTCTCGTTCGGTAGGGACAGGAGGAAGCAGGAACCGGATTAACCATCAATAAGACTTTAATTAACACAAACGATGAACTGAAAGCATAATATCACATACACAGAGCAGCCGCGTGCGTCTCTCTCTGTCATCCACAGCTCTCCCGCTGGTTGGGCAACTCAGCGCCATGAGTGCATCCTCCAAAAAGAAACCAAAAATCACAGGACTTAATAACTACAGACCTATCGCTCTGGTCATGAAGTCATTAAAGAGACTGGTGTTGGCCCACCTGAAGGACATTGCTGGACCCTTTCTAGATCCCCTTCAATTTGCTTATCGTGCAACAGGTCTGTGGATGATGCAGTCAACATGGGATTGCATCATATCCTGCAACATCTGGACAGACCGGGGTTGTACGCAAGCATCCTTTTTATGGACTTCAGTTCGGCTTTCAACACCATCATCCCAGCTATTCTCCGGACTAACTGAAACAAACTCCCTGTTCCCATGTCTATCTGTCAGTGGATTACCAGCTTTCTGACGGACAGGCAGCAGCTTGTGGGAAAGGGGAAATTCAGTACTACTACACTACCACTACTCTTCTCCCTCTACAACAATGACTGCACCACCAAGGACCCCTCTGTCAAGCTCCTGAAGTTTGCAGACGACACCACTGTCATTGGCCTTATCTCAGATGACGATGAGTCTGCATACAGAAAGGAGGTTGAACGGCTGGCTCACTGGTGCAACCATAACAACCTGGAGCTGAACACGCTCAAAATGGTGATGATTGTGGACTTTAGGAGGAATACACAAACACTGACCCCCCTCACCATTCAAAACAGCACTCTGGCAGTGGAGTCATTCAGGTTCCTGGGCACTACCATCTCACAGGACCTGAAGTGGGAGACACATATTGACTCCATTGTGAAAAAGGCCCAGCAGAGGTTGTACTTCCTTCGACAGCTGTGGAAGTTCAACCTGCCACAGGGGCTGATGATACAGTTCTACTCAGCAGTCATTGAGTCTGTCCTCTGCACTTCAATAACTGTCTGGTTTGGTGCAGCTATGAAATCAGACATCAGAAGACTACAGAGGACAGTTTGGACTGCTGAGAGGATTATTGGTTGCCCCCTGCCCCCCCTTCAAAAACTATACACTTACAAAGTGAGGAAAAAGGCTGTAAAAATCACTCTGGATCCCACTCACCCTGCCCACTACCTTTTTGAACTGTTGCCTCCTGGCCGACACTTCAGAGCTCTGAGCACCAGAACTGTCAGGCACAAGAACAGTTTTTTCCTTCAGGCTATCCAACACATAAACAGTTAAAGCCGACCCATCGAGCAATAATTTGTGCAATACACATTTTAGTCTATTTATTTTATCCAACATATCCTCTTCTGCCATTACATACATTGCACTGTACATAACATACTGTATTTTTGTACGTTATATAACAGATTTATATTAGAATTGCACTACGTAAGTGTATGTGTGTATGTATGAAGGTGTGTGTCTATGTGTATGTACGTATACGTACATGTGACAGGGCGGAGGATGGGGCCGGGTGTTGATTCTGAACACCCGGTCCCTTATCAGACTAATTAAGCCTCTGAGAGGGATAAAGGTCGACTGCGGATGGTGGTGTAACAGAGAGAGAGATAGTTTACAGGCAGCTGACCACCATGTGTGTGTTTGTGTCTTTTGTTTAAGTTTTTCATTAAAATATTATTTATATTGTCAAGCCGGTTCTCCCCTCCTTTCCCTTATATCCCTTTACATTGGTGCCGAAACCCGGGAGGGAGGAGGGATGCCCGTCGCGGAGTCTTCTACACTGCCATCCACCCAGGGGAGTGCCGCTGCCATCTGCCAGGGGATGGAGTAGCCTGACCACCTGCGAGGTGAGTGGGGACTGGACTCACCGACCGCCTGGAGCGATGGAGCCACTGCCAGGGGTGGAGAAGTGTCCCCACAAGTCGCCGGGAACGCGGACGGGTGTTCTGTCCGCTGGGGTTCATAAGTCTGACTCCAGTCCACCCGGGGAGGAGTGGCTGAGAGGGTGGGGTAGTGTTCGATGCCTTTGTCCTTCAACTATTTTGTTTGTTGTTGTATTTACCCTCCTGCCTCCTACCAGGTCGAGAAATGGGGGGATGACCTGCCGGCAGATGGGGCTGGGGGGGGTTTGGTGTAGGTCATGCCGTGGGCTCCCCGGCCTGGAACAACACACACCCGGTCCCCAATCAGCCTGATGGGGGCACGTGAGGAATAAAGGCGGTCAGTGACAACGGTTCGAGAGAGAATAACATGGAGCTGCTCTCTGTTTATGCTTGTGTATTTTTAGTTCAGATTATGATTAAAACTATTATTTATATTGCCAAGCCATTTCTCGCCTCCTCCTTGCCCATTAAACGCCTTACAGTTTTATATATTTTTTTTATTATTATCTATGTCTTGCGGCTGTTTTTGTATAGTTTTTTGTATTGTTGTGCACTGGAAGCTCCTGTCACCAAGACAAATTACTTGTATGTGTAAGCACACTTGGCAATAAAGCTGATCCTGATTTGGTTATGAAGTAAAGTCGTTTTTTTTGGCCATCTTTTAAAATCTTTTTAAAAGGGCCAAATGGCTCACTGGGGTAAGTCCTCCACAAATATTCACAAACACCCTGCTGTATGTTTGTGAGTGTGTGAATGTTGATGTTTATGAGTGTGTTTGATGGCTTACTTATTTATAGTTTAGGGACATAATTGTCCTCAGAAGTGAGCTAAATCTGACAAAACCTCCCATTGGGGACATCCGGTGCGTGTTTTACGCACCTACTTGGATCACACGCAGAGCTTTAGACGCTCTTGAGCGGCTCCTTGTCTGCTTTGGTGGACAGCGGAAAGGGAACAGCGTCTCTAAACAGAGGCTTACCCACTGGAGTGTGACGAGGAGGGCCGTGCCGTGACTACACACACCCAGCTCCCAATAGGGCTAATCAGCCGAGGAGAGGGATAGGTGCAATGAGATGCAGCAGTTTGTGAGATAGAAAGCTACGGGCAGCTGCCCTGTATGTGTTTACGTTTGTGTGTCTTTGTGTTTAAGTTTATTAAAAACATTACTTAAATGCTTCATCCAGTCCCCGCCTCCTCCTTTCCATTGAACCCTGTTTCAGCCCCCTACTGCCACAGGTTCGTAAGAACATCAAGGTGGTACTTCAAGCTTGAATTGCTCTGATGGTAGGAACATTGCTAGTTATGGAATTTATGTACTGGTCTGGGGAAAGACTAATTGTGTTAAATTTTTCATATACATAATTAACCATACCTCAAGGGAATATTCACCAACATTTTTTAATTATCTCATTATTCACTCACCCGCATGATATCCCAGGAGTGTATGACTCTCTTTCTTATGCAAAACACATGTAAAGAAAAATATCTTGGCTCGGCAGGTCCTTAAAATGCAAGTGGATGGTGATCGGACCTGTAAAGCTCCAGAAATCAAAGACAGTCAGCATTAATGTAATTGATTTGACTCCAGCGGTAAAATGACTGACTTTAAAGCAAAACAATTGCTTTTGGTGTGAAAAAGATAAATATTTTAATACTTTTTACCTATAAACCTTTGCTTCTGTTAACCTTCATGAGAGGGTGGAGTTCACGCGGTCTCTCGTGTGATGAATACACGTTGGCATGTTAAGCACATAATCTCACGTTCTCCTCTTGGTTGAGACATCCAGGAAAAGCACACAAATGCACCATTGTGAGTAAACAAACAGATACAAATACAGATCTAAACCAAAACCAACAAAGCTTCTATACAGCGTTGCTCCATTATGACAGTAGTTGACTTGAAAGAGAAAACTCACTGTAGAAGCAGACAGTTCACATTAACGTCTGCTATAGTGCCCCTTAAGGAAACGCTGAAAATGTAATGCGTACTTGCATTGTGTAACGAATTTGAACAAAATCGAGCTTTACATACTTGCGTAGGGTATGTTTTGGGCAAAAAAAATAAAAAAGAGGCTTCATATGAAATAAGTTTACCCTATTTCTGGAAAATGTCAAAGTTTTAGAAAGACAAATAGAGAAGCATCTTCTAAAAGGAAGTGTTGCGTCCTCTGTGTAATAAAAGGTTTCTCATTTTTGCTGGTTGATCTTTTATGACCCCCATTTTTACCTCACCATCTTTAAAATAGATAGTAGCCTGCCATCCTTTTTATGAAAGAAAAAGTTGCTCAAATGATAAAGGATAATAGCAAAATTTTCTAAGCTGGACTGACTCTGAGGGCAGCGAAGTGGGTTCGGACACAAAATGAATCCCTGTCAATCTGTGATTGAGTGAGACACTTTTAAACAAGGAACAATGGCTGTCAACATCTTTATCTACAGGGAGTCAAAGTCTGATGTTAGAAAAGGATGCAATGACTGTAATCATGTCTTTTCTGCTGTTGTTTGTCTAGGTGAGAGAACGTTTAAGTGCGACCAATGTGACGCCGCCTTTAAGCGTAAGGACACGCTCAATGTGCACATTCAGGTGGTGCATGACGGACACAAGATGTACAAGTGTGACTTGTGCGAGAAGGCTTTTGTCACACCCTCTGTACTCAAGAGCCACAAGAAGGTGAGTCCAAAATCACATAATAAACAGTGCAGCATGAAAAGAGATTTTTAATCCGTTTTGGGGTTATTTCAAAACGAGCGAGAAATAGATAAAAAAAAATCTCTTTTTTCAGAATTTTTCTATTCAGCTTGTGCAACTTTAAATCTCACAGTTCTTATTTTATTTTTAGAACAGAATAGTCAAATAACTCATAATTTAGACCACATTTACTCATAATAAAGACCACATTTTTGTTTTCATGAGCAAGAGCTTTTTCAATTCACATTTATTCCTTCAAGTATTTTACAAAAAGTGAAGTGCCATGTCCAGCACCATCACACAAACAAACCCCAAATAGTACACAGACGCATCTGGTTGACATGTGTGTGAGTTTACATTCATCCATCTGTGTCTGTGTGTATGGGACTTCATATAACACCATGGGGGGCATTTGAAATGATTTAAAGAGAAAGAGTATTGGCATTTTTAAACAGTTTTTCCACACTTTTTGAGAAAAGAGAAAGGGAGAGTTACTTGAAAGGTAGAGGAAGTGACAGAGGTGAGGAAGTGGAGATGGGAGGAGAGAGATAAGAGGTGGGAAAATAAGAGAGAGGGAAAAGGGAGGAAAAGAGGAAATGATAAAGAAATGGAGAACATGCCAGGAGGTGGAGCTGGAGCAGCGATTCGCTTTTTTAGGAATACAGCCCAAAAATTATATGATTCAATTATATGCCAATTCTATGGAAAAAGATCTGCATTACAACTAACAAGTTTGATGGTTTTCATAAGTAATTAAAGGTCTCTTTGGAAAAATGAAGGAAGATGGATGTGTTTTGTAAGACTTTAGTGACATCCATTTTGTTAGCACTCAAGCTGATTTTAAGTAAACCACACAACCTTGTTCTAGTTATTGACACTTAAGAAATTTTGGTCACTACAGCACAGTGTTTTAGAACAGGAATATTTTAATAGGAAGTGACAATTAAATTCAACTCGGTTCAGATCACATCAGTTCAGGTCACTTCGGCTCAGATTGCTTCAGTTAAGTTTACTAGTTCAGATCGGTTCAGTTCAGATCACTTCAGTTAAGCTTACATATGTTCAGATCATTTTAGTTTATCATTTAAGGTAACTTTAGTTCAGAATGATTTAATTCAGTTCACTTAAGTTAAAATCACATTAGTTCAGATTGGTTCAGTTCAAATCATGTCAGTTCAAATCTGTTCAGTTCAGATTAGAGCACTTCAGTTCAGGACTGTGTTTCCCAAAAGCATCGTAAACCTAAGTAGATTGTAAAAACCATTGGTGCCAATGGTCTACTCTATACGATCAACTTAAGCTTGCAATAATTCTGGGAATCCCAGCCCTGAACTTTTCAGCTTAGTTTAGATCACTTAATTTCAGTTTAGGTCACTTCTGATCAGATCACTAAAGTTCAGTTCACATAATTTAAGTTGAGATCTTTTTTAGTTCAGTTAAGATCAGTTCAGTTTAGGTCACTTTCAATCAGATCACTAAAGTTCAGTTCACATCACTTGAGTTTATATCTTTTTTAATTCAGTTTCAGTCACTTCAATTCGGATCACTTTAGTTTACAGTAGATCTTTTAGCTCAGGTCAGATCACTACATTTGAGTTTACATTATGTCACATCAGATCTTTTCATTTTAGATTATATTCCTTCAGATCACTTCAGTTCAGATATTTTCAGTCCAGTTTAAGTCACTTCAATTCAGATCACTTCAGTTCAGTTCATATCACGTCGCTTCAGATCTTTTCAGTTCAGTTTAGGTCACTTCAACTCCTATCACTCTAGTTTAGATCATAACACATAGACATTGAAGTACTGACTCAAAGATGGGTCAGAGAGAAGTTAGATGATTGTTCTTAACACTGTTTAGTTTACTGTAATTCTCACCCTCTTAGACCCATACAGGAGAGAAGGAGAAGATCTGCCCATACTGTGGACAGAAGTTTGCCAGTAATGGGACTCTGATAGTGCACATCCGCAGCCACACAGGTCAGTACCTTCCATTCTCACTGAAACACTCTCATCGGCTGGTCTTTACAGAGTGAACACTGCTTAATTATTCATTCTCAACTGATCAGTCTGCAGAGGTTGCTGTTTTTTCATTGCACAGTACTTACTGTATTTTTGTGGAATGGCAACAGACTCTGTGAGTTCAGGAGAAAATATTATTACAGGTAGAAAGTATATAACATGGCCCACTCCCTTTCTGTCTGTCTTTGTACATTTCAGCATATAGAAAGTGACAGAGATTATGTTAATTAGAGATCCTTTATAGTAGAGAACCCAACATTCCACTGTGCTGCCATAACAACAGACTACAACACACACACACACACACACACACACACACACACACACACACACACACACACACACACCTTTTCTCTGTAAACTCCCCCCAACCAAATGTACAAACATCAATATTCTATACATATGAAATCTCACTCTCAACATAAAGGTTACAGATAGATTGGATGGATGGATGAATTGATTTACACACATACAGTATATGTACTTTACACACACACACACACACACACACACACAATCATATACTGTTAACACAGTTTAACAAGGCCAAAACATGTAACAGTAAGTACTTTGTATATGTGGATTTGTGTGTGTGTTTGTGTGTTTGTGTGTGTGTGTGTGTGTGTGTGTGTGTGTGCATGTTGCAGTAGACATGGTGAGTGAGGGATGCAGCTCAGTGAATGAGAAGCAGAGTGAATGGAAAGAAAAGAGCACTCTTTGCAGGCATCAGCACTGTGACCCCTGACCTCTTCTGCCTGTAAATCTGACTTCCCTTTCTTTCAACCAGGCTTGCATTCTCAGGTATTATTTGCTCTTAGTCTTTACAGAGACACATGCTCAAGAACATAAGTGTTGTTCAGTGTGTTTTCTGCCTGATCTTGATGTCTAATATTTGAAAATATTTGTTTAGTATACAGCTATATAGAGAAGGATTTCAGACCAATCAGATTTCATATGGTTGTGTTGACACAATGTCATGGACGTTAAAACAATAAAACAGTTATTTTACCAAAAAATGACAATTATGTCATTTATTTACCCTCATTTCCTTCTAAATCTGTATGAATTTCTTTCCATTGTGAAACATAAAACACAAAATTCACTTTCACTTTGTTCCACAAAAGACATGAGAGTTGGTTTAACTTAGAAAACTTAATTTTGTTCACTTCAGGGTAATGTTTTGTGTAATTTAGGCCATCATGGGATCATCTGCATTGAAAGGTCGTAAGCCCTAAAGGAATCAACAATGGATTGTGTAGGTAAACATATTTCTGTTGTAGTTGTGTCTTTTCTCCATTCTTCCTCCAGCTCACATCTGCAAGAGAGTTTAATATCTGAGTAACACTGTCATGAAGCCTGTGCAGTGCACAAAACCTGCTTTTATAAGCCTCACCTTATATTTATTGTATAACATTGTAACTGTATCATTGAGTAGCTCTAAAGCAATTAGGCAGTATGTTACAGGGATTTTACCATGGTTAAAAGCCTGGGTATATTATTAGCATTCTGTATTGGATCGTGCCTAGTTGACTACAGAAATATACTCTACGAAATATACTCTACGATTTTGCAATGCTGTCAATGGCAGGTACATGTGCCGACGATGCGCTTAGACAAGGAATGTGCATGTGTCGAGAAAATCTGGGCCGTGCACAGACAGTGCTGATGACGAAATTTGCATCACACATCCTGTGCGTGGAGCAATAGGCAACGCGAACAACCGAAGTATACTTTTGGCCTTAAGGCATGTTCTTTGGCATGATGCAAAGCGGAGTGCCCAAAATCCCCTAAATTGTGATTAAATCACAGTAACTTGGCTTATTGCTTTAATATAGTCATCACGTGAATACATCACTTTGAATAAGACAATGAGTAAAAGCAAAAACTCTGGAAAATAAAGGTTAGAGCAGTGTTTCCCAACCACTGTGCAGCGGCACACTAGTGTGCTGTGAAAGATTGTCAGGTGGGCCGTGGAAAATTATAAAATTCCACAAAAAAAAAAAATGCATGAAGAAAAAAAAAACTCACCTTTCGGAGAAATTCGCCATTTTGAAACTATAATCGGTCACTTTTGTGATTGGGAAGAGCAATGATTAATGTGAGAGATATTTATACATGTTAAGGGTCTTTCACATGACTTGTGTCAGCGCTGCAGAATACATTGAAGTCTATGAAATGACGCCACTTTAGCCCAAAGTGCTTTTCACACACACGTTTTTGCTTCACCAGTAATGTCTTTGAGAGTACTAAGCAACAAGAAATATTTAAAAACTGCCCCAATTTGTGGAGACATTGAATGTCTCATAATTTCTTTAATTAAATATTACATTATCATTTCCGAATATCAGAGACCCCAGTTATTGAACTAATTTAAATTCACTAAGAAAGTACTTTCTGTTATCAAAGCAACTGCAAGCTTTTTTTTCTCTCTTCCAAATACATGTTTTCAATGTTTATTGTGCACACCTCCTGCTTTTTTATGTGGCAAACTCGTATCTCTCTGTGACACTTTCTGCAAATCTTGTCATTTGGAAGGCAATGCGGCGCTTGACACTGGGTTCAGCCTCCAGAACCAAATTACAATCGCCACAAGAAGTCGTCTGTCCGAGGCAAAGACGCAACATCTAATGACTATTATCAGTCTCCCTTGATACATTTGATTACGCACAGACAAGCACCCAGTTTAAGTAGATGCAGACCAGGAGAAAGGTTTGAGTCGTCGATTGAGTTCTGTTCAGTTCATTTCTTTCGTGTTTTGTTCATATTTTAATCGTATTTGTTTTTTGCAATATTGCGTTGTTCATATGTCAAGCAGGAAAAAACATGAATCTGCTTCGTGTGGTGTCTCTGTTGTTCATCTTTTCTCTTCAAAAATAGATAAATGCATAATTTGCTTTATGCTCGTCCTTTAAGTTCATGATTAAAAATGAATATAAAAGATATTAAATGTCTTATTATAATTAAAATATGAAATTAAAATGTCGGGTAATAATAGATTATGACAGAATTTTTACGACCCTGTCCGTCAAAATGATGGACGATGAGAAAGTCTAAGCCAAGCAATGTATGTGATTTTTTTTTTTTTTTTTTTTTTTTTTTTTTGCATAGCCGAATTTCAAACAATACAAGTGAACATGCTACTAAGACGGACAGAAAACATGGACAAGTTCTTTAAAAGGAAAAATATTGACAATGGCTAGCCTATAATGCAAATATAACCAAGTACTCCAGTGTGAATGAATGTTCAGTCTGCATGCATGCATGTGTCTTAGTTTGCACGTTCAGCATGGTCAGCGTGGTGCCATTGGCAGGGGGCACAGGAGAATCTCCTACAAGCCCATTCTACCAGGAGCGTGGCGGCCTCCAGGGCCTTGACCAGTGGTGCCTCTCTAACAGACATTTGCAGAGCAGTGCAAGGTTTTACAATCTCCGGGTTGAGCCGTTTTCATCCAATTTCTTGGCAGGAACGAATAGGTAAGTCCGGGACAGTTGGCCGGTGTATCACTTGCGCATAGCGCCCTTTCACCTCCCCTGAGCTGAAGACATATGCTGTTGACTCTCAGTAGTGTTCACAAAATGTGTTTCCTGGATGACTTCCTCCTAGCCCTGTGGCAGACGAGTTTGCGGAGAAACTTGCCGCCGGCTCAGTACATGTGCTAACTAAGCTCTGTACTTGGGTAGGTGCTCCGCATGTGTTGGTTCCCCATAGGTGACCCCATGCGATGTATATCTTATGCTAAATCGTTTCCCTGTTGGTGTCTTGCTCGCCACAGTGAACATATTTATACATTTAAATACAAATTATTCTATTCAACTTTTGGAAAATACTGACTGTGTCCAAGCTAGTTTAGATGCAGATGTGTGCCAAGTTAACTGCGTTGTAATTTTTTTTCTTGCCTTGTACTACTGTCAGCCTTTTTTTCTAGTGATTTGAAAATTGTCTCCTTTTTAAATTAACAGTCACTGGAAGCCAGCAGCACATTGCAATGCAACAGCTGTATTGTTTAGTTTTTGCAATGCTACACATACTGTGGGCACAGTTGAAGATATGTACAGGGTAAGAAATGGGAATATATATAGCTTGAGTAAGTGTATTGTATTGCTAACATTATAATTAGTATTAAGGTCTACACTACAAGCATGTGATGTTGCTACATTTGCACTTAAGACATGGTGTGCCTATGTTAAATCCCTCTCTGCGCAGTAGTATTTCATCACCTTTAAAGTATTGATGGAGCACTTCTGTAACATATTGTAACAAGTTCAGGCAAGGAGGAGACAGTAAACATAAAGTTTTAATGTCAAACTCAACTTAAATCCAACACATGTCTCGTTCCCTCCATCAGGGAATGGAGGTTACGGCAGTAATACATGATGTATTACTACTGACCTATAAAGCCCTAAATGGTTTAGCTCCGGTGTATTTAACGGATCTTCTATTGCCATACAATCCATCGCGCTCTTTAAGATCACTAAATTCGAGGCTTCTGGTCATACCTAGGATATCTAAGTCCGCTAATGGAGGGAGGGCGTTCTCACATTTAGCTCCTAAACTCTGGAATAGCCTTCCTGATATTGTTCGAGGCTCAGATTCGCTGTCCCAGTTTAAAACTAGATTAAAGACGCATCTCTTTAACCAAGCATTCACATAATGCTTATTTTTTATACTACTGCTGAATCAGTTATAATGCATTAATATTATGAACATCAGCTATGCTAATTATTTCCCATCTGCTTTTCTGCTGTTATCTCGGGACGCCAGTCCCGAGGTAAATAGCGTTCGTCAGCTCCAGTTTGTATCCAGCCTCTCACGGAGACTTCAGATGCACCATCACCATGGACTACGATCTTGAAATGGGATACATAGACTAATTATTGCCAACAAAAGCCTTCATCAGCCAAACAAGGACAATTGCATCTAAGTGAACTTCTGGAATTTAATCAAGGATGGACTTCAAAGACACTGGTCACTAATCTTGCAGTTCAAACACAATCACTGTCTAAATACTGACCCTTAGCACTTAATAAGTTTAATAATTTTTTAAATCATGTTTTTTAACTATAAATAATTCTTATTTACATTATTCATGATGTTAGCCAGAGGGGAACTGGCCCCCCACAGTGAGTCTGGTTTCTCCCAAGGTTATTTTTCTCCATTAACCATCATCTTTTGGAGTTTTGTGTTCCTTGCCACAGTCGCCTTCGGCTTGCTCACTGGGGTTAATACAATTATTATTCAATTATTTTTAAACACTATAAAGAATCATATCTTATCTAATTCCACAACAAGGCTCCAAACAAAAAATCAATTAAGGAGCCATTGGCTCCTATAGGGGGAAAAACAGGCGCCAAATATTTTCATTTTTAACTCCTTCCATTCCTTTTCGTCCCGCAGCTCACATGCAAGAAAAACTGCACGTGCTAACAATGTAGTCTGTGGAGCATTCTTCGCAATTATGTGATCACGTGCATTTTTTATGCTCGTTACTGTCACCGTGTTTTCTCATAGTCTCTTTTTTTGAAATGGTTAGTTCCTGTAATGAACTCCGTTTTCCCCGCTATTTCTTTTGATATAAACTTTTGTAATGTATCTCGGGAAATGTAATGCAAATTTTAAAATCAAAGGGAGTAAATTTTTACTGTCGCCAATGGCGACCTTGACAGAAATTACACTCGCAAATAAATTTATTTGGTCATAAATGCGACCATTTTTAGTCGCAGTTTGGAGCCCTGCACAAGGATGATGATTTATCGACTTTATAGACACTACATTTTTATCGTCTGTTAATGCTGAACTTCTGTAAAGCTGCTTTGAAACGATGTGTGTTGTGAAAGGCGCTATACAAATAAAATTGACTTGACTTGACTTGACATGTTCCCCATCTGTCACGCACTCTTGGAAATTGTGTCTGATGCAGGTGCAAGCAGGCTGCTGCGTGAGTAATAGCAGGTGCATCAGACTGCACGTAACCTCCCCCAATGCCCCAAAAGATGCCATGTAGTTCCCCACATCCCTGAGGGGGGGAAGTGACATAACTAGCATTGGAGCAGGCTGCGCCAGCTGCAGTGTTTTCTCTCCACAGATTATTACATTTGGCTGGGGCCACCTAATGCTATCATATGCATTGGGGAAGGTGTTCTTTTCCTTTCCTATTCTTTTAGGGGGAAAAGACTCTGCGGAGACCACATCCTTCTCAAAAGGGGAGGTCAACGTGACAATATGACACATGGGTTCAGCAGCCGCACATGGGCGTGGTGGTAGGTCCTGCTATGAAACAAACACAGAGACCAAGGGCAGAGAGAACTCTGCCCAAGGGAGACACGGGTCCACCGACAGGGAGACCATACTGTGGAATATACATCACAGGAGTTTCTGGAGTAATCGGCACCTGTGGAGCACCTATCCCAGTACAGGGCATATTTGACCCCATAGTGGGGCTGGCTGTGAACTCCTCCACTGAGTTCGCGAACCATAGGGCTAGGGAGGAAGGACATCCAGGGTCCACAACTTTGTGAACTTGACTGGGGGTAAAAGCGCACGTTTTCGCCTCAGGGGAGGGGAAATGTGCTATACGCAAGTGATACACCCGGCCAGCTGTTCCGTATTACCGAACTCTACATGTTTGTACCTGAAAGAACACAGGACAAAACCGGCTCAACCTGGAGATTGTAAAATCTTGCGTAGGTATTGGATGTTGCCCAGCCCACTGCTCTGCAAATATCTGCTAGAGAGGTGATATTGACCAGTGCCCATGAAGATGACACACTCCTTGTGCTCGAACCCGCAAGGGGATGTGCATGGCCTGTGTCTGGTAGGCCAATGCAATGGCATCCACGATCCAGTGGGCAAGACTTTTCCCTTTCCGCTGTCCACCAAAGCAGACAAAGAGTTGTTCAGAGCATCTAAAACTGCGTGCGATCCAAGTAGGTGCGCAAAGCACGCACCGGACACAGCAACGACAGGGCTGGGTCTGCCTCCTCCTGGGGCAGCACTTGCAGGTTCACCACCTGATCCTTGAAGGGGGTCATGGGAAGCTTGGGCACTTTGCCCTGTCAGGGTCTCAGGATCACGTGAGAATCTGCCGGACCGTACTCCAGGCAAGATTCGCTTACAGAGACCAACACATGCTTGCCCTGGATCAATGGCAATAGCCTCCGCTGGGTGAGTAGTACAGCCAGCAACTCTTAGGCAGTTGATGTGCCAACCCAGTCGTGGTTCAAACCAGGAACCGGAGACTGCGCGCCCACTGCTTATGGTGCCCCAGCACAGTTTGAAGGCTTCTGTGCTGACCAAGACACATCTGGACACTTGCTGTAGGGGAACACCTGCCCGTAGAAACGCAAGGTCTGTCCAAGGGCTGAATAAGTGGCTGCAGAGTGGCATGATAGCTATGCGATGTGTGCCACGGCGCAATACCCATCTCAGGACTCGAGTCTGAAGCCAGTGCTGAAGCGGTCTCATATGCATCAACCTGAGTGGAGTGACTGCTGCTGAGGAAGTCATATGCCCCAAGAGCCTCTGAAAGTGTTTCAGAATGACTTCAGGCAGTTCAGCACCGACAGCGCCTGCTCGCTTGTGAGGTGTGCTATTATTGTGACCAAGTCGAGCTATAATACTTAGAAATATATTAGTGTGATATTACAGTATATAATCACATATTTTAGATCCTCTAACCAAACCCCATTTCTAAACTTAACCGATAATCAGCAATATAAAACATGAAAGAGAATCTTAGCAGATAAAGTAGTCATGATCATTTATTTATAAACATGCACTATAATAACATTCCAAACTCTACGGTGGCATTTTGTGTGTAGCAGAGTGAAACTAAAGGATTCCACCTTCTTGAAGGCATCCTGATCCTGTGTCATCCTGATTCTACTAGCACATCTCATTAAAAAAAATACATGTACATACGAACTTGAGGTTGATGTAATTGGTCACAAGACACGCAAGAGCCAGTGGTAAATACTTGAGCTTGTGACAATTGGTCACATGACACGTGAGAGTCAATGGCATAATTGCATAATCGAGTCTCTGAAGTCAAACCCATTACATTACATTTGAGGTGGCAAAAACGTACATTTAGGTTTGTTCTTCACATAAAATTATTGTAATAACTGAATACACCCGGAATTAAACAGATCACTTCAGCAGTGCAGGATGTAAATAGACAGATAACCAACAGATTAAATATTAACCACTGTGAATAAGTGTTGCTGATTTCAAATGAAATGAAAATCATACCCCCACATGTCACGATGATAAAATTGTACCCCAACATATAATTAAACAAATCTATATTTATAATGCCCATTGTGTCAGTCAGAATAAGAATAGAATGCACTTGAAAAGATGCCAGATGCATTGTAAAACTGACACAAGAGGGCGCTTTTGCCGTCTATATATTGATCCGCTGGGCTCTTGCGCAAGCATCAGTCTTTGACACTTTGGGAGTGAGAACGTGTTAAATGGGCCCTTGGACAGAATTAGGTGCAAAGTGGACCACATTTTATGCTGAAAGTCGAAGTGTGACTTTATCAAACTAGGGTTTAACTTGGTTTAAGAGACTGGTGTCCACCCGGTAAACAATTTCAAGCTAAAATTAAACCATGAAGACACAAAGCAGTATCAGATAAGGCTACAATTTATCATGCCCAGATGTAGAATAGCTGAATATAATGTTACAGCACAGTTGTAGGAAGATCTGCACATGTATCTAGTAATGTTAAAGGAAGCAGATACATGTATGTGTGTGTGTGTGTGTGTGTGTGTGTGTGTGTGTGTGTGGTGATAGGTAATTCTTTGGGATGTTCTTGCTGCTGGAGCCTGTGACCTCACAGTAGTCTAACAGTGCTCACTTAGACAATCACACAAACATGCACACACTGTCCGTCTAGCATTGCACATCTGGAAAGTCCAAAAAATCCACTCCATTAGAACTGGGTGTGTAGTTGTGTTGATATAAACATTTCTACTGAGCTAAATGGTGCTGGATTCCAACAACAGAAGGCAGGCAACATTTTCCACATAAATAAATTCAGATTCAAGATGTTTTTGGAGAACAATGTTTCCTCAGTTTCTGAATCGGACAATTTAGATTGCGTTGACATCAGTTATGGGAGTATGGACGTGAAAAAAATTGCATATTTTCAAAACAGACTATTCAGATGATAATTTGAATGACTAGTCAACTTGTCAACTTGAAGCCCTGTATAATTATACTAGTTTATTATTTCCACCAGACACAATCAGGATTGTTTCTTATGGGATGTTGACACTGGGCGTGGTCTTGTGTTCAAAAACAGCTGGACAGAGCTCAACAGAATGAAGCAGAATGCAGGTATCTCCAGACACATCTTTAGAAGATGAGAATGCTTTTAAAAGTTGAGAATATCTTGGAAGATTTAAAACTATTTTTTAACTTGCAGTCTAATAAAAAGCGCAAAGCACTCATTTGTTACACTTGCAACGCTTTGATGACTCTGTGGGCCTAGATATAAATGGAGATGAATTTAGCGATGCAACTTTTCTGAGATGGGTTTAGCTTGCATCAGTTGCTTGTTAGATTGTCAACACACTAAATCCCTCTCTGACAACTTGTGTCCCTCAATTAATCCCATTTAAAGCATAGCCGCTAAAAAATATTGAAGCTTCAAAATCCGGTTAACTAGCTAACCCTAAACTCACTAACCTGTAATTTGTTGGTCACCCATTCTCACCAATCCCTATTTGGGATTCAGCGCATGTGTAGTTATGCATCAAGGGGTCAAGGTTTGGCTGGTTAGCATGAAAATTCATATTTCTCAATTGACAGACATTCAAATGTAGCCATGTATTCTAACACAATATTTTGTGAGCAACATGTAAATTGCTACTATTAATTGTATGCTATTACCGGTGCCATTTTTTTTGGAGGGCTCTTAAAAGAGTAAGGGGGGTAATGCCACTGAAATGAATGAGAATGGTACCAGGTATTATTGGCATCCTTTGTAAGCATGCAGTGTGTGTATGTACATGTACAGAATACAGTGCATACATGGTAACATTTAAGCATGTATGGTGCCTCAGAGATCGTTTCTGAGGTCTGTTTGTAATCAGCAGGTCAAGTGTGAAGGTATTGGGTGTCTGTGATTGATCAAAGTAAATCGCTTATCAGTCAAAAATGATCAATATTGTATTATCGGTACATTCCAGGCTAGTGGTCTATTCCCAGCAGCATTCAGTCCTAGATTTACATTTGTGTGTGTGTGTGTGTGTGTGTTAGCCTGCCTGTGTGTGTCTGTTTTGAATGTTAGATGAAGAAAGAGGAAGCCAGAATGTAGTGTATGATGGACATGACTAATGTCTTTCATACTGAAGGCCCTGAGCTATGAAGATCTCTGCAAAACACCAGCATAATGCTTGGCATGTAACAGGGACAACCATCTGTTCACCAGACACACACACACACACACATACATACTCAAGAGGGGGTGCCAAACGGATCGATTAGCAAACGGGGGTGTCTGGGGCTATAGGGGACCGCTGGGGATCTGGAAGTAGAGCAGAGACACCCGGGTGTCCCATTACAACACATGCTAAATCAGTTAGCCCCCTCTCTACACACATACATGCTCACACACATCAGGGTCTCTGACAGGGATCCCTCACTGACATGGCAAGATCAAAATATTGAGATTTTGTAATTTTCTTAAGAGAATGTGAATGGTTTTTGTCCATGTAAAAGTCACAACCATGATGCTATGGTGTTGTGGATGATGGCCAGAGTGTTGCTCTGCTGTTGCTAAGGTGTTATGGGTGGTTGCTACGGTGTTCTGGGTCACTTCTTAAGTCAAATGAGCCCACCTCCAAGTCTCTGTGATATTGTGGCACCAAGATATGTCTGTGGTCACTCTTTCAGTGTATGTCAATTTGTCAAATTGTTTCAATAGTTTTATTGTCCACCAGGTGAGAATCATAAGTCATTTTGAAAAGCATTGCACACCTTTCCTCAACAAGCTGCATGATTTGAAGTATCATTCATGTCGCACACCAAAATTTACTACATAAACATAAACGTATGTACATTTAACACATTAGGTACATAAACAAACCTCTAACCCTAAGTTTGAGCAATAATAATAGCCCATAATAATCTTAATAAATAAACAATGATAAAAAAAAACACAAAAAAAAAACAAAACAACGAAGGTATTTGGACCATTTTGACCCCTTAAATTATCTTAAATGAGAGGGTAGTTCACACTCATAGAAACAGTTTACACATGACATGAGCTGTATCTGAATTTGTCTAGTCTCAGAGTATGTACTACATTTGATGAAGAATGTTGTTCTTAGCAATTAAAAAAGTATGTTCTTTAGGTATGCATATTGAATACATTCCCAGACATACATCATTGTCCCATGATTCATTCAGTAACAACCACCGCAAAATAATTGACATCAAGAAGTGTGGATGTGGCACGGTGGAGGGCGGGGCCGGGTCGTGATTCAACACGCCCGGTCCCGTATTAGGCTAATCAAGCCTCCGAGAGGGTTAAAGGCCGACCGCGGAAGACGGGCGTGAGAGAGAGATCGTTCACGGACATGTCCGTTGTCCTATGTGTTTGTCTTTTGATTTTTCCATTAAAACTATAATTTATACGTTAAGCCGGTTTCTCGCCTCTTCCTTGCCCGTGAACATGAACTTCTTTACAGTGGACTTATTTGATATGTCTCCACAAATTGGATTTCATTTAGGAAAGAAGACAAGCTCTAACCCAATATTTTTATTGAATCAAAAATTACAGATCCCCTCCTGATGTACCCAAGGTGGGTCATGGATGGGCTGGTCAGTAGTTCACCCATGCTGGTAGATGCATCAATGGCAGAATTCTGCAGACAAAAGAAAAGAAAAAAAATGTTTCAACAGATGGTTGTTCGCACCAGCCAAACAACCACCATTGAGATGAATGGGATTGCACCCAAGAACAGATGCACCCAAGAACATCTGTGAAATATATTTTCTTGTTTGTCAACATGCTGACCTGTAAACCAAACCTGAGATTCTAGATGGAAGAAGTTGCAAGAAGGAACTCAGAATGCTTGAAAGATGTATCAGCATCACCTCAACAGAGGCAAAAATTAGCCATCAGGCCAAGTAATAAGACCAAAACCAAAAGGAGGACACCACAAAATCCTGAGAGCTAGGTTAAGACAGTGTACAGGTTTCTATTTTTGCAGAGGGAGGCCTTTGCTGCCTCTGGGCCTGGACAACTCACTATCATCAATGGGAAAAAGAATGACCAAGTTTATTGGGCCAATTGAAGCTCAACGTATTTAGGCTGATGCAACAGGACATTGATCCATAGCACTGGAGTAAATCAACAACAAGAATGGCTTCTGCAGATCAAATTATGCTGTCTGGAGTGACTCTGGACCTCAACCCAATTAAGATGCTTTGACATGAATTCAAGAGAGAGATTCACACCAGACATCCTGGGACTATTGCTGAATTGAAACAGATTTGTAAAAAGGAGTGGTGAAAAATTCCTTTTGACCATTGTGCAGATCTGATTCGCAGTTTCAGGAAACATTTGGTTGAGCTTATTGCAGCCAAAGGAGGGTCAATCAGTTATTAAATCCAAGAATTCACATACTTTTTTCATGCTGCTACATATTAAGCTGGTCTCTTAGTTTAGGGTGAGTGGAAGCTGTGGGCTCCAACAGGAAGTTGCTTTGGATGATGTGAAAGGCATATTATTTCCATTTAGAAGAAAGATAATTAGTGGATTATATATGAGGCTTTGGTTTTCTATATATGCACTGAGGACTACAGCCAGATTATGAAAGTAAAAGGAGAAGCTTGTCACCATCAAATCAACACCATAACAAATAATTTCAAAACTCTTGGCAGATTCATGTGGAGAGCGGTCTCAAGAGCAATCTCATGTGCATTCTGCCCTGAAGCTGAGCTAATTAACCTTATTATTCAAAGGGCAGCAAAAAAAGTTTTCCTCGCCAATCACTTCATTTATCTAATTAAACAACACAACTTTTTTGAATCCAACAGTTATTCCCTCAAGAGATTGCATTGACAAGAAAGTGAATTGGAAAGCGTATTGTTGCACAATCAGGACGCACACACAGGAACAGCAATTGGCATCTCTCAAAAGGCAGTGTCTTATTAAGTTATGTTTTGCCATTTCACATCTCTCTGTGGGGCTGCTCCAATTGCCAGGCAAAATACTTATTCCAAAGGGAGTCATTCTCAATCCAGAGAACCCTTATTTCATTAGCCCAGAAAGGCCTGTAATAAGAATAGAGCTTTTTTTCACGTGCCTGTTTCTTTCGCTTCCTATAGTGATGTCTGACCTCACAGTTATGTGAGCCTGATATTTTCCATCCTTTGTATGACTTGCTTAATAATTCCTACACAACAAGCTAGAGCAACAGAAGTAGTGCCAATGAGCTAACTTTTATCTATAACAGTTGAAGTTACCAAGCTCTATCAAGTACAGTTTTTTTCTGAAATCATTGGATTTCTACAATGTCTATTAAGTGATCAGAAACTTTTTGTTTGACAAACTATAGGCAATAATTAGAATAGATACTAAACACCAAAAGAGTGAACAAGAGTAAATTGTATAGAAAGTTCACAACACCTCGTGCTGTTTCTGACTGTGTTCATCTTTGCATATCCTTCTGAAGAATTGTAACGCTTGAAACAAATGGCTGAAGTTTATTGTTAGCAAGGTTCCTAATTATTTCAGTCTGATCTTAACAGTTGGAGTACCATATTTTGGTGTGAATATTTGTGAATCCGTCATTACGTAATTCAAGATTTACAAAGATGCTGTTATTGAAGGATTCAGCACACAAAGTGCAGCAAAAATAGGTTCAGGTCTAAAACTCTTCTTGCAATGTTGCAGATTTCTGCTTTGAGGCTTATCCATGCAGTGTAAATTATGTAAACTGTTCATATGGTTCATATAGTGTCACTTTATTTTGTAGAATAGCCCAGGGGCTTTTGCATTATTTAAATGTCACTAATGCCCCTATACTAAAGCCAAAATAAATTATTATAAAAAGTGGCTTAATGATGTAATGTATCTTTTTTTCTTTCTAGCCAGTATTAGAGTAGGTTAGGTGTATAAACCTGAAGAAAAATCAAATTAGAATTTTCAATTCGATTGAAATTTACTTGTAGACTTTAGAAAGCTGAATGAAAATGATACTTTTCCATTTTTCAACACTTTTTTTATTGTATTTATTTATTTATTTTTAATTTTGCACAGACCCCCTAGCTAGGGGCTAATGGGAACATGTTAACCCATTCCTTCCTTCAAAACAATTAAACAGTTTTGGAACAGTGTTGGGTGCCACTTGAAGTAAAATCTGGATCCTGAAGCCAAACCAGTTGAATATGTATTGCCTTATTATTGCATTAATTACTAGTGATTTTCATACGAAACACAATCAGAAGTAATGAATTGTGCCTAAAGTGCTCTCTTTGCAGGCCTTCCTGCATGTGCTATTAGACCTCTGCAAATGATCCAGAATGCAGCAGCACGTCTGGTCTTTAATGAACCAAAGAAAGCACATGTTACACCACTCTTTGTCTCTCTCCACTAGCTGCCGGTTCATGCACGTATCAAATTCAAGGCCCTGATGCTGGCATACAGAACTATCACTGGGTCTGCTCCAGCATACCTAAAAACATTTATGCAGAGCTACACTCCCACCAGAAGCCTGCGGTCGGCAAATGAGCGGCGCCTTGTTGTACCAAAACAAACAGGCACCAAAACACTTTTCCGGACTTTCAGCTTTATCATACCACGTTGGTGGAATGACCTCCCCAACTCAATCCGTGAAGCTGACTCACTCTCTATATTCAAAAAACGGCTAAAAACACATCTTTTCCAAGAGTATTAAACCAGCCGCTAAAAAAAAAAAAAAAAAAAAAAATTCTAAATGTATTAACAATTCTTGTTGCACTTAAATCGGTTTGTATACTATTGTGATGATACTGAAACTTTGTAGTATGGTACTTTTCGTACCACTGTCTCCTTAAGATGATTCGCTTATGTTCTTCCTCTTTTGTAAGTCGCTTTGGATAAAAGCGTCTGCCAAATGAATAAATGTAAATGTAAGTGCAACTGTGTCAGTAAGTGACTTCATAGTGCAACACTGCAGAATACTAAATCACAAATATAGCTGCAAGCAGCAATGAAATTCCTCCTCAAAATGGCAAAATATTTAAAATTGATCAGTAGAGGGTTGGGGTTAAACCATCCCAATGAAGAAATCCAAAAAATGTCTTTCTGTCTGAATCCTAAACTAAACATTTTCAGTGTACAGGAAAATCCATCATGCCGGACCTTATGGATCATGGAGGCTTTTTTGTTTACAATGAGAAATGAGGTATGTACATTAAGTTTCAGAAGAACTGAATAAATGAGGTGGAAATTCCATTACTTTGATAATAGGACATTTGGGCATGGCCTGTAGCACCCCCTAAGGGAGAATGTGAGCCATTCTTGGTTTGTGGGTTCCTGTTGGCCTGTAGTATCAATGTACCAAATTAGAAAGTTTTTGACAAGAACATGGGAAATTTGGGCGTGGCCTGTAGCGCCCCCTAAGGGCGAATGTGGGCCATTCTTTGCGCAGTACTTCAGAGTGATGTTAGGTTTGAAAAACCATCAGTCAAAATTACATTTGATTTATTGACACATATATACTGATAAAATGTGGACATTTACATAAACACACCCCTTTCAGCCAATTTGTATCGTATTAATTTAACATTGTCAAAGACATCAATTCTACACATGTGTACCAAATTTCAAGTCTACGGTTCAGGAGAAGAAGATTTTTGTAGGTTTTCCCAAATTTTCAGTGTACTGGAAAATCTGTCATGGTGGAAACTATGGGTCCTTGAGGCTTTTTGTTCCCCATGAGAAATGAGTCATGTACACCAAGTTTCAGAAGAATTGGACAAATGGGGAGGAAATGCCATCACTTTGAATGCGCCCCCTAAGGGTGAATGTGGGTCATTCTTGGTTTGTGGGTTCCTGTTGGCCTGTAGTATCAATGTAACAAATTTGAAAAAGTTTGACCAGAAAATAGGACATTAAGGCATAGCCTGTAGCGCCCCCTAATGGCGAATATGGGCAATTCTTGGTTTGTGGGTTGCTGTTGGCCTGTAGTATCAATGTACCAAATTAGAACATTTTTTAACAGAAAATGGGATCTTCCGTGATCCTTCCCGCACTGTCAAGTGAAGCTGAGCAACATCAGTTTCGTCTCTCACACCCTCATTTGTTTGGGTGTGAGATGATAAAATACAGACTGCGTGAATGGTGTAAAATCGTGTGAATGTTCAAATACATTAAAGCAAACACATATGTAAGGTGACAGCGAGTCTGGGCTACCCCTCGGGAGAACAAAAGGCTCTCATGAGAATCAACATTTAAACTGTCTCTTGCATATGTAACAGTAACATCGGAGACACAGCCAGCAGGGGCTCGCGCCTCACTTCTACCGTCTGATTATCTTCCCTTCCTCACTCAAAACTCACTAAAAACCTATACAATGTCAAGTGTGTACAAAAAAGTAACTATAACATGTTTGGTATCATTTTAAGTGTCTCAGTGTGCCTGGTAAACTGGTCTCATCCTCCTAGCTATAATGAAAAGCTAAAAGAAGTTATAGAATATGAGAGATGTAGTGTGCCTCTTAAAGGTGTGCCCTCCCCCAGATCCTGTATATGTAAATGTACAGCAACGTACTCAATGGGGAGCCAAATCTAATTAGAAGGACAGACACCACCATTTGGTTAGCTTATTGAATTATCTGGGTATTTAAGGAGATGTGGCACATCGTTCGTGGCTCTCTGTAGTCAGACGATCCCGCACAGTTTACTGTGTGTAGTTTATATCAGGCTGGAGTCTGTAGGTTGACTTCCCACATGATCGCTGTGTGTAGTTTTTCGTTGTCAGGTAATATTTCTACAAATTCCTCAATTTCCGTATTGTTGTGATTATATTGATTGTTTGATGATTTTGCCTTATGAATTGGATTTTGAATTATTCTTCTATTACCTGGTCAATAAATTGTAAACGTTTGATTTTATTATGACTGACTCTGAAATTGTTTTCCCAAACAGATTGAGCGATTCGTATGTTACCGCAAGTCTGCGTCAGATTAGTGACGACTAATATTTGGCATCAGTTCAAGTGTACTTGGTTTGCAAAGACAGAAAGTGTTTTTCCATTTAGAACAGCTAAATGCTGCTTGACCAATCTAAATTCGGGTGTGTCTTACCTCTGTTTTGACTTGAGGTTTCTTCAGATAAGTGTACGTGGGAAACCACGCATGGCCAATCCAAAGCTATTATAAGAGAAGTTATGTTGGTCAACTTACATCTGTAATAGTGGTCGTGACCTCTACTGAAGAAAACGTTAAGTTACATTCAAGTGTATGCAATTCCATGGGGGCTATACTGAAGTATCTTTGATTGTGTATACGTGAACGTGACCGATCTCAGGTATATAGCAATTACCTCTGTTTGATGATCCAATACTGGCCGCTTGTGATCGTGAGACCCGCGGTGTAGAGAAAACACGCGAGGACCTCAAAGCGACATAGTTTCCTAATCTGAACGGGTAAAATATAATTAAAGGAGTTAAAAGAATAATCAAACATTCGCTCACTTTTAATGATGCTCAGATATCATTAAAACCTTTTTCATTTATGGAGTCAGATGAAATAACGAGGTAATACATAAGAGAAATTGTATTTCATTTAATCTGGTTGTGTTGCGTAAAAGAGAGACAGTAACGCGCAGAGACCTTCACCCGTATTATTGGAGACCGCCATTGGACCGATAGACGGGCTTATACATACAACCGAAAAACCTCCGTGAAGATGCAAGTAAAAATGAGATCGCCTCGCGGATCGCTTGTTGTCAGACACAACGCTGATAAAACATAATTCTCGGAAGTGTTTATACTAGATTTATATTCCCAGTTTCTTCATCAACTGTTTATGTTCACTTGAGACAAAACAGGCTCCCCAATATATCATGTATTTTGACATTTTGTTGTATGAAATTGTACGTTCAAACGCAAGAAGAAGCGAAAGCGATCTCTCATCAGGGCGCGTGCGTTAGACGCAACGCGGCTCGCTGTGACACACAAACTGCTAGCAAATATTTATTTTAGTTATTTTGCCATTTGTTGAGTTGAATGGTGTAAAATCGCTTGAAAGTTCAAACAGGAAAGTATTAAAAACATACAACAGACAAACCTTCGTGAAGATGCGAGTAAAAATGATATCGCCTCACGGATCGCGTGTCGTCAGAGACAACGCCGATAAAACATCATTCTCGGAAGTATTGATACTTTAGGATCGATACGCCCATCCCTTCTTTTTTTTAGACATTATGTTTCATATTTGTGTGATAAGTATTCACGGAGTTTCACTTCATTTTTGTGACGTGTTTCAGACAGATGCTCGCTAAGACAGACGGCATATCCGGTTTATTTTCGTTATTTTTTTCAAAAGCGCAAGGTTTTGTTGTTATTGTAAGTGTACACAAATAAAAATAGACCTTTTATAGTTTGTAGCAATGTCTTCCATGTATCTGAATGGGCAAAAATAACGCAGTATTTTGTTTAACTTGTTTCCGCTGTTTAGAGAAATAAATATAGCAGGACATCACAGCGCCAGTCGCACACATTTATTTGAGGTGTTTTGCCATTTGTTGAGATGAATAGTATAAAATCGCGTGAACGTTCCAAATGTAAAGCATTAAACACACAATTGACACCTTTGTGCAGACACAGGCTAAATCCATTTGGCTTCTAAGTCTGGAGCTCCACCCACTAGTAGACAGAATTGCTCGATTAGAGAGATTTCTCCAGGAAATGTGCATTTGGTAGACAGAGATACTCCAGCAGAGGGAGCCTCTTTGCTCAGCCAATGTAAGTGAATGGGATTTTACTTGTCGACCGTAATAATCCAGTAGAGGGGGCATTTTTGCTCAGCCATTGTAAATCAATGGGATTTTTTACATTTTTGATCGTCATTTATATAAAAAGCTTAAGTCGCATCAGGTAAAAAAGACATACCAGCAAACTTCAGAACAGTCCCCGGGTCTGTGGCAAGTTGGGTACTTATAGCATTAAAGCTCTTGGAGGTAAGGTTGTTGAAATTTTAGTCTCAGAAAAATACAAAAATAGTATTAATAATTAAAATAATAATAAATCTATGTAACACAACAATATGTTGGCTTTCTCAAGCACACATAGTTATGTTATATTGAAGCATGTTAGGTTTGAAAAACCATCAGTCAAAATTACATTTGGTTTATTGACACTAATATATTGAGGCAATGTGGTCATTTACATAAACACGCACCTTTCAGCCATTTTGTATTGTATTCATTTTTGCTAAGTAACACATTGAAAGACATCAATTCTACACATGGGTACCAAATGTCAAGTCAATTGGATCTACGGTTCAAGAGAAGAAGAGTTTTGAATGTTTCCCCAAATTTTCACTGTACAGTACAATTCATCACGCAGAACCTTATGGGTCTTTGAGGCTTTTTTGTTCCCAATGAGAAATGAGGCAAGTATACCAAGTTTTAGAATATTTGGAAAATTGGGGTGAAAATGCCATCATTTTGAAAATGTAACATTTGGGCGTGGCCTGTAGCAAACCGCTAAGGGCGAATGTGGGCAATTCTTTGAACAGTACTTCAAAGGGATGTTATCTTGAAGAATATTAGGTTTGAAAAACCCTCAGTCAAAATTACATTTGATTTATTGACACACATATTGATTAAATGTGGACATTTTTATGAACACGCCCCTTTCAGCCATTTTATATCGTATTCATTTTTGCTAAGTAAAGTTTTCAAAGAAAATCAATTGTACACATGCGTATCAAATTTCAAGTTAATTGGAGCTATGGTTCAGGAGAAGAAGAGTTTTGTAGGTTTTCACAAATTTTCACTGTACAGGAAAATCCATTACGGCAGAAGATATGGGTCCTTGAGGCTTTTTTGTTCCTCATGAGAAATGAGGCATGTACACCAGGTTTCAGAATAATTGGACAAATGGCTTGGAAATGCCATCACTTTGAAAATTTTGTATTGGGGCGTGGCCTGTAGCGCCACCTATGGGCGAATGTGGGCCATTCTTTGTTTGTGGATTCCTGTTGGCCTGTAGTATCAATATACCAAATTAGAACATTTTTGACCAGAAAATGGGAATTTTGGGCGTGGCCTGTAGCGCCCCCTATGTGTGAATGTGGGATATTCTTAACGCAGTACTTCAGTGATGTCGTCTTGAAGCGTGTTAGGTTTGAAAAACCATTAGTCAAAATTACATTTGATTTATTGACACGTATATTGATAAAATGTGGACATTTACATAAACACGCCCCTTTCAGCCATTTTGTATCGTATTCATTTTTCCCAAGTAACGTTTTCAAAGACATCAATTCTACACATGTGTACCAAATTTCAAGTCAATTGGAGCTCCGGCTCAGGAGAAGAAGAGTTTTGTAGGTTTTCTCAAATTTTCACGTTACAGGAAAATCCATCATGGCGGAAGTTATGGGTCCTTGAGGCTTTTTTGTTCCCCATGAGAAATGAGGCATGCACACAAAGTTTCAGTATAATTGGACAAATGGCGTAGAAATGCCATCACTTTGAAAATATTTTTTTGGGCATGGCCTGTAGCGCCACCTATAGGCGAATGTGGTCCATTCTTGTTTTGGGGGTACCCGTTGGCATGGAGTATCAATGTGCCAATTTAGAAAATTTTTGACAAGTGACTTTTTAAGATATTGGGGCTCAAGGAGAATAATAATAATAAATATAGCTGCAAGCAGCAATGCGATTCCTCCTCAAAATGGCAAATCATTTAAAATTGATCAGTAGAGTGTTGGGGTTAAACCCTCCCATTGAAGGAATCCAAAAAACATGTCTTTCTGTCGGAATCTTAAACTAAACATTTTCAGTGTACAGGAAAATCCATCATGCCGGACCTTATGGATCCTGGAGGGTATTTTGTTTACAATGAGAAATGAGGTATGTTCACCAGGTTTCAGAAGAACTAAATAAATGGGCGTGAAAATACAATCACTTTGAAAAAATGACATTTGGGCATGGTCTGATGCACCCCCTAAGGGTGAATGTGGACCATTCTTGGTTTGAGTGTTACTGTTGGCCTGTAGTATCAATGTACCAAATTAGTAAATTTTGGAACAGAAAATGAGAATTTTGGACATGGCCTATAGCGCCCCCTAAGGGCGAATGTGAACCATTCTTGGTTTGTGGATTCCTGTTGGCCTGTAGTATCAATATACCAAATTAGTACATTTTTGACCATAAAATGGGAAATTTGGGCATAGCCTGTAGCACCCCCTATTGGCGAATGTGGGCCATTCTTGGTTTGTGGATTCCTGTTGGCCTGTAGTATCAATATACCAAATTAGTACATTTTTGACCATAAAATGGGAAATTTGGGCATAGCCTGTAGCGCCCCCTAAGGGCGAATGTGGGCCATTCTTGGTTTGTGGATTCCTGTTGGCCTGTAGTATCAATATACCAAATTAGAACATTTTTGACCAGTATATGTTAATTTTGGGCATGGCCTCTAGCGACTATGGGCGAATGTGAGCCATTCTTTGTATAGTACTTCAGAACTAGAAAAAAAAGTCAAGACAAACTTTGATGTTGGCTTGAGAAAGACCGAACCTTGAACCAAGACTGGAACTTGATTATAACAATAAAACAAGATCACAGCAAAAATCTTAAATAAATGCAATAAATTGAAAATTATTTAAGCTCTCCATGTCATTATACCACATACGTCATTCACTAAGATTTTCATTTTGTCCTAAGACTTCATTGCATGCTTTGTAAAAATAAGTGAATGTTAAAGGGATATTTGATCATTTCCTCACCCTCATGCAGTCCCAGATGTGTATGACTTTCTTCTGCTGAAATTGAATGAAGATGTTTAGAAGAATATCTCAGCTCTGTTGTAAGTAAATGAGAAGTGGTGAGAAACAGATCATTAATTAAGTCATTTTTTAACTATAAATCGCTACTTTGACTTTCAGAAGCGCACTTTTTTTTTTTTTAATACAATTTTTTTTAATCATATATATATATATATATATATATATATATATATATATTGGTCTGTTTCTAACCCACGCTTATAATATCACTTCTGAAGGCATGGATTAAACCACTGGAGTGGCATGGATTACTTTTATGCTGCATTTATGTGATTTTTGTAGCTTCTGAGTTCTGATCACCATTCAAGTGCATTGAAAGGTCCAACAATGTTGAGATATTCTTCTAAAAAGCTTAATTTGTGTTCACCAGAAGAAAGAAAATAATACACATCTGGGATGGAATGAGGGTAAGTAAATGATGAGAGAAATTTATTTTGGGGGTAAATACCATTTGTACTTTTTATTTACTTGGAATGTCAATGTTAAGGACGAAAGCTCAATTGTTTCTGTCTCTTTAAGAGATGGTTATCGCATGCATTAAAGGCACAGTTTGGTTCATTGAGTTTAATCTTTTGAGAACTGTGAAGTCTCATTATTTATTGCGTGAATGTTCAAACAGGAAAGTGTTAAAAACACATAGAACAGACAAACCTTCGTGAAGATGCGAGTAAAAATGAGATCGCCTCACGGAGCGCGTGCTGTAAGACACAACGCTGATAATCAATCTCGGAAGTGTTGATACTAGATTTAGATTCCCGATTTCTTCATCAACTGTTTATGTTCACTTGAGACAAAACAGACAACACAATATATCATGTATTTTGACATTTTGTTGTATGAAATTGTCCGTTCAAACGCAAGAAGAAGCGAATGCGATCTCTCATCGGGGCTCGTGAGTTAGACGTGACGCTGCTCGCTGTTTCACATAAACAGTTTTGCAATTGGTTGAGTTGAATGGTGTAAAATCGCTTGAAAGTTCAAACAGGAAAGTGTTAAAAACACATACAACAGACAAACATTGCTCGCATTGAAGATGTGTTCATTGAAGAAAAGTGTTCACGGAGTTTCACTTGATTTTTCTAACGTGTATCAGACCGCTAAGACAGATTCGGCGCACCCGGTTTATTTTCGTTATTTTACAAAAGCTCAAGGTTTTGTTGTTATTGTAAGTGTACACAAATAAAAGTAGACCTTTTATAGTTTGTAATGATCTCTTCCATGTATCTGAATTGGCAAAAATGACGCAGTATTTTGTTTAAGTTTTTTCCGCTGTTTAGAAAAATGCATCTAATTAAAGGGCATCACAGCGCCAGTGTTGACCCCCGTAATAATGCCAGAATTCAATATTCCCGATTTCAAACTGCTCAAAGATTTATTCGAGTTGTTTTGTCATTTGTTGAGTTGAATAGTGTAAAATCGCTTGAATATTCAAACTGGGAAGCAGTAAAACACATCTCACTGACCTTTGTGCAGTAATTCTCATCAGGGCTTGTGCGTTAGACGCGACGATTATCGCTGTTTCACACAAACTGCTCGAAAACATTTATATGAGTTGTTTTACCATTTGTTGAGATGAATAGTATAAAATCGCGTGAATGTTCGAAATGTCAAGCATTAAACACACAATTGACATACCTTTGTGCAAACGCAGGCAAAATTCTTCTGGCTGAGAAAGTCGGGAGCTCCACCCACTAGTAGACAGAATTGCTCCATTAGAGAGATTTCTCCAGTAAAAGTGCTTTTGGTAGACAGAGTTACACCAGCAGAGGGAGCCTCTTTGCTCAGCCAATGTAAGTGAATGGGATTTTACTTGTAGACCGTATTAATCCAGTAGAGGGGGCATTTTTGCTCAGCCATTGTAAATCAATGGGATTTTTTACATTTTTGATCGTCATTTATATAAAAAGCTTAAGTCGCATCAGGTAAAAAAAGCCATTCCAGCAAACTTCAGAACAGTCCCCAGGTCTGTGGCAAGTTGGGTACTTATAGCATTAAAGCACTTGGAGGTGAGGTTGTTGAAATTTTAGTAAGTAAAATAGTATTAATAATAATAATAATAATAAATGTATGTAACATAACAATATGTTGGCTTTCTCAAGCCAACATAGTTATGTCATCTTGAAGCATGTTAGGTTTGAAAAACCATCAATCAAATTTACATTTGGTTTATTGACACTAATATATTGAGGCAATGTGGTCATTTACATAAACACGCACTTTTCAGCCATTTTGTATTGTATTCATTTTTGCTAAGTAACAAATTGAAAGACATCAATTCTACACATGGGTACCAAATGTCAAGTCAATTGGATCTACGGTTCAAGAGAAGAAGACTTTTGTAGGTTTTGGCAAATTTTCACTGTACAGGACAATCCATTAGGGCAGAAGTTATGGGTCCTTGAGGCTTTTTTGTTCCCAATGAGAAATGAGGCAAGTATACTAAGTTTTAGAATATTTGGAAAATTGGGGTGAAAGTGCCATCATTTTGAAAATGTGACATTTGGGCGTGGCCTGTAGCGAACCGCTAAGGGCGAATGTCGGCAATTCTTTGCACAGTACTTCAAAGGGATGTTATCTTGAAGCATGTCAGGTTTAAAATCCCTCAGTCAAAATTACATTTGATTTATTGACTTATATATTGATTAAATGTGGACATTTACATAAACACGCCCCTTTCAGCCATTTTTAATCGTACCTTATGGGTCCTTGAGGCTTTTTTGTTCCCAATGAAAAATGAGGCAAGTATACCAAGTTTTAGAATATTTCGAAAATTGTGGTGAAAATGCCATCATTTTGAAAATGTGACATTTGGGCGTGGCCTGTAGCGAACCGCTAAGGGCGAATGTGGGCAATTCTTTGCACAGTACTTCAAAGGGATGTTATCTTGAAGAATGTTAGGTTTGAAAAACCCTGGGTCAAAATTACATTTGATATATTGACATATATATTGATTAAATGTGGACATTTACATAAACACGCCCCTTTCAGCCATTTTATATCGTATTCATTTTTGCTAAGTAACGTTTTCAAAGGCAACAATTCTACACATGCGTACCAAATTTCAAGTATATTGGAGCTACGGTTCAGGAGAAGAAGAGTTTTGTAGGTTTTGGCAAATTTTCACTGTACAGGAAAATCCATTAGGGCAGAAGTTATGGGTCCTTGAGGCTTTTTTGTTCCCCATGAGAAATGAGGCATGTACACCAGGTTTGAGAATAATTGGACAAATGGCTTGGAAATGCCATGACTTTGAACATTTTTTTTGGGGCGTGGCCTGTAGCGCCACCTATGGGCGAATGTGGGCCATTCTTGGTTTGGGGGTACCCGTTGGCATGGAGTATCAATGTGCCAATTTAGAAAATTTTTGACCAGTGACTTTTTGAGATATTGGGGCTCAAGGAGAAGAATAATAATAAATATAGCTGCAAGCAGCAATGCGATTCCTCCTCAAAATGGCAAATCATTTAAAATTGTTCAGTAGAGGGTTGGGGTTAAACTCTCCCAATGAAGAAATTCAAAAAACATGTCTTTCTGTCTGAATCCTAAACTAAACATTTTCAGTGTACAGGAAAATCCATGATGCCGGGATCTTATGGATCCTGGAGGCTTTTTTGTTTACAATGAGAAATGAGTTATGTACATTAAGTTTCAGAAGAACTGAAAAAATGGGGTGGAAATGCCATCACTTTGAATGTGGGACATTGGGGCATAGCCTGTAGCGCCCCCTAATGGTGAATACGGGCAATTCTTGGTTTGTGAGTTCCTGTTGGCCTGTAGTATCAATGTACCAAATTAGAACATTATTGACCAGAAAATGGGAATTTTGGACATGGCCTATATCGCCCCCTAAGGGTGAATGTCGGCCATTCTTGGTTTGTGGGTTCCCGTTGGCCTGTAGTATCAATGTACCAAATTTGAAAATGTTTGACCAAAAAATAGGACATTAAGGCATAGCCTGTAGCGCCCCCTAATGATGAATATGGGCAATTCTTGGTTTGTGGGTTCCTGTTGGCGTGCAGTATCAATGTACCACATTAGAACATTTTTGACCAGAAAATGGGAATTTTTGACATGGCCTATAGCGCCCCCTAAGGGTGAATGTGGGCCAATCTTGGTTTGTGAGTTCCTGTTGGCCTGTAGTATCAATGTACCAAATTTGAAAGTTTTTGACAAAAAAAAATTGCAATTTGGGAATGGCCTTTAGCGCCCCCTAAGGGCGAATGTGAGACATTCTTGGTTTGTGGATTTCTGTTGGCCTGTAGTGTCAATATACCAAATTAGAACATTTTTGACCATAAAATGGGAATTTTGGGCATAGCCTGTAGCGCCCCCTAATGGCGAATATGGGCAATTCTTTGTTTGTGGGTTCCTGTTGGCCTGTAGTATCAATGTACCAAATTAGAACATTTTTGACCAGCAAATGGGAATTTAGGGCGTGGCCTGTAGCGCCCCCTAAGGGCGAATGTGGGCCATTCTTGGTTTGTGGATTCCTGTTGGTCTGTAGTATCAATATACAAAATTAGAACATTTTTGACCAGAAAATGGGAATTTTGGGCTTGGCCTGTAGCGCCCCCTAAGGGAGAATGTGGGATATTCTTTACGCAGTACTTCAGAGTGATGTCATCTTGAAGTATATATATATATATATATATATATATATATATATATATATATATATATATATATATATATAGGTCTGTTTCTAACCCACACCTATAATATCACTTCTGAAGGCATGGATTAAACCACTGGAGTGGTATGGATTACTTTTATGCTGCATTTATGTGATTTTTGTAGCTTCTGAGTTCTGATCACCATTCAAGTCATTGAAAGGTCCAACAGGGTTGAGATAATCTTCTAAAAAGCTTAATTTGTGTTCACCAGAAGAAAGGAAATAATACACATCTGGGATGGAATGAGGGTGAGTATACGATGAGAGAAATTTATTTTTGGGGTAAAAACCATTTGTAGGCTACTTTTTATTTACTTGGAAAATTGTTACTGTCTCTTTAAGAGGATTTTAAACGCATTTCATTCAAGGCACAGTCTGTGCGGCTTGTTTCATTGAGTTTAATCTTTTGAGAACTGTGAAGTCTCATTATTTTCGTGCTGTTACATCTGTATTCATTTCAGAGATTAATTGATTGAGATTGTGAAACTACATACAACCGACAAACCTCCGTGAAGATGCGAGTAAAAATGAGATCGCCTCGCGCTGTCAGACACAACGCTGATAATCATTCTCGGAAGTGTTGATACTAGATTTAGATTCGCGATTTCTTCATCAACTGTTTATGTTCACTTGAGACAAAACAGACAATATATCATGTATGGTTGTATGAAAGTGTCCGTTCAAACGCAAGAAGAAGCGAATGCGATCTCTCATCGGGGCTCGTGAGTTAGACGTGACGCTGCTCCCTGTTTCACACAAATATTTATTTGAGTTGTTTTGCCATTTGTTGAGTTGAATGGTGTAAAATCGCTTGAAAGTTCAAACAGGAAAGTGTTAAAAACACATACAACAGACAAACATTGCTCGCATTGAAGACGCGAGTAAAAATGAGATCGCCTCACTATCGCGTGCTGTCAGAGAACACGCAGATGAAACATCATTCTCGGAAGTATTGATACTTTAGGATCGATCCGTCCATCCCTTCTTTCTTTAGACATATGTTTCATGTTTGTGTGATAAGTGTTCGCGGAGTTTCACTTGATTTTTCTGACGTGTATCAGACAGATTATCGCAAAGACAGATTCGATTTACCCTGTTTATTTTCGTTATTTTACAAAAGCTCAAGGTTTTGTTGTATTGTAAGTGTACACAAATAAAAGTAGACCTTTTATAGTTTGTAATGATCTCTTCCATGTATCTGAATGGGCAAAAATGACGCAGTATTTTGTTTAAGTTTTTTCCGCTGTTTAGAACAATGCATCTGAAAGGACATTACAGCGCCATTGTTGACCCCCGTAATAATGCCAGAATTCAATAATGATTCCCGATTTATTTGAGTTGTATGCCATTTGTTGAGTTGAATAGTGTAAAATCGCTTGAATATTCAAACTGGGAAGTAGTAAAACACATCTCACTGACCTTATTTGTGCAGTAACTCTCATCGGGGCTCGTGCGTTAGACGCGACGCATCTCGCGGTTTCACACAAAACTGCTCACAAACATTTATTTGAGTTGTTTTGCCATTTGTTGAGTTGAATAGTGTAAAATCGCTTGAATATTCAAACTGGGAAGCAGTAAAATACATCTCACTGACCTTGTGCAGTAACTCTCATCGGGGCTCGTGCGTTAGACGCGACGATTATCGCTGTTTCACACAAACTGCTCGAAAACATTTATATGAGTTGTTTTACCATTTGTTGAGATGAATAGTATAAAATCGCGTGAATGTTCCAAATGTCAAGCATTAAACACACACAATTGACATACCTTTGTGCAAACGCAGGCAAAATTCTTCTGGCTGAGAAAGTCGGGAGCTCCACCCACTAGTAGACAGAATTGCTCCATTAGAGAGATTTCTCCAGTAAAAGTGCATTTGGTAGACAGAGTTACACCAGCAGAGGGAGCCTCTTTGCTCAGCCAATGTAAGTGAATGGGATTTTACTTGTAGACCGTATTAATCCAGTAGAGGGGGCATTTTTGCTCAGCCATTGTAAATCAATGGGATTTTTTACATTTTTGATCGTCATTTATATAAAAAGCTTAAGTCGCATCAGGTAAAAAAAGACATAGCAGCAAACTTCAGAACAGTCCCCAGGTCTGTGGCAAGTTGGGTACTTATAGCATTAAAGCTCTTAGAGGTGAGGTTGTTGAAATTTTAGTAAGTAAAATAGTATTATTAATAATAATAATAATAAATGTATGTAACATAACAATATGTTGGCTTTCTCAAGCACACATAGTTATGTCATCTTGAAGCATGTTAGGTTTGAAAAACCATCAATCAAATTTACATTTGGTTTATTGACACTAATATATTGAGGCAATGTGGTCATTTACATAAACACGCACCTTTCAGCCATTTTGTATTGTATTCATTTTTGCTAAGTAACAAATTGAAAGACATCAATTCTACACATGGGTACCAAATGTCAAGTCAATTGGATCTACGGTTCAAGAGAAGAAGACTTTTGTAGGTTTTGGCAAATTTTCACTGTACAGGACAATCCATTAGCGCAGAAGTTATGGGTCCTTGAGGCTTTTTTGTTCCCAATGAGAAATGAGGCAAGTATACCAAGTTTTAGAATATTTGGAAAATTGGGGTGAAAGTGCCATCATTTTGAAAATGTGACATTTGGGCGTGGCCTGTAGCGAACCGCTAAGGGCGAATGTCGGCAATTCTTTGCACAGTACTTCAAAGGGATGTTATCTTGAAGCATGTCAGGTTTAAAATCCCTCAGTCAAAATTACATTTGATTTATTGACTTATATATTGATTAAATGTGGACATTTACATAAACACGCCCCTTTCAGCCATTTTTAATCGTACCTTATGGGTCATTGAGGCTTTTTTGTTCCCAATGAAAAATGATGCAAGTATACCAAGTTTTAGAATATTTCGAAAATTGTGGTGAAAATGCCATCATTTTGAAAATGTGACATTTGGGCGTGGCCTGTAGCGAACCGCTAAGGGCGAATGTGGGCAATTCTTTGCACAGTACTTCAAAGGGATGTTATCTTGAAGAATGTTAGGTTTGAAAAACCCTGGGTCAAAATTACATTTGATATATTGACATATATATTGATTAAATGTGGACATTTACATAAACACGCCCCTTTCAGCCATTTTATATCGTATTCATTTTTGCTAAGTAACGTTTTCAAAGGCATCAATTCTACACATGCGTACCAAATTTCAAGTATATTGGAGCTACGGTTCAGGAGAAGAAGAGTTTTGTAGGTTTTGGCAAATTTTCACTGTACAGGAATATCCATTAGGGCAGAAGTTATGGGTCCTTGAGGCTTTTTTGTTCCCCATGAGAAATGAGGCATGTACACCAGGTTTGAGAATAATTGGACAAATGGCTTGGAAATGCCATGACTTTGAAAATATTTTTTTGGGGCGTGGCCTGTAGCGCCACCTATGGGCGAATGTGGGCCATTCTTGGTTTGGGGGTACCCGTTGGCATGGAGTATCAATGTGCCAATTTAGAAAATTTTTGACCAGTGACTTTTTGAGATATTGGGGCTCAAGGAGAATAATAATAATAATAATAATAATAATAATAATAATAAAACTGTCAATAACAATAGATTCCCTCCTATCGGAGGAATCTAATAATAATAATAATAATAATAATAATAAAACTGTCAATAACAATAGATTCCCTCCTATCGGAGGAATCTAATAAATAAATATAGCTGCAAGCAGCAATGCGATTCCTCCTCAAAATGGCAAATCATTTAAAATTGATCAATAGAGGGTTGGGGTTAAACCCACCCAATGAAAAAAATCCAAAAAACATGTCTTTCTGTCTGAATCCTAAACTAAACATTTTCAGTGTACAGGAAAATCCATCATGCCGGACCTTATGGATCCTGTAGGGTTTTTTGTTTACAATGAGAAATGAGGTATGTTCACCAAGTTTCAGAAAAACTAAATAAATGGGGTGGAAATACAATCACTTTGAAAAAATGACATTTGGGCATGGCCTGTAGCGCCCCCTAAGGGCGAATGTGAGCCATTCTTGATTTGTAGGTTCCTGTTGGCCTGTAGTATTAATGTACCAAATTAGAAAATATTTGACAAAAAAATGTGCAATTTTGGAATGGCCTTTAGCGCCCCCTAAGGGCGAATGTGAGACATTCTTGGTTTGTGGATTTCTGTTGGCCTGTAGTGTCAATATACCAAATTAGAACATTTTTGACCATAAAATGGGAATTTTGGGCATAGCCTGTAGCGCCCCCTAATGGCGAATATGTGCAATTCTTTGTTTGTGGGTTCCTGTTGGCCTGTAGTATCAATGTACCAAATTAGAACATTTATGACCAGCAAATGGGAATTTAGTGCGTGGCCTGTAGCGCCCCCTAAGGGCGAATGTGGGCCATTCTTGGTTTGTGGATTCCTATTGGTCTGTAGTATCAAGGTACCAAATTAGAAAGTTTTTGAAAAAAAAAATTGCAATTTGGGAATGGCCTTTAGCTCTAAGGTCAACATTTTTGACCAGCAAATGGGAATTTAGTGCGTGGCCTGTAGCGCCCCCTAAGGGCGAATGTAGGCAATTCTTGGTTTGTGGATTCCTGTTGGTCTGTAGTATCAATATACAAAATTAGAACATTTTTGACCAGAAAATGGGAATTTTGGGCATGGCCTGTAGCGCCCCCTAAGGGAGAATGTGGGATATTCTTTACGCAGTACTTCAGAGTGATGTCATCTTGAAGTATATATATATAGGTCTGTTTCTAACCCACACCTATAATATCACTTCTGAAGGCATGGATTAAACCACTGGAGTGGTATGGATTACTTTTATGCTGCATTTATGTGATTTTTGTAGCTTCTGAGTTCTGATCACCATTCAAGTCATTGAAAGGTCCAACAGGGTTGAGATAATCTTCTAAAAAGCTTAATTTGTGTTCACCAGAAGAAAGAAAATAATACACATCTGGGATGGAATGAGGGTGAGTATACGATGAGAGAAATTTATTTTTGGGGTAAAAACCATTTATAGGCCTACTTTTTATTTACTTGGAAAATTGTTACTGTCTCTTTAAGAGGATTGTAAACGCATTTCATTCAAGGCACAGTCTGTGCGGCTTGTTTCATTGAGTTTAATCTTTTGAGAATTGTGAAGTCTCATTATTTTCGTGCTGTTACATCTGTATTCATTTCAGAGATTAATTGATTGAGATTGTGAAATTACATACAACCGACAAACCTCCATGAAGATGCGAGTAAAAATGAGATGCCTCGCGCTGTCAGACACAACGCTGATAATCATTCTCGGAAGTGTTGATACTAGATTTAGATTCGCGATTTCTTCATCAACTGTTTATGTTCACTTGAGACAAAACAGACAATATATCGTGTATTTTGACATTTTCTTGTATGAAATTGTCCGTTCAAACGCAAGAAGAAGCGAATGCGATCTCTCATCGGGGCTCGTGAGTTAGACGTGACGCTGCTCGATTTTTCACACAAATATTTATTTGAGTTGTTTTGCCATTTGTTGAGTTGAATGGTGTAAAATCGCTTGAATATTCAAACAGGAAAGTGTTAAAAACACATACAACAGACAAACATTGCTCGCACTGAAGGTGTGTTCATTGAAGAAAAGTGTTCGCGGAGTTTCACTTGATTTTTCTGACGTGTATCAGACCGCTAAGACAGATTCGGCGCGCTCAGTTTATTTTCGTTATTTTACAAAAGCTCAAGTTTTTGTTGTTATTGTAAGTGTACACAAATAAAAGTAGACCTTTTATAGTTTGTAATGATCTCTTCCATGTATCTGAATTGGCAAAAATGACGCAGTATTTTGTTTAAGTTTTTTCCGCTGTTTAGAAAAATGCATCTAATTAAAGGGCATCACAGCGCCAGTGTTGACCCCCGTAATAATGCCAGAATTCAATATTCCCGATTTCAAACTGCTCGAAAAGATTTATTCAAGTTGTTTTGTCGTTTGTTGAGTTGAATAGTGTAAAATCGCTTGAATATTCAAACTGGGAAGCAGTAAAACAACACATATCACTGACCTTTGTGCGGTAATTCTCATCGGGGCTCGTGCGTTAGACGCGACGCATCTGTTTCACACAAAACTGCTCACAAACATGTATTTGAGATGTTTTGCCATTTGTTGAGATGAATAGCATAAAATCGCGTGAATGTTCCAAATGTCAAGCATTAAACACACAATTGACACCTTTGTGCAGTCACAGGCTACATCCATCTGGCTTGGAGCTCCACCCACTAGTAGACGGAATTGCTCCATTAGAGAGATTTCTCCAGTAAAAGTGCATTTGGTAGACAGTGTTACTCCAGCAGAGGGAGCCTCTTTGCTCAGCCAATGTAAGTGAATGGGATTTTACTTGTAGACCGTATTAATCCTGTAGAGGGGGCAAATTTGCTCAGCCATTGTAAATCAATGGGATTTTTTTACATTTTTGATCATCATTTATATAAAAAGCTTAAGTCGCATCAGGTAAAAAAAGACATGCCAGCAAACTTCAGAACAGTCCCCAGGTCTGTGGCAAGTTGGGTACTTATAGCATTAAAGCTCTTGGAGGTAAGGTTGTTGAAATTTTAGTAAGTAAAATAGTATTAATAATAATAATATTAATAAATGTATGTAACACAACAATATGTTGGCTTTCTCAAGCACACATAGTTATGTCATCTTGAAGCATGTTAGGTTTGAAAAACCATCAATCAAAATTACATTTGGTTTATTGACACTAATATATTGAGGCAATGTGGTCATTTACATAAACACGCACCTTTCAGCCATTTTGTATTGTATTCATTTTTGCTAAGTAATAAATTGAAAGACATCAATTCTACACATGGGAACCAAATGGCAAGTCAATTGGATCTACGGTTCAAGAGAAGAAGACTTTTCAATGTTTCACCAAATTTTCACAGTCCAGGACAATCCATCACGAAGAACCTTATGGGTCCTTGAGGCTTTTTTGTTCCCAATGAGAAATGAGGCAAGTATACCAAGTTTTAGAATATTTGGAAAATTGAGGTGAAAATGCCATCATTTTGAAAATGTGACATTTGGGCGTGGCCTGTAGCGAACCGCTAAGGGCGAATCTGGGCAATTCTTTGCACAGTACTTCAAAGGGATGTTATCTTGAAGCATGTCAGGTTTTAAAATCCCTCAGTCAAAATTACATTTGATTTATTGACATATATATTGATTAAATGTGGACATTTACATAAACACGCCCCTTTCAGCCATTTTTAATCGTACCTTATGGGTCCTTGAGGCTTTTTTGTTCCCAATGAGAAATGAGGCAAGTATACCAAGTTTTAGAATATTTTGAAAATTGTGGTGAAAATGCCATCATTTTGAAAATGTGACATTTGGGCGTGGCCTGTAGCGAACCGCTAAGGGCGAATGTGGGCAATTCTTTGCACAGTACTTCAAAGGGATGTTATCTTGAAGAATGTTAGGTTTGAAAAACCCTCAGTCAAAATTACATTTGATATATTGACATATATATTGATTAAATGTGGACATTTACATAAACACGCCCCTTTCAGCCATTTTATATCGTATTCGTTTTTGCTAAGTAACGTTTTCAAAGACATCAATTCTACACACGCATACCAAATTTCAAGTCAATTGGAGCTACGGTTCATGAGAAGAAGAGTTTTGTAGGTTTTGGCAAATTTTCACTGTACAGGAAAATCCATCATGGCGGAAGTTATGGGTCCTTGAGGCTTTTTTGTTCCCCATGAGAAATGAGGCATGTACACCAGGTTTGAGAAAACTGGACAAATGGCTTGGAAAGGCCATGACTTTGAAAATATTTTTTTGGGGCGTGGCCTGTTGCGCCACCTATGGGCGAATGTTGGCCATTCTTGGTTTGGGGGTACCCGTTCGCATGGACTATCAATGTGCCAATTTAGAAAATTTTTGACCAGTGACTTTTTGAGATATTGGGGCTCAAGGAGAATAATAATAATAATAATAATAATAATAATAATAATAATAAATATAGCTGCAAGCAGCAATGCGATTCCTCCTCAAAATGGCAAATCATTTAAAATTGGTCAAGAGTGGGTTGGGGTTAAACCCTCCCAATGAAGAAATCCAAAAAACGTGTCTATCTGTCTGAATCCTAAACTAAACATTTTCAGTGTACAGGAAAATCCATGATGCCGGACCTTATGGATCCTGGAGGCTTTTTTGTTTACAATGAGAAATGAGTTATGTACATTAAGTTTCAGAAGAACTGAAAAAATGGGGTGGAAATGCCATCACTTTGAATGTGGGACATTGGGGCATAGCCTGTAGCGCCCCCTAATGGAGAATACGGGCAATTCTTGGTTTGTGGGTTCCTGTTGGCCTGTAGTATCAATGTACCAAATTTGAAAATGTTTGACCAAAAAATAGGACTTTAAGGCATAGCCTGTAGCGCCCTCTAATGACGAATATGGGCAATTCTTGGTTTGTGGGTTCCTGTTGGCGTGCTGTATCAATGTACCAAATTAGAACATTTTTGAAGAGAAAATGGGAATTTTGGACATGGCCTATAGCGCCCCCTATGGGTGAATGTGGGCCAATCTTGGTTTGTGGGTTCCTGTTGGCCTGTAGTATCAATGTACCAAATTTGAAAATGTTTGACCAGAAAAAAGGACATTAAGGCATAGCTTGTAGCGCCCCCTAATGGCGAATATGGGCAATTCTTGGTTTGTGGGTTCCTGTTGGCCTGTAGTATCAACATACCAAATTAGAACATTTTTGACCAGAAAATGGGAATTTTGGGCATGGCCTGTAGCGCCCCCTAAGGGCGAATGTGGGCCATTCTTGGTGTGTGGATTCCTGTTGGTCTGTAGTATCAACATACCAAATTAGAAAATTTTTGACCAGAAAATGGGAATTTTGGGCATGTCCTATAGCGCCCCCTAAGGGTGAATGTGGGCCATTCTTTGTTTGTGGATTCCTGTTGGCCTGTAGTATCAACATACCAAATTAGAACATTTTTGACCAGAAAATGGGAATTTTGGGCATGGCCTGTAGCGCCCCCTAAGGGTGAATGTGGGCCATTCTTTGTTTGTGGATTCCTGTTGGCCTGTAGTGTCAATATACCAAATTAGAACATTTTTGACCAGAAAATGGGAATTTTGGGCATGGCCTGTAGCGCCCCCTAAGGGAGAATGTGGGATATTCTTTACGCAGTACTTCAGAGTTATGTCATCTTGAAGTATATATATATATATATATATATAGGTCTGTTTCTAACCCACACCTATAATATCACTTCTGAAGGCATGGATTAAACCACTGGAGTGGTATGGATTACTTTTATGCTGCATTTATGTGATTTTTGTAGCTTCTGAGTTCTGATCACCATTCAAGTCATTGAAAGGTCCAACAGGGTTGAGATAATCTTCTAAAAAGCTTAATTTGTGTTCACCAGAAGAAAGGAAATAATACACATCTGGGATGGAATGAGGGTGAGTATACGATGAGAGAAATTTATTTTGGGGGTAAAAACCATTTGTAGGCCTACTTTTTATTTACTTGGAAAATTGTTACTGTCTCTTTAAGAGGATTTTAAACGCATTTCATTCAAGGCACAGTCTGTGCGGCTTGTTTCATTGAGTTTAATCTTTTGAGAACTGTGAAGTCTCATTATTTTCGTGCTGTTACATCTGTATTCATTTCAGAGATTAATTGATTGAGATTGTGAAACTACATACAACCGACAAACCTCCATGAAGATGCGAGTAAAAATGAGATCGCCTCGCGCTGTCAGACACAACGCTGATAATCATTCTCGGAAGTGTTGATACTTGATTTAGATTCGCGATTTCTTCATCAACTGTTTATGTTCACTTGAGACAAAACAGACAATATATCATGTATGGTTGTATGAAATTGTCCGTTCAAACGCAAGAAGAAGCGAATGCGATCTCTCATCGGGGCTCGTGAGTTAGACGTGACGCTGCTCGCTGTTTCACACATATATTTATTTGAGTTGTTTTGCCATTTGTTGAGTTGAATGGTGTAAAATCGCTTGAAAGTTCAAACAGGAAAGTGTTAAAAACACATACAACAGACAAACATTGCTCGCATTGAAGACGCGAGTAAAAATTAGATCGCGTTACTATCGCGCGCTGTCAGAGAACACGCAGATGAAACATCATTCTCGGAAGTATTGATACTTTAGGATCGATCCGTCCATCCCTTCTTTCTTTAGACATATGTTTCATGTTTGTGTGATAAGTGTTCGCGGAGTTTCACTTGATTTTTCTGACGTGTATCAGACAGATTATCGCAAAGACAGATTCGGTTTACCCTGTTTATTTTCGTTATTTTACAAAAGCTCAAGGTTTTGTTGTTATTGTAAGTGTACACAAATAAAAGTAGACCTTTTACAGTTTGTAATGATCTCTTCCATGTATCTGAATGGGCAAAAATGACGCAGTATTTTGTTTAAGTTTTTTCCGCTGTTTAGAACAATGCATCTGAAAGGACATTACAGCGCCATTGTTGACCCCCGTAATAATGCCAGAATTCAATAATGATTCCCGATTTCAAACTCCTCGCAAAGATTTATTTGAGTTGTATGCCATTTGTTGAGTTGAATAGTGTAAAATCGCTTGAATATTCAAACTGGGAAGTAGTAAAACACATCTCACTGACCTTATTTGTGCAGTAACTCTCATCGGGGCTCGTGCGTTAGAGGCGATGCATCTCGCGGTTTCACACAAAACTGCTCACAAACATTTATTTGAGTTGTTTTGCCATTTGTTGAGTTGAATAGTGTAAAATCGCTTGAATATTCAAACTGGGAAGCAGTAAAATACATCTCACTGACCTTATTTGTGCAGTAACTCTCATCGGGGCTCGTGCGTTAGACGCGACGATTATCGCTGTTTCACACAAACTGCTCGAAAACACTTATATGAGTTGTTTTACCATTTGTTGAGATGAATAGTATAAAATCGCGTGAATGTTCCAAATGTCAAGCATTAAACACACACAATTGACATACCTTTGTGCAAACGCAGGCAAAATTCTTCTGGCTGAGATAGTCGGGAACTCCACCCACTAGTAGACAGAATTGCTCCATTAGAGAGATTTCTCCAGTAAAAGTGCATTTGGTAGACAGAGTTACACCAGCAGAGGGAGCCTCTTTGCTCAGCCAATGTAAGTGAATGGGATTTTACTTGTAGACCGTATTGATCCAGTAGAGGGGGCATTTTTGCTCAGCCATTGTAAATCAATGGGATTTTTTACATTTTTGATCGTCATTTATATAAAAAGCTTAAGTCGCATCAGGTAAAAAAAGACATAGCAGCAAACTTCAGAACAGTCCCCAGGTCTGTGGCAAGTTGGGTACTTATAGCATTAAAGCTCTTAGAGGTGAGGATGTTGAAATTTTAGTAAGTAAAATAGTATTATTAATGATAATAATAATAAATGTATGTAACATAACAATATGTTGGCTTTCTCAAGCACACATAGTTATGTCATCTTGAAGCATGTTAGGTTTGAAAAACCATCAATCAAATTTACATTTGGTTTATTGACACTAATATATTGAGGCAATGTGGTCATTTACATAAACACGCACCTTTCAGCCATTTTGTATTGTATTCATTTTTGCTAAGTAACAAATTGAAAGACATCAATTCTACACATGGGTACCAAATGTCAAGTCAATTGGATCTACGGTTCAAGAGAAGAAGACTTTTGTAGGTTTTGGCAAATTTTCACTGTACAGGACAATCCATTAGGGCAGAAGTTATGGGTCCTTGAGGCTTTTTTGTTCCCAATGAGAAATGAGGCAAGTATACCAAGTTTTAGAATATTTGGAAAATTGGGGTGAAAGTGCCATCATTTTGAAAATGTGACATTTGGGCGTGGCCTGTAGCGAACCGCTAAGGGCGAATGTCGGCAATTCTTTGCACAGTACTTCAAAGGGATGTTATCTTGAGGCATGTCAGGTTTAAAATCCCTCAGTCAAAATTACATTTGATTTATTGACTTATATATTGATTAAATGTAGACATTTACATAAACACGCCCCTTTCAGCCATTTTTAATCGTACCTTATGGGTCCTTGAGGCTTTTTTGTTCCTAATGAGAAATGAGGCAAGTATACCAAGTTTTAGAATATTTCGAAAATTGTGGTGAAAATGCCATCATTTTGAAAATGTGACATTTGGGCGTGGCCTGTAGCGAACCGCTAAGGGCGAATGTGGGCAATTCTTTGCACAGTACTTCAAAGGGATGTTATCTTGAAGAATGTTAGGTTTGAAAAACCCTGGGTCAAAATTACATTTGATATATTGACATATATATTGATTAAATGTGGACATTTACATAAACACGCCCCTTTCAGCCATTTTATATCGTATTCATTTTTGCTAAGTAATGTTTTCAAAGACATCAATTCTACACATGCGTACCAAATTTCAAGTATATTGGAGCTACGGTTCAGTAGAAGAAGAGTTTTGTAGGTTTTGGCAAATTTTCACTGTACAGGAAAATCCATTAGGGCAGAAGTTATGGGTCCTTGAGGCTTTTTTGTTCCCCATGAGAAATGAGGCATGTACACCAGGTTTGAGAATAATTGGACAAATGGCTTGGAAATGCCATGACTTTGAAAATATTTTTTTGGGGCGTGGCCTGTAGCGCCACCTATGGGCGAATGTGGGCCATTCTTGGTTTGGGGGTACCCGTTGGCATGGAGTATCAATGTGCCAATTTAGAAAATTTTTGACCAGTGACTTTTTGAGATATTGGGGCTCAAGGAGAATAATAATAATAATAATAATAATAAATATAGCTGCAAGCAGCAATGCGATTCCTCCTCAAAATAGCAAATCATTTAAAATTGTTCAATAGAGGGTTGGGGTTAAACTCTCCCAATGAAGAAATTCAAAAAACGTGTCTTTCTGTCTGAATCCTAAACTAAACATTTTCAGTGTACAGGAAAATCCATGATGCCGGGATCTTATGGATCCTGGAGGCTTTTTTGTTTACAATGAGAAATGAGTTATGTACATTAAGTTTCAGAAGAACTGAAAAAATGGGGTGGAAATGCCATCACTTTGAATGTGGGACATTGGGGCATAGCCTGTAGCGCCCCCTAATGGTGAATACGGGCAATTCTTGGTTTGTGAGTTCCTGTTGGCCTGTAGTATCAATGTACCAAATTAGAACATTATTGACCAGAAAATGGGAATTTTGGACATGGCCTATAGCGCCCCCTAAGGGTGAATGTGGGCCAATCTTGGTTTGTGAGTTCCTGTTGGCCTGTAGTATCAATGTACCAAATTTGAAAGTTTTTGACAAAAAAAAATAGCAATTTGGGAATGGCCTTTAGCGCCCCCTAAGGGCGAATGTGAGACATTCTTGGTTTGTGGATTTCTGTTGGCCTGTAGTGTCAATATACCAAATTAGAACATTTTTGACCATAAAATGGGAATTTTGGGCATAGCCTGTAGCGCCCCCTAATGGCGAATATGGGCAATTCTTTGTTTGTGGGTTCCTGTTGGCCTGTAGTATCAATGTACCAAATTAGAACATTTTTGACCAGCAAATGGGAATTTTGGGCTTGGCCTGTAGCGCCCCCTAAGGGAGAATGTGGGATATTCTTTACGCAGTACTTCAGAGTGATGTCATCTTGAAGTATATATATATATATATATATATATATATATATATATATATATATATATATATAGGTCTGTTTCTAACCCACACCTATAATATCACTTCTGAAGGCATGGATTAAACCACTGGAGTGGTATGGATTACTTTTATGCTGCATTTATGTGATTTTTGTAGCTTCTGAGTTCTGATCACCATTCAAGTCATTGAAAGGTCCAACAGGGTTGAGATAATCTTCTAAAAAGCTTAATTTGTGTTCACCAGAAGAAAGGAAATAATACACATCTGGGATGGAATGAGGGTGAGTATACGATGAGAGAAATTTATTTTTGGGGTAAAAACCATTTGTAGGCCTACTTTTTATTTACTTGGAAAATTGTTACTGTCTCTTTAAGAGGATTTTAAACGCATTTCATTCAAGGCACAGTCTGTGCGGCTTGTTTCATTGAGTTTAATCTTTTGAGAACTGTGAAGTCTCATTATTTTCGTGCTGTTACATCTGTATTCATTTCAGAGATTAATTGATTGAGATTGTGAAACTACATACAACCGACAAACCTCCATGAAGATGCGAGTAAAAATGAGATCGCCTCGCGCTGTCAGACACAACGCTGATAATCATTCTCGGAAGTGTTGATACTAGATTTAGATTCGCGATTTCTTCATCAACTGTTTATGTTCACTTGAGACAAAACAGGCTCCACAATATATCATGTAATTTGACATTTTGTTGTAAGAAATTGTCCGTTCAAACGCAAGAAGAAGCGAATGCGATCTCTCATCGGGGCTCGTGAGTTAGACGTGACGCTGCTCCCTGTTTCACACAAATATTTATTTGAGTTGTTTTGCCATTTGTTGAGTTGAATGGTGTAAAATCGCTTGAAAGTTCAAACAGGAAAGTGTTAAAAACACATACAACAGACAAACATTGCTCGCATTGAAGACGCGAGTAAAAATGAGATCGCGTCACTATCGCGTGCTGTCAGAGAACACGCAGATGAAACATCATTCTCGGAAGTATTGATACTTTAGGATCGATCCGTCCATCCCTTCTTTCTTTAGACATATGTTTCATGTTTGTGTGATAAGTATTCGCGGAGTTTCACTTGATTTTTCTGACGTGTATCAGACAGATTATCGCAAAGACAGATTCGATTTACCCTGTTTATTTTCGTTATTTTACAAAAGCTCAAGGTTTTGTTGTATTGTAAGTGTACACAAATAAAAGTAGACCTTTTATAGTTTGTAATGATCTCTTCCATGTATCTGAATGGGCAAAAATGACGCAGTATTTTGTTTAAGTTTTTTCCGCTGTTTAGAACAATGCATCTGAAAGGACATTACAGCGCCATTGTTGACCCCCGTAATAATGCCAGAATTCAATAATGATTCCCGATTTATTTGAGTTGTATGCCATTTGTTGAGTTGAATAGTGTAAAATCGCTTGAATATTCAAACTGGGAAGCAGTAAAACACATCTCACTGACCTTATTTGTGCAGTAACTCTCATTGGGGCTCGTGCGTTAGACGCGACGCATCTCGCGGTTTCACACAAAACTGCTCACAAACATTTATTTGAGTTGTTTTGCCATTTGTTGAGTTGAATAGTGTAAAATCGCTTGAATATTCAAACTGGGAAGCAGTAAAATACATCTCACTGACCTTGTGCAGTAACTCTCATCGGGGCTCGTGCGTTAGACGCGACGATTATCGCTGTTTCACACAAACTGCTCGAAAACATTTATATGAGTTGTTTTACCATTTGTTGAGATGAATAGTATAAAATCGCGTGAATGTTCCAAATGTCAAGCATTAAACACACACAATTGACATACCTTTGTGCAAACGCAGGCAAAATTCTTCTGGCTGAGAAAGTCGGGAGCTCCACCCACTAGTAGACAGAATTGCTCCATTAGAGAGATTTCTCCAGTAAAAGTGCATTTGGTAGACAGAGTTACACCAGCAGAGGGAGCCTCTTTGCTCAGCCAATGTAAGTGAATGGGATTTTACTTGTAGACCGTATTGATCCAGTAGAGGGGGCATTTTTGCTCAGCCATTGTAAATCAATGGGATTTTTTACATTTTTGATCGTCATTTATATAAAAAGCTTAAGTCGCATCAGGTAAAAAAAGACATAGCAGCAAACTTCAGAACAGTCCCCAGGTCTGTGGCAAGTTGGGTACTTATAGCATTAAAGCTCTTAGAGGTGAGGTTGTTGAAATTTTAGTAAGTAAAATAGTATTATTAATAATAATAATAAATGTATGTAACATAACAATATGTTGGCTTTCTCAAGCCAACATAGTTATGTCATCTTGAAGCATGTTAGGTTTGAAAAACCATCAATCAAATTTACATTTGGTTTATTGACACTAATATATTGAGGCAATGTGGTCATTTACATAAACACGCACCTTTCAGCCATTTTGTATTGTATTCATTTTTGCTAAGTAACAAATTGAAAGACATCAATTCTACACATGGGTACCAAATGTCAAGTCAATTGGATCTACGGTTCAAGAGAAGAAGACTTTTGTAGGTTTTGGCAAATTTTCACTGTACAGGACAATCCATTAGGGCAGAAGTTATGGGTCCTTGAGGCTTTTTTGTTCCCAATGAGAAATGAGGCAAGTATACCAAGTTTTAGAATATTTGGAAAATTGGGGTGAAAGTGCCATCATTTTGAAAATATTTTTTTGGGGCGTGGCCTGTAGCGCCACCTATGGGCGAATGTGGGCCATTCTTGGTTTGGGGGTACCCGTTGGCATGGAGTATCAATGTGCCAATTTAGAAAATTTTTGACCAGTGACTTTTTGAGATATTGGGGCTCAAGGAGAATAATAATAATAATAATAATAATAATAATAATAAGAAAACTGTCAATAACAATAGATTCCCTCCTATCGGAGGAATCTAATAATAATAATAATAATAATAATAAAACTGTCAATAACAATAGATTCCCTCCTATCGGAGGAATCTAATAATAAAACTGTCAATAACAATAGATTCCCTCCTATCGGAGGAATCTAATAATAATAAAACTGTCAATAACAATAGATTCCCTCCTATCGGAGGAATCTAATAATAATAATACTGTCAATAACAATAGATTCCCTCCTATCGGAGGAATCTAATAATAATAATAATAATAATAAAACTGTCAATAACAATAGATTCCCTCCTATCGGAGGAATCTAATAATAATAATAAAACTGTCAATTACAATAGATTCCCTCCTATCGGAGGAATCTAATAAAACTGTCAATAACAATAGATTCCCTCCTATCGGAGGAATCTAATAATAATAATAATAATAATAATAATAATAATAAAACTGTCAATAACAATAGATTCCCTCCTATCGGAGGAATCTAATAATAATAATAATAATAATAATAATAATAAATATAGCTGCAAGCAGCAATGCGATTCCTCCTCAAAATGGCAAATCATTTAAAATTGTTCAGTAGAGGGTTGGGGTTAAACTCTCCCAATGAAGAAATTCAAAAAACATGTCTTTCTGTCTGAATCCTAAACTAAACATTTTCAGTGTACAGGAAAATCCATGATGCTGGGATCTTATGGATCCTGGAGGCTTTTTTGTTTACAATGAGAAATGAGTTATGTACATTAAGTTTCAGAAGAACTGAAAAAATGGGGTGGAAATGCCATCACTTTGAATGTGGGACATTGGGGCATAGCCTGTAGCGCCCCCTAATGGTGAATACGGGCAATTCTTGGTTTGTGAGTTCCTGTTGGCCTGTAGTATCAATGTACCAAATTAGAACATTATTGACCAGAAAATGGGAATTTTGGACATGGCCTATATCGCCCCCTAAGGGTGAATGTCGGCCATTCTCGGTTTGTGGGTTCCCGTTGGCCTGTAGTATCAATGTACCAAATTTGAAAATGTTTGACCAAAAAATAGGACTTTAAGGCATAGTCTGTAGCGCCCCCTAATGACGAATATGGGCAATTCTTGGTTTGTGGGTTCCTGTTGGCGTGCAGTATCAATGTACCACATTACAACATTTTTGACCAGAAAATGGGAATTTTTGACATGGCCTATAGCGCCCCCTAAGGGTGAATGTGGGCCAATCTTGGTTTGTGAGTTCCTGTTGGCCTGTAGTATCAATGTACCAAATTTGAAAGTTTTTGACAAAAAAAAATAGCAATTTGGGAATGGCCTTTAGCGCCCCCTAAGGGCGAATGTGAGACATTCTTGGTTTGTGGATTTCTGTTGGCCTGTAGTGTCAATATACCAAATTAGAACATTTTTGACCATAAAATGGGAATTTTGGGCATAGCCTGTAGCGCCCCCTAATGGCGAATATGGGCAATTCTTTGTTTGTGGGTTCCTGTTGGCCTGTAGTATCAATGTACCAAATTAGAACATTTTTGACCAGCAAAAGGGAATTTAGGGCGTGGCCTGTAGCGCCCCCTAAGGGCAAATGTGGGCCATTCTTGGTTTGTGGATTCCTGTTGGTCTGTAGTATCAATATACAAAATTAGAACATTTTTGACCAGAAAATGGGAATTTTGGGCTTGGCCTGTAGCGCCCCCTAAGGGAGAATGTGGGATATTCTTTACGCAGTACTTCAGAGTGATGTCATCTTGAAGTATATATATATATATATATACATATATATATAGGTCTGTTTCTAACCCACACCTATAATATCACTTCTGAAGGCATGGATTAAACCACTGGAGTGGTATGGATTACTTTTATGCTGCATTTATGTGATTTTTGTAGCTTCTGAGTTCTGATCACCATTCAAGTCATTGAAAGGTCCAACAGGGTTGAGATAATCTTCTAAAAAGATTAATTTGTGTTCACCAGAAGAAAGGAAATAATACACATCTGGGATGGAATGAGGGTGAGTATACGATGAGAGAAATTTATTTTTGGGGTAAAAACCATTTGTAGGCCTACTTTTTATTTACTTGGAAAATTGTTACTGTCTCTTTAAGAGGATTTTAAACGCATTTCATTCAAGGCACAGTCTGTGCGGCTTGTTTCATTGAGTTTAATCTTTTGAGAACTGTGAAGTCTCATTATTTTCGTGCTGTTACATCTGTATTCATTTCAGAGATTAATTGATTGAGATTGTGAAACTACATACAACCGACAAACCTCCGTGAAGATGCGAGTAAAAATGAGATCGCCTCGCGCTGTCAGACACAACGCTGATAGTCATTGTCGGAAGTGTTGATACTAGATTTAGATTCGCGATTTCTTCATCAACTGTTTATGTTCACTTGAGACAAAACAGACAATATATCATGTATGGTTGTATGAAAGTGTCCGTTCAAACGCAAGAAGAAGCGAATGCGATCTCTCATCGGGGCTCGTGAGTTAGACGTGACGCTGCTCCCTGTTTCACACAAATATTTATTTGAGTTGTTTTGCCATTTGTTGAGTTGAATGGTGTAAAATCGCTTGAAAGTTCAAACAGGAAAGTGTTAAAAACACATACAACAGACAAACATTGCTCGCATTGAAGACGCGAGTAAAAATGAGATCGCGTCACTATCGCGTGCTGTCAGAGAACACGCAGATGAAACATCATTCTCGGAAGTATTGATACTTTAGGATCGATCCGTCCATCCCTTCTTTCTTTAGACATATGTTTCATGTTTGTGTGATAAGTATTCGCGGAGTTTCACTTGATTTTTCTGACGTGTATCAGACAGATTATCGCAAAGACAGATTCGATTTACCCTGTTTATTTTCGTTATTTTACAAAAGCTCAAGGTTTTGTTGTATTGTAAGTGTACACAAATAAAAGTAGACCTTTTATAGTTTGTAATGATCTCTTCCATGTATCTGAATGGGCAAAAATGACGCAGTATTTTGTTTAAGTTTTTTCCGCTGTTTAGAACAATGCATCTGAAAGGACATTACAGCGCCATTGTTGACCCCCGTAATAATGCCAGAATTCAATAATGATTCCCGATTTATTTGAGTTGTATGCCATTTGTTGAGTTGAATAGTGTAAAATCGCTTGAATATTCAAACTGGGAAGCAGTAAAATACATCTCACTGACCTTGTGCAGTAACTCTCATCGGGGCTCGTGCGTTAGACGCGACGATTATCGCTGTTTCACACAAACTGCTCGAAAACATTTATATGAGTTGTTTTACCATTTGTTGAGATGAATAGTATAAAATCGCGTGAATGTTCCAAATGTCAAGCATTAAACACACACAATTGACATACCTTTGTGCAAACGCAGGCAAAATTCTTCTGGCTGAGAAAGTCGGGAGCTCCACCCACTAGTAGACAGAATTGCTCCATTAGAGAGATTTCTCCAGTAAAAGTGCATTTGGTAGACAGAGTTACACCAGCAGAGGGAGCCTCTTTGCTCAGCCAATGTAAGTGAATGGGATTTTACTTGTAGACCGTATTGATCCAGTAGAGGGGGCATTTTTGCTCAGCCATTGTAAATCAATGGGATTTTTTACATTTTTGATCGTCATTTATATAAAAAGCTTAAGTCGCATCAGGTAAAAAAAGACATAGCAGCAAACTTCAGAACAGTCCCCAGGTCTGTGGCAAGTTGGGTACTTATAGCATTAAAGCTCTTAGAGGTGAGGTTGTTGAAATTTTAGTAAGTAAAATAGTATTATTAATAATAATAATAAATGTATGTAACATAACAATATGTTGGCTTTCTCAAGCCAACATAGTTATGTCATCTTGAAGCATGTTAGGTTTGAAAAACCATCAATCAAATTTACATTTGGTTTATTGACACTAATATATTGAGGCAATGTGGTCATTTACATAAACACGCACCTTTCAGCCATTTTGTATTGTATTCATTTTTGCTAAGTAACAAATTGAAAGACATCAATTCTACACATGGGTACCAAATGTCAAGTCAATTGGATCTACGGTTCAAGAGAAGAAGACTTTTGTAGGTTTTGGCAAATTTTCACTGTACAGGACAATCCATTAGGGCAGAAGTTATGGGTCCTTGAGGCTTTTTTGTTCCCAATGAGAAATGAGGCAAGTATACCAAGTTTTAGAATATTTGGAAAATTGGGGTGAAAGTGCCATCATTTTGAAAATATTTTTTTGGGGCGTGGCCTGTAGCGCCACCTATGGGCGAATGTGGGCCATTCTTGGTTTGGGGGTACCCGTTGGCATGGAGTATCAATGTGCCAATTTAGAAAATTTTTGACCAGTGACTTTTTGAGATATTGGGGCTCAAGGAGAATAATAATAATAATAATAATAATAATAATAATAATAAGAAAACTGTCAATAACAATAGATTCCCTCCTATCGGAGGAATCTAATAATAATAATAATAAAACTGTCAATAACAATAGATTCCCTCCTATCGGAGGAATCTAATAATAAAACTGTCAATAACAATAGATTCCCTCCTATCGGAGGAATCTAATAATAATAAAACTGTCAATAACAATAGATTCCCTCCTATCGGAGGAATCTAATAATAATAATACTGTCAATAACAATAGATTCCCTCCTATCGGAGGAATCTAATAATAATAATAATAATAATAAAACTGTCAATAACAATAGATTCCCTCCTATCGGAGGAATCTAATAATAATAATAAAACTGTCAATTACAATAGATTCCCTCCTATCGGAGGAATCTAATAAAACTGTCAATAACAATAGATTCCCTCCTATCGGAGGAATCTAATAATAATAATAAAACTGTCAATTACAATAGATTCCCTCCTATCGGAGGAATCTAATAATAATAATAATAATAATAATAATAATAAAACTGTCAATAACAATAGATTCCCTCCTATCGGAGGAATCTAATAATAAAACTGTCAATTACAATAGATTCCCTCCTATCGGAGGAATCTAATAATAAAACTGTCAATAACAATAGATTCCCTCCTATCGGAGGAATCTAATAATAATAATAATAATACTGTCAATTACAATAGATTCCCTCCTATCGGAGGAATCTAATAATAATAATACTGTCAATTTAAATAGATTCCCTCCTATCGGAGGAATCTAATAATAATAATAATAAAACTGTCAATAACAATAGATTCCCTCCTACCGGAGGAATCTAATAATGCTGTCAATTACAATAGATTTCCTCCTATCGGAGGAATCTAATAATAATAATAATAATAATAATAATAATACTGTCAATTACAATAGATTCCCTCCTATCGGAGGAATCTAATAATTAATAATAATAATACTGTCAATTACAATAGATTCCCTCCTATCGGAGGAATCTAATAATAAAATTGTCAATAACAATAGATTCCCTCCTACCGGAGGAATCTAATAATACTGTCAATTACAATAGATTCCCTCCTATCGGAGGAATCTAATAATAATAATAATAATAACAATAATAATTATAATAATAAATAATACTGTCAATTACAATAGATTCCCTCCTATCGGAGGAATCTAATAAAACTGTCAATAACAATAGATTCCCTCCTATCGGAGGAATCTAATAATAATTATACTGTCAATAACAATAGATTCCCTCCTATCGGAGGAATCTAATAATAAAACTGTCAATAACAATAGATTCCCTCCTACCGGAGGAATCTAATAATAATAATAATAATAATAATAATAATAATAATAAAACTGTCAATAACAATAGATTCCCTCCTACCGGAGGAATCTAATAATAATAATAATAATAATACTGTCAATTACAATAGATTCCCTCCTATCGGAGGATTCTAATAATAATAATACTGTCAATTACAATAGATTCCCTCCTATCGGAGGAATCTAATAATAATAATAATAAATCTGTCAATAACTATAGATTCCCTCCTACCGGAGGAATCTAATAATAAAACTGTCAATAACAATAGATTCCCTCCTACCGGAGGAATCTAATAATACTGTCAATTACAATAGATTCCCTCCTATCGGAGGAATCTAACTACCCTGCTGTCTGCAACCTGGATCAATTTTTCAAAAGCAGACCAACATGTGCATCCACTCTCTGATTGACAGCATGTCACTCTCTTTTGTAGTGATACTTGGAAAATGCTCAGATAACATCATCTCTCCCATTCAGACTAGTGATGCTTTGATCCGATGAGGGGCGGGGTTTAACTGACCCCACCCATTTTAGGTCACAGCAGTTCGAGATGGTGGAGATAGAACCACAAAACAGAGTTCCTGTGTGTTTGGTTTTGCATTTCTGTGGAGGAAAATTGGTATCCCAAGGGGGTATGGAGTATTGATTTGGAAATCCTTTTTCACATTTTATATTCCTCAGACACATTATTCCAGGCTTCATGTAGTCTAAGATTTTTACAATATATGCAGCTGAATACACAGTTAAGCTGCACTTGATCCTTGGATACAAAACAGACATAACTAAGCATTGGATATGTGGAAACAAAAACGTGAAACAGATTTTTACAAAAGTTTTGCATTAAGGCCTAGCCTTATGGTGCAGGGCTATACCTTTCAAGTATCCCAAAACACATCCAAGTTGGTGCGACATTCAGAGTTTATTTGGGAATTGTTTTTATGTTCCTATGCACTTGCTACTTTTTAATTGAAGTAGAATTGAAATTTAATTAATTTGCTAAAAGTGTAGTTTTGAATAATACATTTATTTTTTTTACATTTCCCATAAACATGTTATCATACACACAGCATAAGAGGTATTTCCAAAAACCTTAAATTATATAAAAGAAATAGTTTGAAATGTCACCTTGAGAAATTTGTATTTAATTTCTACACTGCATATTTCATAAAGTATATCCCAGAACTTTCTGTAATTTCTTAATTATTTGTTTTTTTTTGTCTGACTTTAGGTGAGCGGCCATATCAGTGCCCATACTGTGACAAGGCCTTCAGCAAGAACGACGGCCTTAAAATGCATATACGTACACATTCTCGGGTAAGACCATGCACAGACACACACATTCACACATTAATTTACAATCATATATTCACCTACCACATTTCTCTTTCTGGCATTTCTCATTTCTCAATAACACCTCAGTCTGTGTTTGTGTGTGAATGTGTATCTAAGTTCACAAAACAGTGGTTGATCTTGTGTGTAGGTGGAAAAGTTTTGTTGTCCTATAGAGCTGTCTCTACAGCAGATGTTTATAAACTCCACAGCAACTGGGCTTTAGGAAATGTCTTCTCACTGCAGAATCTAACACAAGCAAATACACTTACTTCACCATCTGGATAAATATGCTGCCTAAATAGGCTACCGCTTGAAAAAGAGCCTGTTTCTGTGAGTGCAGCTGTATAGCTGTGTGTAAAACAATGGTATAGAAACATACCTGATTACGTCCAAATTACCATTTTAACCGATGTGGGATAAACACCATGTTTAATAGATTTTGTATTTTTTCCATTATGGGTTCAGTGGCCCCCAGTGGCCGCCTGAGGACACAGGCGGGGTAGAAGTGTGCGATAAGTTTATGCTTAAATTGTAAAATTGTCCTGATACTTCAATCACTCATACGTGGTACCATTTGAAAGCTTAGAATCTGAACTTTTAAAAAACTCCCATCACTTTTGCATTTATGTTACATTAAATAACAAAATAAAGAAAAATTTGCATCGCAAATGAGCGCCACCTAGAGGTGAAAAATGCTTATGAACAGAATTGTTTTTTATATAGCACAAGTTTTTTTTAAATAGACAGGTCATATATCAGATGAAAGCTCTTGTTCTCAGGAATGTGAATATTTAGATTAATTTGTTGCCCTAACACCCCAATTTGAATGATTATCAAAATAATCACAAAGTGAAATTTGATCTCTGTAAGACAACAAATACGAACATCTCATATCTGCCCTTTTCACTGCTTTAGTAAGCCCCAAGGTAGCCAGATCTCCATATTAGCTCATACCTTAGGCTGAGTTCTTCAAAGTGAGCCATATTTTACTTGTCTGTGAACTTGCTTGGTAAAATAATACAATGTCACATCTCAGATGTCCAGAATTTTTTTTTTAATCCAGTCATATAAAATCATAATAATAATAAAATAAAATCATTGGCTCAATATGCTAACAACTATTGATAATGATATGTTCTGCATCAACACAATAATGAGTATCTCAGCTTTCCAACGATTGAGCTTTTAGTCTTTTCAGAGGCCGAAATATTCAATTAAACATTAGGTAGCATGCATGCAATCCAGAATTGAATTGATGCCTATGGTGTGAATGTTCCATTGCATTAGAGCGCCACCTATGTTTTAAATCTGCATTTTGTGTTGAAAGGACATAGATGATTGTTTTGTTTTTTTATTGATTTTTCTTTAAAATGAGTCTTTTATTTATTTATTTGTATTATATATATATATATTTTTTTTTTTTTTTAGTTATCCAACTGTATGTGTGTATGGTGAGCTTTTAAATTTGAGAGTGAAAAATTGCGGGCGGCAGCCAAAAAATACACTGAAGATTAAGATGTATGAATATACTGTAACAAGTGATATTGCAAAATTTCAACCCAATGGCATTTATTTTGAAGAAATATGGCACAAACTTTTCAAGCAAAATTTGTTAGGTTTTAACAAATCATGTATTGTTTAAAATTATGACAAAAATTATTTGGTCACCTTCTGGATGTCAGATGTTCTAGGAACATCCCATAATTAATAGGTTGAACCACACTTGTGGATACTCGGCAAGGAGACCTGTGTGAACTTGAGGGGAATTAACTTCATACAGCACATCCACTAAAATCACCTTGACACCAGTTACTTAAAAGTGACTGAATAATTGTTGAGTAAGGTATAGTAGTTCTAAGAGAAGCATTGCAGCATTTGTTTGCAGATGTCACAGGTTTGATTGTTGTATCTAATGCAATGATATTTATAATTGTTTAAATGTGACTCACTGTTGATATCCAAAGTGCCCAAATAATTTTTGGTTTGTTCAACAGTGTTTTTTTTAACTGGTAGGTTGCCCCGAAACAACTGGTCGTAGGTCTATTCTGGGTTGTGGACAGCAAGGAAAAACAATGCTAAATTAAAATGATGCAATGTAGAATTGTGAAATAACAGGCTTATCAACTTTTAAAAGGGAGGAGAAAATGGAAGCTTTAGCATAAGTTCTGCCGGGAAGACTCAACTGTTACGTCACTCATTACCTTCTCATCTATCCAATCGCGTTCTAACACTTGCAGTATAAAAGATGGGTACTTACACATGTCTGAGTTAACAGATGCTGACGCTTTTGTTCATTTGTCGTGTCAGTTGCCGACCAAACACGTCTAAGGACACGTCTAAGGACACTCTGATTCTGACGATGATTTCGTCCCACCGTCTCCTCCTCCTGCTCGCCGCAGCTCACGCTTCCAGTGCAGTACTTCTCCATGGGCGCAGTGGTCATTCGAAGACACGCTCTTGAGGACGCCGGCATACCGGTCAGCCAAGGCCCTTCTAGAGAAATCTTCTCCTTCTGGCCCAAAACACCCTGGGTAATCCGCCTGTTTCCCCTTATTCGTCTTCAAAAGCTCCAACTTTGACAGCTCAGTTAAAACCAACCGGCAAGAAAAGATAGTTTAAATCATCCTCACCTCGTCTATCAAAAAGATCATCGCTGCACGCTCTGTGCCATCTCCTCCTCTGTCAACTGAACCTACAGACATGAATTACCAGATTTTCTCCGCAGTTCAAAGCCTTTCTCAAACTGTTAACGGACTGGAATCTAAAATGTCGGTTTTTCAAACATTTCTTCATCAACCCTAACTTCAGCTCAGATCCGGCCTCAAACTCTTCAGCAATTCTTCAGTTTTCACCCCCCTCCTTTCGGATTAAGCAACCCTTCGAATGTGCCTTCTACATCTTCTACTCTGCCTGCTTCTCTACCAACGATCCAGACGCCATTTCAAGATGTCTCCGCTCCACCGGTTCCTTCAAATTTCAGTCTATCCACAGCAACTCCTGCTCAAGCTTCTGGTAGGCATTTTTGTTTCACCAGCTGCCGCACCAGTGTCCCAAGAGCCATCATTATCCAAGGTAAAGATATTAACTTGGCCTCATTTCTGATTCCGTCACCTGCGGCTGGCAGGAAATTGGTCATCTGTGGTGACGTGGCAGTCCCTCTTAAAACCTCCGATCTTCACCTTCAACGTAATCTCTCGTTTGGCAAATTCGTGATCGCTTTTAGTATCTACAGAGACATTTTGTGCCAAAGTTATCCAGAGAGAAGGGAAGAGTTAGATCTCTATCTAACCATCATTGCAGACTTTAGCCAAGTCACAGGGGCACGTTGTTTCACGAATACCACAAGGCATTTTCCGCAAATCCGCTTCTTTCATTCTTATTTACAACTCAAGACTTCACTGGTCAGTTACAGTTACCGAACTGCTCGTTCGCCATTTCGGCGGCAAAAAAAAAACGTTAGCCCGTACCATTTGCAGCGCTCATAGCGTTCGCATGCAATGATCCGGCCGCTGTCCACGGTGCTGAAAACATAAGACTCTCTTTATATAGCAGAGGTCGCCGCGTGGCAAAATTTAACGGCGTCACTATGTTTTCATTCCATGAATCTGTCTGCTCCTATTTTCCGTCTTCCCAATCTTAAATCCTCGACATACTTAAACAGGTATTTAGCGACATCGCCGTTCCCCTCTCGGCGGAAGAAAAAAAAATAAAAAAAATCAATGGGCCCCCTCTACTGCGCTCGTATTCCTCGGCATTTTCCTAGTCACAGATTTAATGCAAGCTTCTCTCCCTCACGAAAGCTTTTAAGGATTAGATCCTTCCTGTAAACTTTCCCTCCCTCAGTATCGTTTCGAACATGACGTGCTTTCATTGCTCGGTCACCTTAATTTTTTCCACGAGCATAATTCCTCAAGGTAGGGCTTTCATTTCTCGGCCGCTAACTTTGGCTCATTCCGTGCAAGAATTTTGTGACTCGGTCAGTTTTATGAAGGCTGCCTGTCCGACATCATATTTCGGACTCATCTGTTAAATGATTGGAACGGCATTTTCTTTTTATTACGTTGCTTTTGAATCATCAGAAGAACTTCAACTATTTACCAATACCGCCCCCTCTGTTGACTTGGGGGGTTCTTTCAAGGGCAATGGTTCGCAGAAAAATGGCCAATTGCTTTTCCTAGTTGTCTTCTGGCTCTGTCTCTTCTGCACTCCACGAAATTTATCCTCTAGTTGTAGCCAGCGTCATCTGGGGTTCAGCGCGGACTAGGTTAAGCATACTGATGTTCTGCGATAACGAAGCCACCGTCGCCATCATTTATAAGGTCAGTTATCTCGCCAGACTATGATGCCTTTCGCGAGACGCTTAATCTGGCAATCTGTCGTCTTCATTTTATTATCAAAGCTGCTCTCATAGCAGGCTACTCCAATGCGATCGCCGACGCGCTCTCCCGTTTTCGTTTTCAGACTTTCAGACGACTTTTGCCCTTCAGCCCATATGGATCCAACTCCGTGCCCTCCCCTATCAGCTACTATGTTAAATTAGACGATTTGCTTAGTTCAGCCAGTCATTTCATGGCTAAAGGAGTAGCTCCTTCCACTTATAGAGCTTACATTCCGCTTGGTCTTCATTCTTTACGTTTTGCTTTCTTTCAGATTTCCGTATTTCCCATTTTTGATTACGACCGCTTGCTCCTCTCTCGTCTTCACCTCAAGAAACCTAATCTATACCTTCCTCCATCTGTAGATTACTAGCAGGCATTCAATTCTACGCAAATATTTCAACCCCGACTTTCCAAGTTTATTCACCGCTTTTCCTATTTGTTCATTGCTCGTGCATAAGCAAATCCTCTATCATTCTCCACATAATGGCTGCCTTTTACTTTGCCTTTATTGCAAAGACTAATCTCTTCTATTCGCCAGGCCTTTTTCTACGTACATCAATATTTTGCTAGAAGCTGTGTATCTAACTGCTTTCTACGGTTTTATGCGTCCAGGGGAATTTACATCAGCTACCAATCATTTCGATCCCTCTCGTGATCTGTCCTTCTTACTCCTTTCACCTAATTCTTTACTCTCTTCCTTAAGCACTCTATGAATGATTCCAAGGTTCCGGCATCACACTAACAATTTCAATTTATAACAATTTTGTCCCTTCTCATCTATGGCTATATTTCTTAATTCGTCATAAATCTCCTCATTTCTACGTCAGCTACCATTCCTTGGGTAGATGGCGTTCCTCCGCATTCGAGTCTCTTATAAGACCCGACTCAAAAACTATCCTCGAAGCTCAGCAAGCTCCTATAATGGTCCAGGTATATACCTATGCAACTACTGGTGGTAGTGTCATGCTCTTTATCTGTCATAGTTCTAGCTCACTAGAACTAATATAAAATATATATATATATATATATATATATATATATATATATATATATATATATATATATATATATATGTTCAGTGTGGTCTACTGTGACCGTGTAGCCTAATGTGGCCTTGTCCCGTGGTCTTGTGGCCAGTTATGGCATTGGTTATTTGTGGCCTAAGGCCGTGTCCATGAGTGATTCTGTCTCTGTGTGGCTTTAGCAGCCTTGTGGCCCAGAGGGCCTTGTCTCTGTGTGGGTCTAAAGGCCTTGTGGCACAATGTTGCCTTGTCCTATATGTAAAAAATGGCCAGTGGTCTCATGGCCCTTAGCGGCATTGGTTCTATGTGGCCTAGTGGCCGTCGTCTATGTTTCTTGTTCCGTGTGGTCTATAGTGGCCTCGTGGCATATCGATGCCTTGTCCTATATGTAAAAAATGGCCAGTGGTCTCATGGCCCTAGCGGCATCGGTTCTATGTGGCCAAGCGGCCGTTGTCTGTGTGGCCAAGCGGCCTCGAGGCACTGTAACCTCGCTAAAAGATGGCCACCGTCCGCGAGGCGAGTGGGGACTGGACTCCCCGACAGCCTGGAGCGATGGAGCCGCTGCCAGGGGCGGAGGAGAGCCCTGCCATCCCCCAGAAATGCGGAGGGGTCGAAGGTAGACCGCCATCCGTGAGGGGAGGAGGGAAGTGTCTCCCCGACTGCCTGGAGCGGTAGGGCCGCTGCCAGGGGCGGAGGAGTGTCCCCTCGAGTCGCAGAGAACGCGGAGGGGTGTTCTGACCACCGGGGGTCGTGAGTCTAACTCCGTTCCGCCCGGGGAGAAGCGGCTGTCGTCTGCCTGAGAGGGTGGAGAATTGATCGAGGACCACGCGACGATGTATCGGAGAACCAGCAAGTAGGTTTTTTTTATCTCTCTCTCTCACTGACGCTCTGCGTTGGCCTTTTTCCTCTCTTTTAAATTGTAGCGGGTTTTTTTTTGAGGGGGGTACTACACTGTTACAGGAAGTGCCCCCCCCCACATTTTAATTATCCCTCCCCATGTCCCCTCCCTCATCCAGGTAGACGGGGATGACCTGCCAGCAGACGGCGCGGAAGCCGCGCCCCTCCCCAGTGAAAGAGGGGAGGATGTACGTCAGGCCAGGGGCTCCCCCGCCTGAAAGAATGAGGGAGGATTGTGGCAGGGCGTATCGTGATGATACACACCCGGTCCCGTATCAGGCTAATCAAGCCTCCGAGAGGGATAAAGGCCGATGGCAGACGGTGGTGCGACGAGAGAGAGATCATTTACGGACATGTCCGTCATGTGTGTGTTTGTCCTTTGTTTAAAGTTTATTATTAAAACCTTATTTATATTGTCAAGCCGGTTCTCGCCTCCTCCTTTTTTTTTCTCCCAAGGTTATTTTTCTCCATTAACAATCATCTTTTGGAGTTTTGTGTTCCTTGCCACAGTCGCCTTCGGCTTGCTCACTGGGGTTATTAATACAATTATTATTTAATTATTTTTAAACACGATAAAGAATCATATCTTATCTAATTCCACAACAGGGCTCCAAACAAAAAAAAAAAAAATCAATTAAGGAGCGATTGGCTCCTACAGGGGGAAAAACAGGCGCCAAATATTTTAAATTTTTTTAACTCCATCCATTCCTTTTCGTCCCGCAGCTCGCTAACAGTGTAGTCTGTGGAGCATTCTTCGCAAGTATGTGATCACGTGCATTTTTATGCTTGTTACTGTCACCGTGTTTTCTAACAGTCTCTTTTTTGAAATTGTTAGTTCCTGCAATGAACTCCGTTTTCCCCGCTATTTCTTTGATATAAACTTTTGTTATGTATCTCGGGAAATGTAATGCAAATTTTAAAATCAAAAGGGAGTAAACTTTTACTGTCGCCAATGGCGACCTTGACAGAAATTACACTCACAAATAAATTTATTTGGTCACAAATGCGACCATTTTTAGTCGCAGTTTGGAGCCCTGCACAAGGATGATGATTTATCGACTTTATAGACATTACATTTTTATCATCTGTTAATGCTGAACTTCTGTAAAGCTGCTTTGAAACGATGTGTGTTGTGAAAGGCGCTATACAAATAAAATTGACTTGACTTGACTTGACTTTCCCTTGAACTACTTTACAGTATACTTTTAAATGACTGCAGGAATTCATAAAATTGAGTATAAATAATGATGTGCAGTAAGATTATCCATAGTGAGGTGTCAAAAGCGAGTTGTGTAGCAAGTTTCAGCTGTACTGGCTGTAAAGTAGTCAAGAGGAATGCATATTTTATCAACTAAACCCCCTGATAAAAACCCCAAACCTAATCAACAGTATACATTTTATGTTAGGGAGAATGATGCAACCTCCGAATCATGCGATCTCTGATTATGCAAACCCATTTTACACTTTGAAAATTCATACACACGATAGCCGAGTGTATAGTCTATAGTACATCGTTTGGGACACAGCTAGTGTCTACATTGAAAGCAACAGGTGTCATGTCGCACCACAATAGCTGCACATAACCTTAGAATGTTCACTAACAACTGACCAATCAGCTGTTACCTCGATAGAGTGCTACTTAAGCCGTGCTTTAATGGGAGTCTATGGCAGATCCCTGTACCTCTCAAATCAATGGTGCAAAAGATCAATGTTCATTGAACGAGAGGCATATAATTTTAGTGCTGCCCAGACTTCTCTGGGAGTCTACAGGAGCAACATGAGCAGTATTTGCATTGGCTCTGGAGCTGATTGGCTATTGGACAGAGGGCTTTCATTCAATGTACTTTTCTCTTGCATAAAAGACCAGCTTTTCTATATGATGATCATCAAGCTCTCAAATGGTCAGAACTCAAATGGTCAAAGCTTAGAAGATTCTAAATCAGATATTTTGTCTATTTTGTTCCAATACATTTTTTTTTGCTAGCAATTGTTATTTGTAAATAAAATAATTTACAAAGTTGCTGCATTAGCTGTCCAGCGCATCATAAATAATAACAGGGCATTTTTTTAAATGGACACGGTGTAACATGGGTAGAGTTAGCTTTAAGCACTTTAAGTGGCTTTGTCATGTCACACCTTGTTAGGAGTAGGTGTAAGGTTTCAGTGGACTGTTCTATCCACTGTCAACATGACATGAATTACAAAGCTTCAAAATATTCTGAGTCGTCCACTATTGTCCATCTGTGCTAATGTGTGCCTTAGTCTGTGACCCTTGATCTGTATGTATTTTTGCGAGTGTCGTATTGCTGTCAATCCAAGCTGATGGGTTATACTGCAATGCCAAGTTTAAATGCCAAGACTATCACACACATGCACATCCACACTGGACAAGGCCCATATTGATTACATCTCTCTATCACACTGGACCAGGTCCATATTGATTACATCTCTCTCAATCACACACACACACACACACACACACACACACACACACACACACACACATCATCTGGTCCTTGCAAATCCTGTGTTTGTAACCACACCTTGCCTTGATCATCTCTTACATTGATCATCTTGCATTTTATTTAAACATAGTTGTGACACATTAACTCGAGCGAATCAAACAACAAATTCTCAAAGTGCAAAAGTATATCCAAGAAGCGTGTTCTTCAGTGCAAAATGAATGCAACATAAAAGCATAGAGATTATGTATTCATAAACAGAGTAAATTATATTAATAAACCAAGAAAGAAGGATGTTCAACCAAACAATGTTAGAATCTCAAATAACCACTTGGATGTTCCTCTAAACTCACATGCCGTTTAGTTGCATTTAATTCGATGTAACAATGAATGTAAAAATGGACTAACAAACAGTATACATGATGATTTGTTTCAATGTTGTTTTTGTACATGAATTTCAAATAAATGTTTTCCCCTAAACTACATCGTTCATAAATACATTTTTACGTAAAAAATTTACAAACAAGAGAAATTCGTTCTGCTTGCATTTCATGAATGAATGAACGAACGATCTAAAAAAATATATTAAACTTGGTAAAACTGAAACAAGGAATGTGGTGTATAATTGTGTGAAAGGTATTATGCAAATTGACTAGCAATTTCGCCAAACAAATATCAAGAAATAGGTTGCAGCAGTTTGTCTTTCGACTACACTTGAGAAATCCGCGATGGGACAGAGCGCGAATAGCTTCAGCGACTTCTTATAGTACAGATTCGCTGTCAGTCAAAAGGAGACGCAGTCTTTCGACAGATCCTCCAATCATTACGCGGAAGCCCGGAGTCCGGGCCAGCCCACTCCTCATTCACCCCCAGAGACGCTGAGCGTCCGTGGGCGGGACATAATCGCAGCATTTATCCAATGACCGTCTAGTTTCGGAGCACTGAAAAAAACTGTTCAAAGCTCGGCTTCAACAGAGAAATGCACTGACACGCTACGGGAATGTATGAGAATGAAATCGAGTCAGCCGACCTGCTATATGTAGCTGATTTTGAACGAACTCGTTTTCGAGATGAACATGTTCTAACGCATTTTTAGTCAATAAATTGTTTACACAATAGTACATATTTGACCATTTTTTTTTGACATCATAGGGGAAGCCGAGCTTCCCTTGCAGTCTTAAAGAAATCCCCACTGCCTTAACATCCTGTAGGATCAAAGCCCAAGCTTCAGCTGGCGCTGCATATTCAGCTCCTCAAGCTTCCACCCTGAGCTCCTCAACCTCCAGGATGAGAGAAAAGAAAAAAAAAAAAACCCACACTAAATTCTACTTGCTAATTGGGTTTCTTTAAGAATAGTTATAACTGCCCTAATTGTTGACTGTGTGCTGAGTATACTCAATAAATTTTCCATTGTTAAGTCTTCCTTTACCACTCTCTTAATTTTTTCCCTTTCTCTGGTGTATTGTATGCAATCTAGAAGTACGTGTTTTACATTTTCTATTACTCCACAATTTGTGCATACTCCAGTCTGATGTTTCCCTATAATATGTAAACCACTATTTAAACTTGTATGTCCCATCCTCATTCTAGAAAACCATGTTTCCTCCTGCCTTTCCAATCCACTGATTTTACTAGCTTTAACCTCTTTGTGTATGTTATATAAATGTCTGCCTTTTCCCTCCTTATCCCATCTCTCCTGCCACATTCTGTAAATTTTTTCCTTAATAATACTTTTAATTTCTGACCTGCTTAATTTGATATCCAGTTCAACCAGTTCTGATGTAACAGCTTCCTTCGCCATCATGTCTGCCTTCTCGTTCCCCTACATACCCCTGTGTGCAGGCACCCATATAAAACATACGCTTATGCTCTGTTGGTTTATCTTAAAAATGAGTTGATTAATTTCATCTAGTAGATCCGGTCTACATGTAGACTTTCCACTCTGAATGCATGCTAGCGAGGACATTGAATCTGAACAGATGATCACCTTATTGGGTTTAACTTCTTCCACCCATTGTAAAGCCTGTTATTGCTACCATTTCTGCTGAAAAAATGGCCGGATGGTCTGTTGTCCTTTTTTTAATTAGTGGTGCTTGCAAAGCAACACTATTGTAATCTCACATACTTATTAGTGGTGCTTGCCAAAGGCAAAGCATCACTAGTGTTCTCTTGCATACTTATTAGTGGTGCTTGCAAAGCAACACTATTGTAATCTCACATACTTATTAGTGGTGCTTGCAAAGCAACACTATTGTAATCTCTCATACTTATTAGTGGTGCTTGCCAAAGGCAAGGCAACACTATTGTTATTGCTCATACTTATTAGTGGTGCTTGCCAAAGGCAAGGCAACACTATTGTTATTGCTCATACTTATTATTAGTGGTGCTTGCAAAGCAACACTATTGTAATCTCACATACTTATTAGTGGTGCTTGCAAAGCAACACTATTGTAATCTCACATACTTATTAGTGGTGCTTGCAAAGCAACAATATTGTAATCTTAAACACTTATTAGTGGTGCTTGCAAAGCAACACTATTGTAATCTCACATACTTATTAGTGGTGCTTGCCAAAGGAAAGGCAACACTATTGTTATTGCACATACTTATTATTATTTTTATTATTATTATTAGTGGTGCTTGCCAAAGGCAAGGCAACACTATTGTTATTGCTTATTTTTATTATTAGTGGTGCTTGCCAAAGGCAAGGCAACACTATTGTTATTGCTCATACTTATTATTATTAGTGGTGCTTGCAAAGCAACACTATTGTAATCTCACATACTTATTAGTGGTGCTTGCAAAGCAACACTATTGTAATCTCTCATACTTATCAGTGGTGCTTGCCAAAGGCAAGGCAACACTATTGTTATTGCTCATACTTATTAGTGGTGCTTGCCAAAGGCAAGGCAACACTATTGTTATTGCTCATACTTATTATTAGTGGTGCTTGCAAAGCAACACTATTGTAATCTCACATACTTATTAGTGGTGCTTGCAAAGCAACACTATTGTAATCTCACATACTTATTAGTGGTGCTTGCAAAGCAACACTATTGTAATCTCAAATACATATTAGTGGTGCTTGCAAAGCAACACTATTGTAATCTCACATACTTATTAGTGGTGCTTGCCAAAGGCAAGGCAACACTATTGTTATTGCACATACTTATTATTATTTTTATTATTATTATTATTAGTGGTGCTTGCCAAAGGCAAGGCAACACTATTGTTATTGCTCATATTTATTATTAGTGGTGCTTGCCAAAGGCAAGGCAACACTATTGTTATTGCTCATACTTATTATTATTAGTGGTGCTTGCAAAGCAACACTATTGTAATCTCACATACTTATTATTAGTGGTGCTTGCCAAATGCAAGGCATCACTATTGTTATTGCTCATACTTATTATTATTAGTGGTGCTTGCAAAGCAACACTATTGTAATCTCACATACTTATTATTATTAGTGGTGCTTGCAAAGCAACACTATTGTAATCTCACATACTTATTTTTCTTCTTCTTCTTCCGTACAAAACTTCGGCGCTTAACTTGTCCCGCACCTTTTGGCGTAGACCCATGAATGAGGTGTCAAATCGTGCGGCTCATTGAGGAGAGGTGTGCTATGACTTTTATAAGCGATCGGGGTACAGTGTTTGCCCCAGGGGCAAAAAATTGGCCAAAAATCCCATTGACTTAACATTGAGCCGAACTTTGACGAGTCATAGCTCAGAGCGAGGATTTCGCAGAGACGTGTGATTTACCACATTTGAAGAGGCTGACAGGCTCTGTGAGAACATACCTCACAATGGGGTAAAAGTTGCACCCTTGGGGGGCAGGAGCTGCCCAAAGTTGCCCCAATGTTAAGTCTATGGTGGAGGACGGCCCATGAAATGTCATTTTGTATTGAACATAACTCTGGATCACAGTGTCTTAGAGACAAGGGGGCGGGCTCATTTTACTCAGACGACCAATCAGTCTCTCAGGATCATTGTGAAGCTATCAAGCCACGCCCTAGCAACCATTTAGAGCACCTTAGCAACAAGTCCCATAGACTTCCACTGAAAGAGATCAAAGGGATATCTCCGGACTGAATTATCATAGAAACACAAGGGTGGTCTCGTTTGACTTGGGGCAGTAAAACAGCCAATCATGAATCCCCTCAATACTTCCTAGACCCTCCCTAGCAACCATTTTTGAGCACCTTAGCAACCAAAATCCAAAGAGAGATATCTTCCATTCTGAATGTCACAGAGGCATGGGAGTTGGTTTATATCATAAATACTGACAAGCAGCCTTTGGAGATTCATCATTGGCAACTGCCAAGCCACTCCCTAGTAACAATTTAGAGCACCCTAGCAACCACATTTACTGATTTCAATTACTGTAAGATATCTTCAGATCAGAATGTCCTAGAGACATGATAGTTGCTTTGTTTTAATTGGGTAAGTAATCAGTCTTCAGCTTTTATCATGTGAACTACTTACCCACGCCATAGCAACCATTTAAAGCACCCTAGTAACAAAACACCATTGACATCCATTCAAAATCACTAAGATGTGTATCTTAGGATCAGATTATCGTAGAGACTTCCGGGTTGACTTATTTCACTCAGGATGGAAAGTAGACTTGATAAATATCACCCTGGTAACTGCCTAGCAACCAGAAGGGTTTACCATAGCAACCAAGTAACAAATCTCATATCTTTGCACTACAAAATCCTAGAGACTTCCAAGTTTACATATTTCACTCAAGATGGCAAGGAGCATTGTTGGATATTACATTGGTAACTGCCTAGCAACCAAATGGGGTTACCCTAGCAACCAAGAAACAAATCACATATCTCTGCACAAGAAAATCACAGAGACTTCCAGGTTGACTTATTTCACTCAGGATGGCAAGGAGCATTGTTGGCTGTCACCTTGGTAACTGCCTAGCAACCAGATGGGGTTACCCTAGCAACCAAGAAACAAATCACATATCTCTGAACCAGAAAACTGTAGAGATTCCGGGTTGACTTATTTCATTCAGGATGGAAAGGAGCATTGTTGGCTTGCCCCATGTTAACTGCCTAGCAACCAGATGGGGTTACCCTAGCAACCAAGTAACAAATCACATATCTCTGTACTACAAAATCGTAGAGACTTCCGGGTTGACTTCTTTTACTCAGGATTGTAAGTAGCATTGGTGGCTGTCACCTTAGTAACTGCATATCAACCAGATGGGTTTCCCTAGCAACCATGGAACAACACCAATATCTCTGCACCAGAACATCCTACTGTCATGGGGGTGGCCTCTTTCAACTTTGGGCAGTAGGTGTGACATTGTGGTAAGAAATTTTGCCACGGCAAGCACCACTCACATTTTCTTCAGGAAATCTACATTCTACTTATTATTATTATTATTATTATTATTAGTGGTGCTTGCAAAGCAACACTATTGTAATCTCACATACTTATTAGTGGTGCTTGCAAAGCAAAACTATTGTAATCTCACATACTTATTAGTGGTGCTTGCAAAGCAACACTATTGTAATCTCACATACTTATTAGTGGTGCTTGCAAAGCAACACTATTGTAATCTCACATACTTATTTTTCTTCTTCTTCTTCTTCTTCTTCTTCTTCCGTACAAAACTTCGGCACCTAACTCGTCCCGCACCTTTTGGCGTAGACCCATGAATGAGGTGTCAAATCGTGCGGCTCATTGAGGAGAGGTGTGCTATGACTTTTATAAGCGATCGGGGGTACGGTGTTTGCCCCAGGGGCAAAAAATTGGGCAAAAAATCCCATTGACTTAACATTGCGCCGAACTTTGACGAGTCATAGCTCAAAGCGAGGATTTCGCAGAGACGTGTGATTTACCACATTTGAAGAGGCTGACAGGCTCTGTGAGAACATACCTCACAATGGGGTAAAAGTTGCACCCCTGGGGGGCAGGAGCTGCCCAAAGTTGCCCCAATGTAAGTCAATGGAATTTTTTTCAAAATTTTTTGGTCGAAAACCCACAAATGAGGCGTCAAATCGTGCGGATTATTTGGGAATGGTGTCCTATGACTTTTATAATCGATCGGGGGTACGGTGATTGCCCCAGGGGCAAAAAATTGGGCAAAAAATCCCATTGACTTAACATTGCGCCGAACTTTGACGAGTCATAGCTCAGATCGAGGATTTCACAGAGACGTGTGATTAACCAGATTTGAAGAGGCTGACAGGCTCTGTGAGAACATACCTCACAATGGGGTAAAAGTTGCACCCCTGGGGGGCATGAGCTGCCCAAAGTTGCCCCAATGTTAAGTCTATGGTAGATTTTGTATTGAACATAACTCTGGATCACAGTGTCTTAGAGACAAGGGGGCGGGCTCATTTTACTCAGATGACCAGTCAGTCTCTCAGGATCATTGTGAAGCTATCAAGCCACGCCCTAGCAACCATTTAGAGCACCTTAGCAACAACTCCCATAGACTTCCATTGAAAGAGATCAAAGGGATATCTCCGGACTGAATTATCATAGAAACACGAGGGTGGTCTCGTTTGACTTGGGGCAGTAAAACAGCCAATCATGAATCCCCTCAACACTTCCTAGCCCCTCCCTAGCAACCATTTTCGAGCACCTTAGCAACCAAAATCCAAAGAGAGATATCTTCCATTCTGAATGTCACAGAGGCATGGGAGTTGGTTTGTATCATTCATACTGACAAGCAGCCATGGGATATTCATCATTGGCAGCTGCCAAGCCACTCCCTAGCAACAATTTGGAGCACCCTAGCAACCACATTTATTGATTTCAATTGAAGTAAGATATCTTCAGATCAGAATGTCCTAGAGACATGATAGTTGCTTTGTTTTAATTGGGTGAGTAATCAGTCTTCATCTTTCATCATGTGAACTACTTAGCCACGCCCTAGCAACCATTTAAAGCACCCTAGCAACAAAACACCATTGACATCCATTCAATATCACTAAGATGTGTATCTTAGGATCAGAATGTCGTAGAGACTTCCGGGTTGACTTATTTCACTCAGGATGGAAAGTAGACTTGATAAATATCACCCTGGTAACTGCCTAGCAACCAAATGGGGTTACCCTAGCAACCAATAAACAAATCACATATCTCTGCACAAGAAAATCACAGAGACTTCCGGGTTGACTTATTTCACTCAGGATGGCACGGAGCATTGTTTGCTGTCACCTTGGTAACTGCCTAGCAACCAGATGGGGTTACCCTAGCAACCAAGAAATAAATCACATATCTCTGCACAAGAAAATCACAGAGACTTCCGGGTTGACTTATTTCACTCAGGATGGCAAGGAGCATTGTTGGCTGTCACCTTGGTAACTGCCTAGCAACCAGATGGGGTTACCCTAGCAACCAATTAACAAATCACGTATCTCTGAACCAGAAAATCGTAGAGATTCCAGGTTGACTTATTTCAGTCAGGATGGCAAGGAGCATTCTTGGCTGTCACCTTGGTAACTGCCTAGCAACCAGATGGGGTTACCCTAGCAACCAAGAAACAAATCACATATCTCTGTACTAGAAAATCACAGAGACTTCCGGGTTGACTTATTTCAGTCAGGATGGCAAGGAGCATTGTTGCCTGTCACCTTGGTAACTGCCTAGTAACCAGATGGGGTTACCCTAGCAACCAATAAACAAATCACATATCGCTGCACAAGAAAATCACAGAGACTTCCGGGTTGACTTATTTCACTCAGGAGAGCAAGGAGCATTGTTGGCTGTCACCTTGGTAACTGCCTAGCAACCAGATGGGGTTACCCTAGCAACCAAGAAACAAATCACATATCTCTGTACTACAAAATCGTAGAGACTTCCGGATTGACTTATTTTACTCAGGATGGTAAGTAGCATTGGTGGCTGTCACCTTAGTAACTGCATATCAACCAGATGGGTTTCCCTAGCAACCATGGAACAACACCAATATCTCTGCACCAGAACATCCTACTGTCATGGGGGTGGCCTCTTTCAACTTTGGGCAGTAGGTGGGACATTGTGGTAAGAAATTTTGCCACGGCAAGCACCACTCACATTTTCTTCAGGAAATGTACATTCTAGTTTTTCTTCTTCTTCTTCTTCTTCTTCTTCTTCTTCTTCCGTACAAAACTTCGGCACCTAACTCGTCCCGCACCTTTTGGCGTAGACCCATGAATGAGGTGTCAAATCGTGCGGCTCATTGAGGAGAGGTGTGCTATGACTTTTATAAGCGATCGGGGGTACGGTGTTTGCCCCAGGGGCAAAAAATTGGGCAAAAAATCCCATTGACTTAACATTGCGCCGAACTTTGACGAGTCATAGCTCAAAGCGAGGATTTCGCAGAGACATGTGATTTACCACATTTGAAGAGGCTGACAGGCTCTGTGAGAACATACCTCACAATGGGGTAAAAGTTGCACCCCTGGGGGGCAGGAGCTGCCCAAAGTTGCCCCAATGTAAGTCAATGGAATTTTTTTCAAAATTTTTTGGTCGAAAACCCACAAATGAGACGTCAAATCGTGCGGATTATTTGGGAATGGTGTCCTATGACTTTTATAATCGATCGGGGGTACGGTGATTGCCCCAGGGGCAAAAAATTGGGCAAAAAATCCCATTGACTTAACATTGCGCCGAACTTTGACGAGTCATAGCTCAGATCGAGGATTTCACAGAGACGTGTGATTAACCACATTTGAAGAGGCTGACAGGCTCTGTGAGAACATACCTCACAATGGGGTAAAAGTTGCACCCCTGGGGGGCATGAGCTGCCCAAAGTTGCCCCAATGTTAAGTCTATGGTAGATTTTGTATTGAACATAACTCTGGATCACAGTGTCTTAGAGACAAGGGGGCGGGCTCATTTTACTCAGATGACCAATCAGTCTCTCAGGATCATTGTGAAGCTATCAAGCCACGCCCTAGCAACCATTTAGAGCACCTTAGCAACAACTCCCATAGACTTCCATTGAAAGAGATCAAAGGGATATCTCTGGACTGAATTATCATAGAAACACGAGGGTGGTCTCGTTTGACTTGGGGCAGTAAAACAGCCAATCATGAATCCCCTCAACACTTCCTAGCCCCTCCCTAGCAACCATTTTCGAGCACCTTAGCAACCAAAATCCAAAGAGAGATATCTTCCATTCTGAATGTCACAGAGGCATGGGAGTTGGTTTGTATCATTCATACTGACAAGCAGCCATTGGAGATTCATCATTGGCAGCTGCCAAGCTACTCCCTAGCAACAATTTGGAGCACCCTAGCAACCACATTTATTGATTTCAATTGATGTAAGATATCTTCAGATCAGAATGTCCTAGAGACATGATAGTTGCTTTGTTTTAATTGGGTGAGTAATCAGTCTTCATCTTTCATCATGTGAACTACTTAGCCACGCCCTAGCAACCATTTAAAGCACCCTAGCAACAAAACACCATTGACATCCATTCAATATCACTAAGATGTGTATCTTAGGATCAGAATGTCGTAGAGACTTCCGGGTTGACTTATTTCACTCAGGATGGAAAGTAGACTTGATAAATATCACCCTGGTAACTGCCTAGCAACCAAATGGGGTTACCCTAGCAACCAATAAACAAATCACATATCTCTGCACAAGAAAATCACAGAGACTTCCGGGTTGACTTATTTCACTCAGGATGGCACGGAGCATTGTTTGCTGTCACCTTGGTAACTGCCTAGCAACCAGATGGGGTTACCCTAGCAACCAAGAAACAAATCACACATCTCTGCACAAGAAAATCACAGAGACTTCCGGGTTGACTTATTTCACTCAGGATGGCAAGGAGCATTGTTGGCTGTCACCTTGGTAACTGCCTAGCAACCAGATGGGGTTACGCTAGCAACCAATTAACAAATCACGTATCTCTGAACCACAAAATCGTAGAGATTCCAGGTTGACTTATTTCAGTCAGGATGGCAAGGAGCATTCTTGGCTGTCACCTTGGTAACTGCCTAACAACCAGATGGGGTTACCCTAGCAACCAAGAAACAAATCACATATCTCTGTACTAGAAAATCACAGAGACTTCCGGGTTGACTTATTTCACTCAGGATGGCAAGGAGCATTGTTGCCTGTCACCTTGGTAACTGCCTAGCAACCAGATGGGGTTACCCTAGCAACCAATAAACAAATCACATATCGCTGCACAAGAAAATCACAGAGACTTCCGGGTTGACTTATTTCACTCAGGAGAGCAAGGAGCATTGTTGGCTGTCACCTTGGTAACTGCCTAGCAACCAGATGGGGTTACCCTAGCAACCAAGTAACAAATCATATATCTCTGAACCAGAAAATTGTAGTGATTCCGTGTTGACTTTTTTCATTTAGGATGGCAAGGAGCATTGTTGGCTTGCCCCTTGGTAACTGCCTAGCAACCAGATGGGGTTACCCTAGCAACCATGTAACAAATCACATATCTCTGTACTAGAAAATCGTAGAGACTTCCGGGTTGACATATTTTACTCAGGATGGCAAGTAGCGTTGGTGGCTGACACCTTAGTAACTGCATATCAACCAGATGGGTTTCCCTAGCAACCATGGAACAACACCTATATCTCTGCACCACAACATTCTACTGTCATGGGGGTGGCCTCTTTCAACTTTGGGCAGTAGGTGGGACATTGTGGTAAGAAATTTTGCCACGGCAAGCACCACTCACATTTTCTTCAGGAAATGTACATTCTAGTTTTTCTTCTTCTTCTTCTTCTTCCGTACAAAACTTCGGCGTGTAACTCGTCCCGCACCTTTTGGCATAGACCCATGAATGAGGTGTCAAATCGTGCGGCTCATTGAGGAGAGGTGTGCTATGACTTTTATAAGCGATCGGGGGTACGGTGTTTGCCCCAGGGGCAAAAAATTGGGCAAAAAATCCCATTGACTTAACATTGCGCCGAAATTTCACGAGTCATAGCTCAGAGCGAGGATTTCACAGAGACCTGTGATTTACCACATTTGAAGAGGCTGACAGGCTCTGTGAGAACATACCTCACAATGGGGTAAAAGTTTTACCCCTGGGGGGCAGGAGCTGCCCAAAGTTGCCCCAATGTAAGTCAATGGAATTTTTTGAACAAATTTTTGGTCACAAAGCCACGAATGAGGCGTCAAATCGTGCGGATTATTTGGGAATGGTGTGCTATGACTTTTATAAGTGATCGGGAGTACGGTGTTTGCCCCAGGGCCAAAAAATTGGGCAAAAAATCCCATTGACTTAACATTGCGCCGAACTTTGACGAGTCATAGCTCAGAGCGAGGATTTCACAGAGACGGGTGATTTACCACATTTGAAGAGGCTGACAGGCTCTGTGAGAACATACCTCACAATGGGGTAAAAGTTGCACTCCTGGGGGGCAGGAGCTGCCCAAAGTTGCCCCAATGTTAAGTCTATGGTGTAGGACGGCCCATGAAATGTCATTTTGTATTGAACATAACTCTGGATCACAGTGTCTTAGAGACAAGGGGGCGGGCTCATTTTACTCAGACCACCAATCAGTCTCTCAGGATCATTGTGAAGCTATCAAGCCACGCCCTAGCAACCATTTAGAGCACCTTAGCAACAAGTCCCATAGACTTCCATTGAAAGAGATCAAAGGGATATCTCCGGACTGAATTATCATAGAAACACGAGAGTGGTCTCGTTTGACTTGGGGCAGTAAAACAGCCAATCATGAATCCCCTCAACACTTCCTAGCCCCTCCCTAGCAACCATTTTCGAGCACCTTAGCAACCAAAATCCAAAGAGAGATATCTTCCATTCTGAATGTCACAGAGGCATGGGAGTTGGTTTGTATCATTCATACTGACAAGCAGCCTTTGGAGATTCATCATTGGCAGCTGCCAAGCCACTCCCTAGCAACAATTTAGAGCACCCTAGCAACCACATTTATTGATTTCAATTACAGTAAGATATCTTCACATCAGAATGTCCTAGAGACAAGATAGTTGCTTTGTTTTCATTGGGTGAGTAATCAGTCTTCAGCTTTCATCATGTGACCTACTTAGCCACGCCCTAGCAACCATTTAAAGCACCCTAGCAACAAAGAACCATTGACATCCATTCAAAATCACTAAGATGTGTATCTTAGGATCAGAATGACGTAGAGACTTCCGGGTTGACTTATTTCACTCAGGATGGCAAGGAGCATTGCTGCCTATCACCTTGGTAACTGCCTAGCAAACAGATGGGGTTACCCTAGCAACCAAGAAACAAATCACATATCTCTGCACAAGAAAATCACAGAGACTTCCGGGTTGACTTATTTCACTCAGGGTGGAAAGTAGACTTGATAAATATCACCCTGGTAACTGCCTAGCAACCAAATGGGGTTACCCTAGCATCCAAGAAACAAATCACATATCTCTGCACAAGAAAATCACAGCGACTTCCGGGTTGACTTATTTCACTCAGGATGGCAAGGAGCATTGTTGGCTGTCACCTTGGTAACAAGCCTAGCAACCAGATGGAGTTACCCTAGCAACCAAGCAACAGATCACATATCTCTGTACTAGAAAATCACAGAGACTTCCGGGTTGACTTATTTCACTCAGGATGGCAAGGAGCATTGTTGGATGTTACTTTGGGAACTGCCTAGCAACCAAATGGGGTTACCCTAGCAACCAAGAAACAAATCACATATCTCTGCACAAGAAAATCACAGAGACTTCCGGGTTGACTTATTTCACTCAGGATGGCAAGGAGCATTGTTGGCTGTCACCTTGGTAACAAGCCTAGCAACCAGATGGAGTTACCCTAGCAACCAAGCAACAGATCACATATCTCTGTACTAGAAAATCACAGAGACTTCCGGGTTGACTTATTTTACTCAGGATGGCAAGTAGCATTGGTGGCTGTCACCTTGGTAACTGCATAGCAACCAGATATGGTTACCCTAGCAACCAAGTAAAAAATCACATATCTTTGAACCAGAACATCGTAGAGACTTAGGGGTTGACATATTTCACTCAGGATTGCAAGGGGCCTTATGAGTATCACTTTGGTAACTGCCTAGCAACCAGATGTGGTTACCCTAACAACCAAGTAACAAATCACATATCTTTTTACCAGAAAATCGTAGAGACTTCCTGTTTCACTTATTTCACTCAGGATGGAAAGGAGGCTTGATATGTATCACTCTGGTAACTGCCTAGCAACCAGATGTGGTTACCCTAGCAACCAAGTAACAAATCACATATCTTTGAACCAGAACATAGTAGAGACTTAGGGGTTGACATATTTCACACAGGATTGCAAGGAGCCTTATGAGTATCACCTTGTTAACTGCCTAGCAACCAGATGGGGTTACCCTAGCAACCAACTAACAAATCAGATATCTCTGCACCAGAAAATCATAGAGACTTCCTGTTTCACTTATTTCACTCAGGATGGAAAGTAGCCTTGATATGTATCACCCTGGTAACTGCATAGCAACCAGACAGGGTTACCCTAGCAACCAAGTAACAAATCACATATCTTTGAACCAGAACATCGTAGAGACTACCGGGTTGACATAATTCACTCAGGATGGAAAGGAGGCTTGATAAGTATCACCCTGGTAACTGCATAGCAACCAGATGGGGTTACCCTAGCAACCAAGTAACAAATAATATATCTCTTCACCAGAAAATCGTAGAGACTTCCTGTTTGACTTATTTCACTCAAGATGGAAAGTAGCCTTGATATATATCACTCTGGTAACTGCCTAGCAACCAGATGCGGTTACCCTAGCAACCAAGTAACAAATCACATATCTTTGATCCAGAAAATCGTAGAGACTTAGGGGTTGACATATTTCACACAGGATTGCAAGGAGCCTTATGAGTATTACTCTGGTAACTGCCTATCAACCAGATATGGTTACCCTAGCAACCAAGTAACAAATCACATATCTATGCAACAGAAAATCGTAGAGACTTCCGGGTTGACTTTATTTACTCAGAATGAAAAGGAGGCTTGATAAGGATCACCCTGGAAACTGCCTAGCAACCAGATTGGGTTACCCTAGCAACCAAGTAAAAAATAATATATCTATCTATCTGTCTATCTATCTATCTATCTATCTATCTATCTATCTTTCTGAGGGTCAATATCTATCTATCTATCTATCTATCTGAGGGTCAATAACTATCTATCTATCTATCTGTGGGTCATACTCTATCTATCTATCTATCTATCTATCTATCTATCTATCTATCTATCTATATATCTAAGGGTCAATGACTATCTATCTATCTATCTATCTATCTATCTATCTATCTATCTATCTATCTATCTATCTATCTATCTAACTATCTATCTATCTATCTGAGGGTCAATATCTATCTATCTATCTATGTATCTAAGGGTCAATGACTATCTATCTATCTATCTATCTATCTATCTATCTATCTGAGGGTCAATAACTATCTATCTATCTATCTATCTGTGGGTCATACTCTATCTATCTATCTATCTATCTAAGGGTCAATGACTATCTATCTATCTATCTATCTCTCTCTCTTTCTGATGTCAATATCTATCTATCTATCTATCTGAGGGTCAATATCTATCTATCTATCTATCTATCTGAGAGTCAATATCTATCTATCTATCTATCTATCTATCTATCTATTTGATAGACTGAATGGTTTTATAATCTCTAAACTTTGAACTTTGAAAACTACTAATAATTATATCAAACTAAAAACCGTAAATCTTCAAACTTTTACAACTACTTCAAACTTTATGCTAGGCTTTCTCAAGCCAACCTAAAGTTTGTACTCAAACTTTTTAATCTAGTTATTAGTGGTGCTTGCAAAGCAACACTATTGTAATCTCACATGCTTATTAGTGGTGCTTGCAAAGCAACACTATTGTAATCTCACATACTTATTTTTCTTCTTCTTCTTCTTCTTCTTCTTCTTCCGTACAAAACTTCGGCGCCTAACTCGTCCCACACCTTTTGGTGTAGACCCATGACTGAGGTGTCAAATCGTGCGGCTCATTGAGGAGAGGTGTGCTATGACTTTTATAAGTGATCAGGGGTACGGTGTTTGCCCCAGGGGCAAAAAATTGGGCAAAAAATCCCATTGACTTAACATTGAGCCGAACTTTGACAAGTCATAGCTCAGAGCGAGGATTTCGCAGAGACGTGTGATTTACCACATTTAAAGAGGCTGACAGGCTCTGTGAGAACATACCTCACAATGGGGTAAAAGTTTTACCCCTGGGGGGCAGGAGCTGCCCAAATTTGCCCCAATGTAAGTCAATGGAATTTTTTGCAAAATTTTTTGGTCACAGACCCACGAATGAGGCGTCAATTCGTGCTGATTATTTGGGAATGGTGTACTATGACTTTTATAAGCGATCGGGGGTATGGTATTTGCCCCAGGGGCAAAAAGTTGGGCAAAAAATCCCATTGACTTAACATTGCGCCGAACTTTGACGAGTCATAGCTCAGAGCGAGGATTTCACAGAGACGTGTGATTTACCACATTTGAAGAGGCTGACAGGCTCTGTGAGAAAATACCTCACAATGGGGTAAAAGTTGTACCCCTTGGGGGCAGGAGCTGCCCAAATTTGCCCCAATGTTAAGTCTATGGTAGATTTTGTATTGAACATAACTCTGGATCACAGTGTCTTAGAGACAAGGGGGCGGGCTCATTTTACTCAGATGACCAATCAGTCTCTCAGGATCATTGTGAAGCTAATAAGCCACGCCCTAGCAACCATTTAGAGCACCTTAGCAACAAGTCCCATAGACTTCCATTGAAAGAGATCAAAGGGATATCTCCGGACTGAATTATCATAGAAACACGAGGGTGGTCTCGTTTGACTTGGGGCAGTAAAACAGCCAATCATGAATCCCCTCAACATTTCCTAGCCCCTCCCTAGCAACCATTTTCGAGCACCATAGCAACCAAAATCCAATTAGAGATATCTTCCATTCTGAATGTCACAGAGGCATGGGAGTTTGTTTATATCATTCATACTGACAAGCAGCCTTTGGAGATTCATCATTGGCAGCTACCAAGCCACTCCCTAGCAACAATTTAGAGCACCCTAGCAACCATATTTATTGATTTCAATTACAGTAAGATATCTTCAGATCAGAATGTCCTAGAGACATGATAGTTGCTTTGTTTTAATTGGGTGAGTAATCAGTCTTCAGCTTTCATCATGTGAACTACTTAGCCACGCCCTAGCAACCATTTAAAGCACCCTAGCAACAAAGCACCTTTGACATCCATTCAAAATCACTAAGATGTGTATCTTAGGATCAGAATGTTGTAGAGACTTCCGGGTTGACTTATTTCACTCAGGATGGAAAGTAGACTTGATAAATATCACCCTGGTAACTGCCTAGCAACCAGATGGGTTTACCATAGCAACCAAGTAACAAATCTCATATCTTTGCACTACAAAATCGTACAGATTTCCGAGTTGACTTATTTCACTCAAGATGGCAAGGAGCATTGTTGGATGTTACTTTGGTAACTGCCTAGCAACCAAATGGGGTTACCCTAGCAACCAAGAAACAAATCACATATCTCTGCACAAGAAAATCACAGAGACTTCCGGGTTGACTTATTTCACTCAGGATGGCAAGAAGCATTGTTGGCTGTCACCTTGGTAACTGCCTAGCAACCATATGGGTTACCCTAGCAACCAAGAAACAAATCACATATCTCTGAACCAGAAAATTGTAAAGATTCCGGGTTGACTTATTTCATTCAGGATGGCAAGGAGCATTGTTGGCTTGCCCCTTGTTAACTGCCTAGCAACCAGATGGAGTTACCCTAGCAACCAAGTAACAAATCACATATCTCTGTACTAGAAAATCGTAGAGACTTCCGGGTTGACTTATTTTACTCAGGATGGCAAGTAGCATTGGTGGCTGTCACCTTAGTAACTGCATATCAACCAGATGGGTTTCCCTAGCAACCATGGAACAACATTAATATCTCTGCACCAGAACATCCTACTGTCATGGGGGTGGCCTCTTTCAACTTTGGGCAGTAGGTGGGACATTGTGGTAAGAAATTTTGCCACGGCAAGCACCACTCACATTTTCTTCAGGAAATGTACATTCTAGTTTTTCTTCATCTTCTTCTTCTTCTTCTTCTTCTTCCGTACAAAACTTCGGCACCTAACTCGTCCCGCACCTTTTGGTGTAGATCCATGAATGAGGTGTCAAATCGTGCGGCTCATTGAGGAGACGTGTGCTATGACTTTTATAAGCGATCGGGGGTACGGTGTTTGCCCCAGGGGCAAAAAATTGGGCAAAAAATCCCATTGACTTAACATTGAGCCGAATTTTGACGAGTCATAGCTCAGAGCGAGGATTTCGCAGAGACGTGTGATTTACCACATTTGAAGAGGCTGACAGGCTCTCTGAGAATATACCTCACAATGGGGTAAAAGTTTTACCCCTGGGGGGCAGGAGCTGCCCAAAGTTGCCCCAATGTAAGTCAATGGAATTTTTTGAAAAAATGTTTGGTCACAGACCCACGAATGAGGCGTCAAATCGTGCGGATTATTTGGGAATGGTGTGCTATGACTTTTATAAGCGCTCGGAGGTAGGGTATTTGCCCCAGGGGCCAAAAATTGGGCAAAAAATCCCATTGACTTAACATTGCGCCGAAATTTGACGAGTCATAGCTCAGAGCGAGGATTTCACAGAGACGTGTGATTTACCACATTTGAAGAGGCTAACAGGCTCTGTGAGAACATACCTCACAATGGGGTAAAAGTTGCACCCCTTGGGGGCAGGAGCTGCTCAAAATTGCCCCAATGTTAAGTCAATGCTAGATTTTGTATTGAACATAACTCTGGATAACAGTGACTTAGAGACAAGGGGGCGGGCTCATTTTACTCAGACGACCAATCAGTCTCTCAGGATCATTATGAAAATATCAAGCCACGCCCTAGCAACCATTTACAGCACCTTAGCAACAAGTCCCATAGAATTCCATTGAAAGAGATCAAAGGGATTTCTCCGGACTGAATTATCATAGAAACACGAGGGTGGTCTCGTTTGACTTGGAGCAGTAAAACAGCCAATCATGAATCCCCTCAACACTTCCTAGCCCCTCCCTAGCAACTATTTTCGAGCACCTTAGCAACCAAATTCCAAAGAGAGATATCTTCCATTCTGAATGTCACAGAGGCATGGGAGTTGGTTTATATCATTCATACCAACAAGCAGCCTTTGGAGATTCATCATTGGCAGCTGCCAAGCCACTCCCTGGCAACAATTTAGAGCACCCTAGCAACCACATTTATTGATTTCAATTACAGTAAGATATCTTCAGATCAGAATGTCCTAGAGACATGATAGTTGCTTTGTTTTAATTGGGTGAGTAATCAGTCTTCAGCTTTCATCATGTCAACTACTTAGCCACGCCCTAGCAACCATTTAAAGCACCCTAGCAACAAAACACCATTGACATCCATTCAAAATCACTAAGATGTGTATCTTAGGATCAGAATGTCGTCGAGACTTCCGGGTTGACTTATTTCACTCAGGATGGAAAGTAGACTCGATAAATATCACCCTGGTAACTGCCTAGCAACCAAATGGGGTTATCCTAGTAACCAAGAAACAAATCACATATCTCTGCACATGAAAATCACAGAGACTTCCGGGTTGACTTATTTCACTCAGGATGGAAAGTACACTTGATAAACATCACACTGGTAACTGCCTAGCAACCAAATGGGGTTACCCTAGCAACCAAGAAACAAATCACATATCTCTGCACAAGAAAATCACAGAGACTTCCGGGTTGACTTATTTCACTCAGAATGGCAAGGAGCATTGTTGGCGGTCACCTTGGTAACTGCCTAGCAACCAGATGGGGTTAGCCTAGCAACCAAGAAACAAATCACAAATCTCTGCACAAGAAAATCACAGAGACTTCCGGGTTGACTTATTTCACTCAGGATGGCAAGGAGCATTGTTGGCTGTCACCTTGGTAACTGCCTAGCAACCAGATGCGGTTACCCTAGCAACCAAGAAACAAATCACATATCTCTGCACAAGAAAATCACAGAGACTTCCGGGTTGACTTATTTCACTCAGGATGGCAAGGAGCATTGTTGGCTGTCACCTTGGTAACTGCCTAGCAACCAGATGGGGTTACCCTAGCAACCAAGAAACAAATCACATATCTCTGCACAAAAAAATCACAGAGACTTCCGGGTTGACTTATTTTACTCAGGATGGCAAGGAGCATTGTTGCCTGTCACCTTGATAACTGCCTAGCAACCAGATGGGGTTACCCTAGCAACCAATAAACAAATCACATATCTCTGCACAAGAAAATCACAGAGACTTCCGGATTGACTTATTTTACTCAGGATGGCAAGGAGCATTGTTGGCTGTCACCTTAGTAACTGCCTAGCAACCAGATGGGGTTTCCCTAGCAACCAAGTAACAAATCAAATACCTCTGTACTAGAAAATCGTACAGACTTCTGGGTTGACTTATTTTACTCAGGATGGCAAGTAGCGTTGGTGGCTGTCACCTTAGTAACTGCATATCAACCAGATGGGTTTCCCTAGCAACCATGGAACAACACCTATATCTCTGCACCAGAACATCCTACTGTCATGGGGGTGGCATCTTTCAAATTTGGGCAGTAGGTGGGACATTGTGGTAAGAAATTTTGCCACGGCAAGCACCACTCACATTTTCTTCAGGAAATGTACATTCTAGTTAGTGGTGCTTGCAAAGCAACACTATTGTAATCTCACATACTTATTTTTCTTCTTCTTCTTCTTCTTCTTCTTCTTCCGTACAAAACTTCGGCACCTAACTTGTCCCGCACCTTTTGGCGTAGACCCATGAATGAGGTGTCAAATCGTGCGGCTCATTGAGGAGAGGTGTGCTATGACTTGTATAAGCGATCGGGGGTACGGTGTTTGCCCCAGGGGCAAAAAATTGGGCAAAAAATCCCATTGACTTAACATTGCGCCGAACTTTGACGAGTCATAGCTCAAAGCGAGGATTTCGCAGAGACATGTGATTTACCACATTTGAAGAGGCTGACAGGCTCTGTGAGAACATACCTCACAATGGGGTAAAAGTTGCACCCCTGGGGGGCAGGAGCTGCCCAAAGTTGCCCCAATGTAAGTCAATGGAATTTTTTTCAAAATTTTTTGGTCGAAAACCCACAAATGAGGCGTCAAATCGTGCGGATTATTTGGGAATGGTGTCCTATGACTTTTATAATCGATCGGGGGTACGGTGATTGCCCCAGGGGCAAAAAATTGGGCAAAAAATCCCATTGACTTAACATTGCGCCGAACTTTGACGAGTCATAGCTCAGATCGAGGATTTCACAGAGACGTGTGATTAACCACATTTGAAGAGGCTGACAGGCTCTGTGAGAACATACCTCACAATGGGGTAAAAGTTGCACCCCTGGGGGGCATGAGCTGCCCAAAGTTGCCCCAATGTTAAGTCTATGGTAGATTTTGTATTGAACATAACTCTGGATCACAGTGTCTTAGAGACAAGGGGGCGGGCTCATTTTACTCAGATGACCAATCAGTCTCTCAGGATCATTGTGAAGCTATCAAGCCACGCCCTAGCAACCATTTAGAGCACCTTAGCAACAACTCCCATAGACTTCCATTGAAAGAGATCAAAGGGATATCTCCGGACTGAATTATCATAGAAACACGAGGGTGGTCTCGTTTGACTTGGGGCAGTAAAACAGCCAATCATGAATCCCCTCAACACTTCCTAGCCCCTCCCTAGCAACCATTTTCGAGCACCTTATCAACCAAAATCCAAAGAGAGATATCTTCCATTCTGAATGTCACAGAGGCATGGGAGTTGGTTTGTATCATTCATACTGACAAGCAGCCATTGGATATTCATCATTGGCAGCTGCCAAGCCACTCCCTAGCAACAATTTGGAGCACCCTAGCAACCACATTTATTGATTTCAATTGAAGTAAGATATCTTCAGATCAGAATGTCCTAGAGACATGATAGTTGCTTTGTTTTAATTGGGTGAGTAATCAGTCTTCATCTTTCATCATGTGAACTACTTAGCCACGCCCTAGCAACCATTTAAAGCACCCTAGCAACAAAACACCATTGACATCCATTCAATATCACTAAGATGTGTATCTTAGGATCAGAATGTCGTAGAGACTTCCGGTTTGACTTATTTCACTCAGGATGGAAAGTAGACTTGATAAATATCACCCTGGTAACTGCCTAGCAACCAAATGGGGTTACCCTAGCAACCAATAAACAAATCACATATCTCTGCACAAGAAAATCACAGAGACTTCCGGGTTGACTTATTTCACTCAGGATGGCACGGAGCATTGTTTGCTGTCACCTTGGTAACTGCCTAGCAACCAGATGGGGTTACCCTAGCAACCAAGAAATAAATCACATATCTCTGCACAAGAAAATCACAGAGACTTCCGGGTTGACTTATTTCACTCAGGATGGCAAGGAGCATTGTTGCCTGTCACCTTGGTAACTGCCTAGCAACCAGATGGGGTTACCCTAGCAACCAAGAAACAAATCACACATCTCTGCACAAGAAAATCACAGAGACTACCGGGTTGACTTATTTCACTCAGGATGGCAAGGAGCATTGTTGGCTGTCACCTTGGTAACTGCCTAGCAACCAGATGGGGTTACCCTAGCAACCAATTAACAAATCACGTATCTCTGAACCAGAAAATCGTAGAGATTCCAGGTTGACTTATTTCAGTCAGGATGGCAAGGAGCATTCTTGGCTGTCACCTTGGTAACTGCCTAGCAACCAGATGGGGTTACCCTAGCAACCAAGAAACAAATCACATATCTCTGTACTAGAAAATCACAGAGACTTCCGGGTTGACTTATTTCAGTCAGGATGGCAAGGAGCATTGTTGCCTGTCACCTTGGTAACTGCCTAGTAACCAGATGGGGTTACCCTAGCAACCAATAAACAAATCACATATCGCTGCACAAGAAAATCACAGAGACTTCCGGGTTGACTTATTTCACTCAGGAGAGCAAGGAGCATTGTTGGCTGTCACCTTGGTAACTGCCTAGCAACCAGATGGGGTTACCCTAGCAACCAAGAAACAAATCACATATCTCTGTACTACAAAATCGTAGAGACTTCCGGATTGACTTATTTTACTCAGGATGGTAAGTAGCATTGGTGGCTGTCACCTTAGTAACTGCATATCAACCAGATGGGTTTCCCTAGCAACCATGGAACAACACCAATATCTCTGCACCAGAACATCCTACTGTCATGGGGGTGGCCTCTTTCAACTTTGGGCAGTAGGTGGGACATTGTGGTAAGAAATTTTGCCACGGCAAGCACCACTCACATTTTCTTCAGGAAATGTACATTCTAGTTTTTATTCTTCTTCTTCTTCTTCTTCTTCCGTACAAAACTTCGGCGCCTAACTCGTCCCGCACCTTTTGGCGTAGACCCATGAATGAGGTGTCAAATCGTGCGGCTCATTGAGGAGAGGTGTGCTATGACTTTTATAAGCTATCGGGGGTACGGTGTTTGCCCCAGGGGCAAAAAATTGGGCAAAAAATCCCATTGACTTAACATTGAGCCGAACTTTGACGAGTCATAGCTCAGAGCGAGGATTTTGCAGAGACTTGTGATTTACCACATTTGAAGAGGCTGACAGGCTCTGTGAGAACATACCTCACAATGGGGTAAAAGTTGCACCCCTGGGGGGCAAGAGCTGCCCAAAGTTGCCCCAATGTTAAGTCTATGGTAGATTTTGTATTGAACATAACTCTGGATCACAGTGTCTTAGAGACAAGGGGGCGGGCTCATTTTACTCAGACGACCAATCAGTCTCTCAGGATCATTGTGAAGTTATCAAGCCACGCCCTAGCAACCATTTAGAGCACCTTAGCAACAACTCCCATAGACTTCCATTGAAAGAGATCAAAGGGATATCTCCGGACTGAATTATCATACAAACACGAGGGTGGTCTCGTTTGACTTGGGGCAGTAAAACAGCCAATCATGAATCCCCTCAACACTTCCTAGCCCCTCCCTAGCAACCATTTTCGAGCACCATAGCAACCAAAATCCAAAGAGAGATATCTTCCATTCTGAATGTCACAGAGGCATGGGAGTTGGTTTGTATCATTCATACTGACAAGCAGCCTTTGGAGATTCATCATTGGCAGCTGCCAAGCCACTCCCTAGCAACAATTTAAAGCACCCTAGCAACCACATTTATTGATTTCAATTACAGTAAGATATCTTCAGATCAGAATGTCCTAGAGACATGATATTTGCTTTGTTTTAATTGGGTGAGTAATCAGTCTTCATCTTTCATCATGTGAATTACTTAGCCACGCCCTAGCAACCATTTAAAGCACCCTAGCAACAAAACACCATTGATATCCATTCAAAATAAATAATATGTGTATCTTAGGATCAGAATGTCGTAGAGACTTCCGGGTTGACTTATTTCACTCAGGATGGAAAGCAGACTTGATAAATATCACCCTGGTAACTGCCTAGCAACCAAATGGGGTTACCCTAGCAACCAAGAAACAAATCACATATCTCTGCACAAGAAAATCACAGAGACTTCCGGGTTGACTTATTTCACTCAGGATGGCAAGGATCATTGTTGGCAGTCACCTTGGTAACTGCCTAGCAACCAGATGGGGTTACCCTAGCAACCAATTAACAAATCACATATCTCTGAACCAGAAAATCGTAGAGATTCCGGGTTGACTTATTTCATTCAGGATGGCAAGGAGCATTGTTGGCTTGCCCCTTGTTAACTGCCTAGCAACCAGATGGGGTTACCCTAGCAACCAAGTAACAAATCACATATCTATGTACTAGAAAATCGTAGAGACTTCCGGGTTGACTTATTTTACTCAGGATGGCAAGTAGCGTTGGTGGCTGTCACCTTAGTAACTGCATATCAACCAGATGGTTTTCCCTTGCAACCATGGAACAACACCTATATCTCTACACCAGAACATCCTACTGTCAAGGGGGTGGCCTCTTTCAACTTTGGGCAGTAGGTGGGACATTGTGGTAAGAAATTTTGCCACGGCAAGCACCACTCACATTTTCTTCAGGAAATGTACATTCTAGTTATTAGTGGTGCTTGCCAAAGGCAAAGCATCACTAGTGTTCTCTTGCATACTTATTATTAGTGGTGCTTGCAAAGCAACACTATTGTAATCTCACATACTTATTATTTTTAGATTCCTCCGATAGGAGGGAATCTATTGTTATTGACAGTTTTATTATTATTATTATTATTATTATTATTATTATTATTCTCCTTGAGCCCCAATATCTCAAAAAGTCACTGGTCAAAGATTTTCTAAATTGGCACATTGATACTCCATGCCAACGGGTACCCCCAAATCAAGAATGGCCCACATTCGCCCATAGGTGGCGCTACAGGCCACGCCCCAAAAAAATATTTTCAAAGTCATGGCATTTCCAAGCCATTTGTCCAATTATTCTCAAACCTGGTGTACATGCCTCATTTCTCATGGGGAACAAAAAAGACTCAAGGACCCATAACTTCTGCCCTAATGGATTTTCCTGTACAGTGAAAATTTGCCAAAACCTACAAAACTCTTCTTCTCCTGAACCGTAGCTCCAATATACTTGAAATTTGGTACGCATGTGTAGAATTGATGTCTTTGAAAACGTTACTTAGCAAAAATGAATACGATATAAAATGGCTGAAAGGGGCGTGTTTATGTAAATGTCCACATTTAATCAATATATATGTCAATATATCAAATGTAATTTTGACCCAGGGTTTTTCAAACCTAACATACTTCAAGATAACATCCCTTTGAAGTACTGTGCAAAGAATTGCCCACATTCGCCCTTAGCGGTTCGCTACAGGCCACGCCCAAATGTCACATTTTCAAAATGATGGCATTTTCACCACAATTTTCAAAATATTCTAAAACTTGGTATACTTGCCTCATTTCTCATTGGGAACAAAAAAGCCTCAAGGACCCATAAGGTACGATTAAAAATGGCTGAAAGGGGCGTGTTTATGTAAATGTCCACATTTAATCAATATATATGTCAATAAATCAAATGTAATTTTGACTGAGGGATTTTAAACCTGACATGCTTCAAGATAACATCCCTTTGAAGTACTGTGCAAAGAATTGCCGACATTCGCCCTTAGCGGTTCGCTACAGGCCACGCCCAAATGTCACATTTTCAAAATGATGGCACTTTCACCCCAATTTTCCAAATATTCTAAAACTTGGTATACTTGCCTCATTTCTCATTGGGAACAAAAAAGCCTCAAGGAACCATAACTTCTGCCCTAATGGATTGTCCTCTACAGTGAAAATTTGCCAAAACCTACAAAAGTCTTCTTCTCTTGAACCGTAGATCCAATTGACTTGACATTTGGTACCCATGTGTAGAATTGATGTCTTTCAATTTGTTACTTAGCAAAAATGAATACAATACAAAATGGCTGAAAGGTGCGTGTTTATGTAAATGACCACACTGCCTCAATATATTAGTGTCAATAAACCAAATGTAATTTTGATTGATGGTTTTTCAAACCTAACATGCTTCAAGATGACATAACTATGTGTGCTTGAGAAAGCCAACATATTGTTATGTTACATACATTTATTAATATTATTATTATTAATACTATTTTACTTACTAAAATTTCAACAACCTTACCTCCAAAGCTTTAATGCTATAAGTACCCAACTTGCTACAGACCTGGGGACTGTTCTGAAGTTTGCTGCTATGTCTTTTTTTACCTGATGCGACTTAAGCTTTTTATATAAATGACGATCAAAAATGTAAAAAAATCCCATTGATTTACAATGGCTGAGCAAAATTGCCCCCTCTAATGGATTAATACGGTCTACAAGTAAAATCCCATTCACTTACATTGGCTGAGCAAAGAGGCTCCCTCTGCTGGAGTAACTCTGTCTACCAAATGCACTTTTACTGGAGAAATCTCTCTAATGGAGCAATTCTGTCTACTAGTGGGTGGAGCTCCCGACTTTCTAAGTCAGAAGAATTTTGCCTGCGTTTGCACAAAGGTATGTCAATTGTGTGTGTTTAATGCTTGACATTTGGAACATTCACGCGATTTTATACTATTCATCTCAACAAATGGTAAAACAACTCATATAAATGTTTGTGAGCAGTTTGTGTGAAACAGCGATAAGCGTCGCGTCTAACGCACGAGCCCCGATGAGAGTTACTGCACAAAGGTCAGTGAGATGTTTTTCTGCTTCCCAGTTTGAATATTCAAGCGATTTTACACTATTCAACTCAACAAATGGCATTACAACTCAAATAAATGTTTGCGAGGAATCTGAATTCGGGAATCATTATTGAATTCTGGCATTATTACGGGGGTCAACAATGGCGCTGTAATGTCCTTTCAGATGCATTGTTCTAAACAGCGGAAAAAACTTAAACAAAATACTGCGTCATTTTTGCCCATTCAGATACATGGAAGAGATCATTACAAACTATAAAAGGTCTACTGTTATTTGTCTACACTTACAATACAACAAAACCTTGAGCTTTTGTAAAATAACGAAAATAAACAGGGTAAACCGAATCTGTCTTTGCGATAATCTGTCTGATACACGTCAGAAAAAATCAAGTGAAACTCCGCGAACACTTATCACACAAACATGAAACATATGTCTAAAGAAAGAAGGGATGGACGGATCGATCCTAAAGTATCAATACTTCCGAGAATGATGTTTCATCTGCGTGTTCACTGACAGCACGCGATAGTGAGGCGATCTAATTTTTACTCGCATCTTCAATGCGAGCAATGTTTGTCTGTTGTATGTGTTTTTAACACTTTCCTGTTTGAACTTTCAAGCGATTTTACACCATTCAACTCAACCAATGGCAAAACAACTCAAATAAATATTTGTGTGAAACAGCGAGCAGCGTCACGTCTAACTCACGAGCCCCGATGAGAGATCGCATTCGCTTCTTCTTGCGTTTGAACGGACATTTTCATACAACAAAATGTCAAATTACATGATATATTGTGGAGTCTGTTTTGTCTCAAGTGAACATAAACAGTTGAAGAAATCGCGAATCTAAATCTAGTATCAACACTTCCGAGAATGATTATCAGCGTTGTGTCTGACAGCGCGAGGCATCTCATTTTTACTCGCATCTTCATGGAGGTTTGTCGTTTGTATGTAGTTTCACAATCTCAATCAATTCATCTCTGAAATGAATACAGATGTAACAGCGCGAAAATAATGAGACTTCACAGTTCTCAAAAGATTAAACTCAATGAAACAAGCCGCACAGACTGTGCCTTGAATGAAATGCGTTTAAATTCCTCTTAAAGAGACAGTAACAATTTTCCAAGTAAATAAAAAGTAGGCCTACAAATGGTTTTTACCCCAAAATAAATTTCTCTCATTGTATACTCACCCTCATTCCATCCCAGATGTGTATTATTTTCTTTCTTCTGGTGAACACAAATGAAGCTTTTTAGAAGATTATCTCAACCCTGTTGGACCTTTCAATGACTTGAATGGTGATCAGAACTCAGAAGCTACAAAAATCACATAAATGCAGCATAAAAGTAATCCATACCACTCCAGTGGTTTAATCCATGCCTTCAGAAGTGATATTATAGGTGTGGGTTAGAAACAGACCTATATATATATACTTCAAGATGACATCACTCTGAAGTACTGCGTAAAGAATATCCCACATTCTCCCTTAGGGGGCGCTACAGGCCATGCCCAAAATTCCCATTTTCTGGTCAAAAATGTTCTAATTTTGTATATTGATACTACAGGCCAACAGGAATCCACAAACCAAGAATGGCCCACATTCGCCCTTAGGGGGCACTACAGGCCACGCCCTAAATTCCCATTTGCTGGTCAAAAATGTTCTAATTTGGTACATTGATACTACAGGTCAACAGGAACCCACAAAGAATTTCCCATATTCGCCATTAGGGGCGCTACAGGCTATGCCCAAAATTCCCATTTTATGGTCAAAAATGTTCTAATTTGGTATATTGACACTACAGGCCAACAGAAATCAACAAACCAAGAATGTCTCACATTCGCCCTTAGGGGGCGCTAAAGGCCATTCCCAAATTGCACATTTTTTTGTCAAAAACTTTCTAATTTGGTACATTAATACTACAGGCCAACAGGAACCTACAAACCAAGAATGGCTCACATTCGCCCTTAGGGGGCGCTACAGGCCATGCCCAAATGTCATTTTTTTCAAAGTGATTGTATTTCCACCCCATTTATTTAGTTTTTCTGAAACCTGGTGAACATACCTCATTTCTCATTGTAAACAAAAAACCCTACAGGATCCATAAGGTCCGGCATGATGGATTTTCCTGTACACTGAAAATGTTTAGTTTAGGATTCAGACAGAAAGACATGTTTTTTGGATTTTTTCATTGGGAGGGTTTAACCCCAACCCTCTATTGATCAATTTTAAATGATTTGCCATTTTGAGGAGGAATCGCATTGCTGCTTGCAGCTATATTTCTTTTTCTTCTTCTTCCGTACAAAACTTCGGCGCGTAACTCGTCCCACACCTTTTGGCGTAGACCCATGAATGAGGTGTCAAATTGTGCGGCTCATTGAGGAGAGGTGTGCTATGACTTTTATAAGCGATCGGGGGTACGGTGCTTCCCCTAGGGGCAAAAAATTGGGCAAAAAATCCCATTGACTTAACATTGAGCCGAACTTTGACGAGTCATAGCTCAGAGCGAGGATTTCGCAGAGACGTGTGATTTACCACATTTGAAGAGGCTGACAGGCTCTGTGAGAACATACCTCACAATGGGGTAAAAGTTGCACCCCTGTGGGGCAGGAGCTGCCCAAAGTTGCCCCAATGTAAGTCAATGGAATTTTCTTAAAAAATGTTTGATCACAGACCCACAAATGAGGCGTCAAATCGTGCGGATTATTTGGGAATGGTGTGCTATGACTTTAAGCGATCGGGGGTACGGTGATTTCCCCAGGGGCAAAAAATTGGGCAAAAAATCCCATTGACTTAACATTGTGCCGAACTTTGACGAGTCATAGCTCAGAGCGAGGATTTCACAGAGATGTGTGATTTACCACATTTGAAGAGGCTAACAGGCTCTGTGAGAACATATCTCACAATGGGGTAAAAGTTGCACCCCTGGGGGGCATGAGCTGCCAAAAGTTGCCCCAATGTTAAGTCTATGGTAGGTATTGTATTGAACATAACTCTGGATCACAATGTCTTAGAGACAAGGGGGCGGGCTCATTTTACTCAGACGACCAATCAGTCTCTCAGGATCATTGTGAAGCTATCAAGCCACGCCCTAGCAACCATTTAGAGCACCTTAGCAACAACTCCCTTAGACTTCCATTGAAAGAGATCAAAGGGATATTTCCGGACTGAATTATCATAGAAACACGAGGGTGGTCTCGTTTGACTTGGGGCAGTAAAACAGCCAATCATGAATCCCCTCAACACTTCCTAGCCCCTCCCTAGCAACCATTTTCGAGCACCTTAGCGACCAAAATCCAAAAAGAGATATCTTCAATTCTGAATGTCACAGAGACATGGGAGTTGCTTTGTATCATTCATACTGACAAGCAGCCTTTGGAGATTCATCATTGGCAGCTGCCAAGCCACTCCCTAGCAACAATTTAGAGCACCCTAGCAACCACATTTATTGATTTCAATTGCAGTAAGATATCTTCAGATCAGAATGTCCTAGAGAATGTCATAGCTCAGAGCGAGGATTTCACAGAGATGTGTGATTTACCACATTTGAAGAGGCTGACAGGCTCTGTGAGAACATACCTCACAATGGGGTAAAAGTTGCACCCCTGGGGGGCATGAGCTGCCCAAAGTTGCCCCAATGTTAAGTCTATGGTAGGTTTTGTATTGAACATAACTCTGGATCACAGTGTCTTAGAGACAAGGGGGCGGGCTCATTTTACTCAGACGACCAATCAGTCTCTCAGGATCATTGTGAAGCTATCAAGCCATGCCCTAGCAACCATTTACAGCACATTAGCAACAAGTCCCATAGACTTCCATTGAAAGAGATCAAAGGGATTTCTCCGGACTGAATTATCATAGAAACACGAGGGTGGTCTCGTTTGACTTGGGGCAGTAAAACAGCCAATCATGAATCCCCTCAACACTTCCTAGCCCCTCCCTAGCAACCATTTTCGAGCACCTTAGCAACCAAAATCCAAAGAGAGAGATCTTCCATTCTGAATGTCACAGAGGCATGGGAGTTGGTTTATATCATTCATACTGACAAGCAGCCTTTGGAGATTCATCATTGGCAGCTGCCAAGCCACTCCCTAGCAACCACATTTATTGATTTCAATTACAGTAAGATATCTTCAGATCAGAATGTCCTAGGGACATGATAGTTGCTTTGTTTTAATTGGGTGAGTAATCAGTCTTCATCTTTCATCATGTGAACTACTTAGCCACGCCCTAGCAACCATTTAAAGCACCCTAGCAACAAAGAACCATTGACATCCATTCAAAATCACTAAGATGTGTATCTTAGGATCAGAATGTCGTAGAGACTTCCGGGTTGACTTATTTCACTCAGGATGGAAAGTAGACTTGATAAATATCACCCTGGTAAATGCCTAGCAACCAAATGGGGTTACCCTAGCAACCAAGAAACAAATCACATATCTCTGCACAAGAAAATCACAGAGACTTCCAGGTTGACTTATTTCACTCAGGATGGCAAGGAGCATTGTTGGCTGTCACCTTGGTAACTGCCAAGCAACCAGATGGGGTTACCCTAGCAACCAAGAAACAAATCACATATCTCTGTACTAGAAAATCACAGAGACTTCCGGGTTGACTTATTTCACTCAGGATGGAAAGGAGCATTGTTGGCTTGCCCCATGTTAACTGCCTAGCAACCAGATGGGGTTACCCTAGCAACCAAGTAACAAATCACATATCTCTGTACTACAAAATCGTAGAGACTTCCGGGTTGACTTCTTTTACTCAGGATTGTAAGTAGCATTGGTGGCTGTCACCTTAGTAACTGCATATCAACCAGATGGGTTTCCCTAGCAACCATGGAACAACACCAATATCTCTGCACCAGAACATCCTACTGTCATGGGGGTGGCCTCTTTCAACTTTGGGCAGTAGGTGTGACATTGTGGTAAGAAATTTTGCCACGGCAAGCACCACTCACATTTTCTTCAGGAAATCTACATTCTACTTATTATTATTATTATTATTATTATTATTAGTGGTGCTTGCAAAGCAACACTATTGTAATCTCACATACTTATTAGTGGTGCTTGCAAAGCAAAACTATTGTAATCTCACATACTTATTTTTCTTCTTCTTCTTCTTCTTCCGTACAAAACTTCGGCGTGTAACTCGTCCCGCACCTTTTGGCATAGACCCATGAATGAGGTGTCAAATCGTGCGGCTCATTGAGGAGAGGTGTGCTATGACTTTTATAAGCGATCGGGGGTACGGTGTTTGCCCCAGGGGCAAAAAATTGGGCAAAAAATCCCATTGACTTAACATTGCGCCGAAATTTCACGAGTCATAGCTCAGAGCGAGGATTTCACAGAGACCTGTGATTTACCACATTTGAAGAGGCTGACAGGCTCTGTGAGAACATACCTCACAATGGGGTAAAAGTTTTACCCCTGGGGGGCAGGAGCTGCCCAAAGTTGCCCCAATGTTAAGTCTATGGTGTAGGACGGCCCATGAAATGTCATTTTGTATTGAACATAACTCTGGATCACAGTGTCTTAGAGACAAGGGGGCGGGCTCATTTTACTCAGACCACCAATCAGTCTCTCAGGATCATTGTGAAGCTATCAAGCCACGCCCTAGCAACCATTTAGAGCACCTTAGCAACAAGTCCCATATACTTCCATTGAAAGAGATCAAAGGGATATCTCCGGACTGAATTATCATAGAAACACGAGAGTGGTCTCGTTTGACTTGGGGCAGTAAAACAGCCAATCATGAATCCCCTCAACACTTCCTAGCCCCTCCCTAGCAACCATTTTCGAGCACCTTAGCATCCAAAATCCAAAGAGAGATATCTTCCATTCTGAATGTCACAGAGGCATGGGAGTTGGTTTGTATCATTCATACTGACAAGCAGCCTTTGGAGATTCATCATTGGCAGCTGCCAAGCCACTCCCTAGCAACAATTTAGAGCACCCTAGCAACCACATTTATTGATTTCAATTACAGTAAGATATCTTCACATCAGAATGTCCTAGAGACAAGATAGTTGATTTGTTTTCATTGGGTGAGTAATCAGTCTTCAGCTTTCATCATGTGACCTACTTAGCCACGCCCTAGCAACCATTTAAAGCACCCTAGCAACAAAGAACCATTGACATCCATTCAAAATCACTAAGATGTGTATCTTAGGATCAGAATGACGTAGAGACTTCCGGGTTGACTTATTTCACTCAGGATGGCAAGGAGCATTGCTGCCTATCACCTTGGTAACTGCCTAGCAAACAGATGGGGTTACCCTAGCAACCAAGAAACAAATCACATATCTCTGCACAAGAAAATCACAGAGACTTCCGGGTTGACTTATTTCACTCAGGGTGGAAAGTAGACTTGATAAATATCACCCTGGTAACTGCCTAGCAACCAAATGGGGTTACCCTAGCATCCAAGAAACAAATCACATATCTCTGCACAAGAAAATCACAGCGACATCCGGGTTGACTTATTTCACTAAGGATGGAAAGAAGCATTGTTGGCTGTCACCTTGGTAACTGCCTAGCAACCATATGGGTTACCCTAGCAACCAAGAAACAAATCACATATCTCTGAACCAGAAAATTGTAAAGATTCCGGGTTGACTTATTTCATTCAGGATGGCAAGGAGCATTGTTGGCTTGCCCCTTGTTAACTGCCTAGCAACCAGATGGAGTTACCCTAGCAACCAAGTAACAAATCACATATCTCTGTACTAGAAAATCGTAGAGACTTCCGGGTTGACTTATTTTACTCAGGATGGCAAGTAGCATTGGTGGCTGTCACCTTAGTAACTGCATATCAACCAGATGGGTTTCCCTAGCAACCATGGAACAACATTAATATCTCTGCACCAGAACATCCTACTGTCATGGGGGTGGCCTCTTTCAACTTTGGGCAGTAGGTGGGACATTGTGGTAAGAAATTTTGCCACGGCAAGCACCACTCACATTTTCTTCAGGAAATGTACATTCTAGTTTTTCTTCATCTTCTTCTTCTTCTTCTTCTTCTTCCGTACAAAACTTCGGCACCTATCTCGTCCCGCACCTTTTGGTGTAGATCCATGAATGAGGTGTCAAATCGTGCGGCTCATTGAGGAGACGTGTGCTATGACTTTTATAAGCGATCGGGGGTACGGTGTTTGCCCCAGGGGCAAAAAATTGGGCAAAAAATCCCATTGACTTAACATTGAGCCGAATTTTGACGAGTCATAGCTCAGAGCGAGGATTTCGCAGAGACGTGTGATTTACCACATTTGAAGAGGCTGACAGGCTCTCTGAGAATATACCTCACAATGGGGTAAAAGTTTTACCCCTGGGGGGCAGGAGCTGCCCAAAGTTGCCCCAATGTAAGTCAATGGAATTTTTTGAAAAAATGTTTGGTCACAGACCCACGAATGAGGCGTCAAATCGTGCGGATTATTTGGGAATGGTGTGCTATGACTTTTATAAGCGCTCGGAGGTAGGGTATTTGCCCCAGGGGCCAAAAATTGGGCAAAAAATCCCATTGACTTAACATTGCGCCGAAATTTGACGAGTCATAGCTCAGAGCGAGGATTTCACAGAGACGTGTGATTTACCACATTTGAAGAGGCTAACAGGCTCTGTGAGAACATACCTCACAATGGGGTAAAAGTTGCACCCCTTGGGGGCAGGAGCTGCTCAAAATTGCCCCAATGTTAAGTCAATGCTAGATTTTGTATTGAACATAACTCTGGATAACAGTGACTTAGAGACAAGGGGGCGGGCTCATTTTACTCAGACGACCAATCAGTCTCTCAGGATCATTATGAAAATATCAAGCCACGCCCTAGCAACCATTTACAGCACCTTAGCAACAAGTCCCATAGAATTCCATTGAAAGAGATCAAAGGGATTTCTCCGGACTGAATTATCATAGAAACACGAGGGTGGTCTCGTTTGACTTGGAGCAGTAAAACAGCCAATCATGAATCCCCTCAACACTTCCTAGCCCCTCCCTAGCAACTATTTTCGAGCACCTTAGCAACCAAATTCCAAAGAGAGATATCTTCCATTCTGAATGTCACAGAGGCATGGGAGTTGGTTTATATCATTCATACCAACAAGCAGCCTTTGGAGATTCATCATTGGCAGCTGCCAAGCCACTCCCTAGCAACAATTTAGAGCACCCTAGCAACCACATTTATTGATTTCAATTACAGTAAGATATCTTCAGATCAGAATGTCCTAGAGACATGATAGTTGCTTTGTTTTAATTGGGTGAGTAATCAGTCTTCAGCTTTCATCATGTCAACTACTTAGCCACGCCCTAGCAACCATTTAAAGCACCCTAGCAACAAAACACCATTGACATCCATTCAAAATCACTAAGATGTGTATCTTAGGATCAGAATGTCGTCGAGACTTCCGGGTTGACTTATTTCACTCAGGATGGAAAGTAGACTCGATAAATATCACCCTGGTAACTGCCTAGCAACCAAATGGGGTTATCCTAGTAACCAAGAAACAAATCACATATCTCTGCACATGAAAATCACAGAGACTTCCGGGTTGACTTATTTCACTCAGGATGGAAAGTACACTTGATAAACATCACACTGGTAACTGCCTAGCAACCAAATGGGGTTACCCTAGCAACCAAGAAACAAATCACATATCTCTGCACAAGAAAATCACAGAGACTTCCGGGTTGACTTATTTCACTCAGAATGGCAAGGAGCATTGTTGGCGGTCACCTTGGTAACTGCCTAGCAACCAGATGGGGTTAGCCTAGCAACCAAGAAACAAATCACAAATCTCTGCACAAGAAAATCACAGAGACTTCCGGGTTGACTTATTTCACTCAGGATGGCAAGGAGCATTGTTGGCTGTCACCTTGGTAACTGCCTAGCAACCAGATGCGGTTACCCTAGCAACCAAGAAACAAATCACATATCTCTGCACAAGAAAATCACAGAGACTTCCGGGTTGACTTATTTCACTCAGGATGGCAAGGAGCATTGTTGGCTGTCACCTTGGTAACTGCCTAGCAACCAGATGGGGTTACCCTAGCAACCAAGAAACAAATCACATATCTCTGCACAAAAAAATCACAGAGACTTCCGGGTTGACTTATTTTACTCAGGATGGCAAGGAGCATTGTTGCCTGTCACCTTGATAACTGCCTAGCAACCAGATGGGGTTACCCTAGCAACCAATAAACAAATCACATATCTCTGCACAAGAAAATCACAGAGACTTCCGGATTGACTTATTTTACTCAGGATGGCAAGGAGCATTGTTGGCTGTCACCTTAGTAACTGCCTAGCAACCAGATGGGGTTTCCCTAGCAACCAAGTAACAAATCAAATACCTCTGTACTAGAAAATCGTACAGACTTCTGGGTTGACTTATTTTACTCAGGATGGCAAGTAGCGTTGGTGGCTGTCACCTTAGTAACTGCATATCAACCAGATGGGTTTCCCTAGCAACCATGGAACAACACCTATATCTCTGCACCAGAACATCCTACTGTCATGGGGGTGGCATCTTTCAAATTTGGGCAGTAGGTGGGACATTGTGGTAAGAAATTTTGCCACGGCAAGCACCACTCACATTTTCTTCAGGAAATGTACATTCTAGTTAGTGGTGCTTGCAAAGCAACACTATTGTAATCTCACATACTTATTTTTCTTCTTCTTCTTCTTCTTCTTCTTCTTCTTCCGTACAAAACTTCGGCACCTAACTTGTCCCGCACCTTTTGGCGTAGACCCATGAATGAGGTGTCAAATCGTGCGGCTCATTGAGGAGAGGTGTGCTATGACTTGTATAAGCGATCGGGGGTACGGTGTTTGCCCCAGGGGCAAAAAATTGGGCAAAAAATCCCATTGACTTAACATTGCGCCGAACTTTGACGAGTCATAGCTCAAAGCGAGGATTTCGCAGAGACATGTGATTTACCACATTTGAAGAGGCTGACAGGCTCTGTGAGAACATACCTCACAATGGGGTAAAAGTTGCACCCCTGGGGGGCAGGAGCTGCCCAAAGTTGCCCCAATGTAAGTCAATGGAATTTTTTTCAAAATTTTTTGGTCGAAAACCCACAAATGAGGCGTCAAATCGTGCGGATTATTTGGGAATGGTGTCCTATGACTTTTATAATCGATCGGGGGTACGGTGATTGCCCCAGGGGCAAAAAATTGGGCAAAAAATCCCATTGACTTAACATTGCGCCGAACTTTGACGAGTCATAGCTCAGATCGAGGATTTCACAGAGACGTGTGATTAACCACATTTGAAGAGGCTGACAGGCTCTGTGAGAACATACCTCACAATGGGGTAAAAGTTGCACCCCTGGGGGGCATGAGCTGCCCAAAGTTGCCCCAATGTTAAGTCTATGGTAGATTTTGTATTGAACATAACTCTGGATCACAGTGTCTTAGAGACAAGGGGGTGGGCTCATTTTACTCAGATGACCAATCAGTCTCTCAGGATCATTGTGAAGCTATCAAGCCACGCCCTAGCAACCATTTAGAGCACCTTAGCAACAACTCCCATAGACTTCCATTGAAAGAGATCAAAGGGATATCTCCGGACTGAATTATCATAGAAACACGAGGGTGGTCTCGTTTGACTTGGGGCAGTAAAACAGCCAATCATGAATCCCCTCAACACTTCCTAGCCCCTCCCTAGCAACCATTTTCGAGCACCTTATCAACCAAAATCCAAAGAGAGATATCTTCCATTCTGAATGTCACAGAGGCATGGGAGTTGGTTTGTATCATTCATACTGACAAGCAGCCATTGGATATTCATCATTGGCAGCTGCCAAGCCACTCCCTAGCAACAATTTGGAGCACCCTAGCAACCACATTTATTGATTTCAATTGAAGTAAGATATCTTCAGATCAGAATGTCCTAGAGACATGATAGTTGCTTTGTTTTAATTGGGTGAGTAATCAGTCTTCATCTTTCATCATGTGAACTACTTAGCCACGCCCTAGCAACCATTTAAAGCACCCTAGCAACAAAACACCATTGACATCCATTCAATATCACTAAGATGTGTATCTTAGGATCAGAATGTCGTAGAGACTTCCGGTTTGACTTATTTCACTCAGGATGGAAAGTAGACTTGATAAATATCACCCTGGTAACTGCCTAGCAACCAAATGGGGTTACCCTAGCAACCAATAAACAAATCACATATCTCTGCACAAGAAAATCACAGAGACTTCCGGGTTGACTTATTTCACTCAGGATGGCACGGAGCATTGTTTGCTGTCACCTTGGTAACTGCCTAGCAACCAGATGGGGTTACCCTAGCAACCAAGAAATAAATCACATATCTCTGCACAAGAAAATCACAGAGACTTCCGGGTTGACTTATTTCACTCAGGATGGCAAGGAGCATTGTTGCCTGTCACCTTGGTAACTGCCTAGCAACCAGATGGGGTTACCCTAGCAACCAAGAAACAAATCACACATCTCTGCACAAGAAAATCACAGAGACTACCGGGTTGACTTATTTCACTCAGGATGGCAAGGAGCATTGTTGGCTGTCACCTTGGTAACTGCCTAGCAACCAGATGGGGTTACCCTAGCAACCAATTAACAAATCACGTATCTCTGAACCAGAAAATCGTAGAGATTCCAGGTTGACTTATTTCAGTCAGGATGGCAAGGAGCATTCTTGGCTGTCACCTTGGTAACTGCCTAGCAACCAGATGGGGTTACCCTAGCAACCAAGAAACAAATCACATATCTCTGTACTAGAAAATCACAGAGACTTCCGGGTTGACTTATTTCAGTCAGGATGGCAAGGAGCATTGTTGCCTGTCACCTTGGTAACTGCCTAGTAACCAGATGGGGTTACCCTAGCAACCAATAAACAAATCACATATCGCTGCACAAGAAAATCACAGAGACTTCCGGGTTGACTTATTTCACTCAGGAGAGCAAGGAGCATTGTTGGCTGTCACCTTGGTAACTGCCTAGCAACCAGATGGGGTTACCCTAGCAACCAAGAAACAAATCACATATCTCTGTACTACAAAATCGTAGAGACTTCCGGATTGACTTATTTTACTCAGGATGGTAAGTAGCATTGGTGGCTGTCACCTTAGTAACTGCATATCAACCAGATGGGTTTCCCTAGCAACCATGGAACAACACCAATATCTCTGCACCAGAACATCCTACTGTCATGGGGGTGGCCTCTTTCAACTTTGGGCAGTAGGTGGGACATTGTGGTAAGAAATTTTGCCACGGCAAGCACCACTCACATTTTCTTCAGGAAATGTACATTCTAGTTTTTATTCTTCTTCTTCTTCTTCCGTACAAAACTTCGGCGCCTAACTCGTCCCGCACCTTTTGGCGTAGACCCATGAATGAGGTGTCAAATCGTGCGGCTCATTGAGGAGAGGTGTGCTATGACTTTTATAAGCTATCGGGGGTACGGTGTTTGCCCCAGGGGCAAAAAATTGGGCAAAAAATCCCATTGACTTAACATTGAGCCGAACTTTGACGAGTCATAGCTCAGAGCGAGGATTTTGCAGAGACTTGTGATTTACCACATTTGAAGAGGCTGACAGGCTCTGTGAGAACATACCTCACAATGGGGTAAAAGTTGCACCCCTGGGGGGCAGGAGCTGCCCAAAGTTGCCCCAATGTTAAGTCTATGGTAGATTTTGTATTGAACATAACTCTGGATCACAGTGTCTTAGAGACAAGGGGGCGGGCTCATTTTACTCAGACGACCAATCAGTCTCTCAGGATCATTGTGAAGTTATCAAGCCACGCCCTAGCAACCATTTAGAGCACCTTAGCAACAACTCCCATAGACTTCCATTGAAAGAGATCAAAGGGATATCTCCGGACTGAATTATCATACAAACACGAGGGTGGTCTCGTTTGACTTGGGGCAGTAAAACAGCCAATCATGAATCCCCTCAACACTTCCTAGCCCCTCCCTAGCAACCATTTTCGAGCACCATAGCAACCAAAATCCAAAGAGAGATATCTTCCATTCTGAATGTCACAGAGGCATGGGAGTTGGTTTGTATCATTCATACTGACAAGCAGCCTTTGGAGATTCATCATTGGCAGCTGCCAAGCCACTCCCTAGCAACAATTTAAAGCACCCTAGCAACCACATTTATTGATTTCAATTACAGTAAGATATCTTCAGATCAGAATGTCCTAGAGACATGATATTTGCTTTGTTTTAATTGGGTGAGTAATCAGTCTTCATCTTTCATCATGTGAATTACTTAGCCACGCCCTAGCAACCATTTAAAGCACCCTAGCAACAAAACACCATTGATATCCATTCAAAATAAATAATATGTGTATCTTAGGATCAGAATGTCGTAGAGACTTCCGGGTTGACTTATTTCACTCAGGATGGAAAGCAGACTTGATAAATATCACCCTGGTAACTGCCTAGCAACCAAATGGGGTTACCCTAGCAACCAAGAAACAAATCACATATCTCTGCACAAGAAAATCACAGAGACTTCCGGGTTGACTTATTTCACTCAGGATGGCAAGGATCATTGTTGGCAGTCACCTTGGTAACTGCCTAGCAACCAGATGGGGTTACCCTAGCAACCAATTAACAAATCACATATCTCTGAACCAGAAAATCGTAGAGATTCCGGGTTGACTTATTTCATTCAGGATGGCAAGGAGCATTGTTGGCTTGCCCCTTGTTAACTGCCTAGCAACCAGATGGGGTTACCCTAGCAACCAAGTAACAAATCACATATCTATGTACTAGAAAATCGTAGAGACTTCCGGGTTGACTTATTTTACTCAGGATGGCAAGTAGCGTTGGTGGCTGTCACCTTAGTAACTGCATATCAACCAGATGGTTTTCCCTTGCAACCATGGAACAACACCTATATCTCTACACCAGAACATCCTACTGTCAAGGGGGTGGCCTCTTTCAACTTTGGGCAGTAGGTGGGACATTGTGGTAAGAAATTTTGCCACGGCAAGCACCACTCACATTTTCTTCAGGAAATGTACATTCTAGTTATTAGTGGTGCTTGCCAAAGGCAAAGCATCACTAGTGTTCTCTTGCATACTTATTATTAGTGGTGCTTGCAAAGCAACACTATTGTAATCTCACATACTTATTATTTTTAGATTCCTCCGATAGGAGGGAATCTATTGTTATTGACAGTTTTATTATTATTATTATTATTATTATTATTATTATTATTCTCCTTGAGCCCCAATATCTCAAAAAGTCACTGGTCAAAAATTTTCTAAATTGGCACATTGATACTCCATGCCAACGGGTACCCCCAAATCAAGAATGGCCCACATTCGCCCATAGGTGGCGCTACAGGCCACGCCCCAAAAAAATATTTTCAAAGTCATGGCATTTCCAAGCCATTTGTCCAATTATTCTCAAACCTGGTGTACATGCCTCATTTCTCATGGGGAACAAAAAAGACTCAAGGACCCATAACTTCTGCCCTAATGGATTTTCCTGTACAGTGAAAATTTGCCAAAACCTACAAAACTCTTCTTCTCCTGAACCGTAGCTCCAATATACTTGAAATTTGGTACGCATGTGTAGAATTGATGTCTTTGAAAACGTTACTTAGCAAAAATGAATACGATATAAAATGGCTGAAAGGGGCGTGTTTATGTAAATGTCCACATTTAATCAATATATATGTCAATATATCAAATGTAATTTTGACCCAGGGTTTTTCAAACCTAACATACTTCAAGATAACATCCCTTTGAAGTACTGTGCAAAGAATTGCCCACATTCGCCCTTAGCGGTTCGCTACAGGCCACGCCCAAATGTCACATTTTCAAAATGATGGCATTTTCACCACAATTTTCAAAATATTCTAAAACTTGGTATACTTGCCTCATTTCTCATTGGGAACAAAAAAGCCTCAAGGACCCATAAGGTACGATTAAAAATGGCTGAAAGGGGCGTGTTTATGTAAATGTCCACATTTAATCAATATATATGTCAATAAATCAAATGTAATTTTGACTGAGGGATTTTAAACCTGACATGCTTCAAGATAACATCCCTTTGAAGTACTGTGCAAAGAATTGCCGACATTCGCCCTTAGCGGTTCGCTACAGGCCACGCCCAAATGTCACATTTTCAAAATGATGGCACTTTCACCCCAATTTTCCAAATATTCTAAAACTTGGTATACTTGCCTCATTTCTCATTGGGAACAAAAAAGCCTCAAGGAACCATAACTTCTGCCCTAATGGATTGTCCTCTACAGTGAAAATTTGCCAAAACCTACAAAAGTCTTCTTCTCTTGAACCGTAGATCCAATTGACTTGACATTTGGTACCCATGTGTAGAATTGATGTCTTTCAATTTGTTACTTAGCAAAAATGAATACAATACAAAATGGCTGAAAGGTGCGTGTTTATGTAAATGACCACACTGCCTCAATATATTAGTGTCAATAAACCAAATGTAATTTTGATTGATGGTTTTTCAAACCTAACATGCTTCAAGATGACATAACTATGTGTGCTTGAGAAAGCCAACATATTGTTATGTTACATACATTTATTAATATTATTATTATTAATACTATTTTACTTACTAAAATTTCAACAACCTTACCTCCAAAGCTTTAATGCTATAAGTACCCAACTTGCTACAGACCTGGGGACTGTTCTGAAGTTTGCTGCTATGTCTTTTTTTACCTGATGCGACTTAAGCTTTTTATATAAATGACGATCAAAAATGTAAAAAAATCCCATTGATTTACAATGGCTGAGCAAAATTGCCCCCTCTAATGGATTAATACGGTCTACAAGTAAAATCCCATTCACTTACATTGGCTGAGCAAAGAGGCTCCCTCTGCTGGAGTAACTCTGTCTACCAAATGCACTTTTACTGGAGAAATCTCTCTAATGGAGCAATTCTGTCTACTAGTGGGTGGAGCTCCCGACTTTCTAAGTCAGAAGAATTTTGCCTGCGTTTGCACAAAGGTATGTCAATTGTGTGTGTTTAATGCTTGACATTTGGAACATTCACGCGATTTTATACTATTCATCTCAACAAATGGTAAAACAACTCATATAAATGTTTGTGAGCAGTTTGTGTGAAACAGCGATAAGCGTCGCGTCTAACGCACGAGCCCCGATGAGAGTTACTGCACAAAGGTCAGTGAGATGTTTTTCTGCTTCCCAGTTTGAATATTCAAGCGATTTTACACTATTCAACTCAACAAATGGCATTACAACTCAAATAAATGTTTGCGAGGAATCTGAATTCGGGAATCATTATTGAATTCTGGCATTATTACGGGGGTCAACAATGGCGCTGTAATGTCCTTTCAGATGCATTGTTCTAAACAGCGGAAAAAACTTAAACAAAATACTGCGTCATTTTTGCCCATTCAGATACATGGAAGAGATCATTACAAACTATAAAAGGTCTACTGTTATTTGTCTACACTTACAATACAACAAAACCTTGAGCTTTTGTAAAATAACGAAAATAAACAGGGTAAACCGAATCTGTCTTTGCGATAATCTGTCTGATACACGTCAGAAAAAATCAAGTGAAACTCCGCGAACACTTATCACACAAACATGAAACATATGTCTAAAGAAAGAAGGGATGGACGGATCGATCCTAAAGTATCAATACTTCCGAGAATGATGTTTCATCTGCGTGTTCACTGACAGCACGCGATAGTGAGGCGATCTAATTTTTACTCGCATCTTCAATGCGAGCAATGTTTGTCTGTTGTATGTGTTTTTAACACTTTCCTGTTTGAACTTTCAAGCGATTTTACACCATTCAACTCAACCAATGGCAAAACAACTCAAATAAATATTTGTGTGAAACAGCGAGCAGCGTCACGTCTAACTCACGAGCCCCGATGAGAGATCGCATTCGCTTCTTCTTGCGTTTGAACGGACATTTTCATACAACAAAATGTCAAATTACATGATATATTGTGGAGTCTGTTTTGTCTCAAGTGAACATAAACAGTTGAAGAAATCGCGAATCTAAATCTAGTATCAACACTTCCGAGAATGATTATCAGCGTTGTGTCTGACAGCGCGAGGCATCTCATTTTTACTCGCATCTTCATGGAGGTTTGTCGTTTGTATGTAGTTTCACAATCTCAATCAATTCATCTCTGAAATGAATACAGATGTAACAGCGCGAAAATAATGAGACTTCACAGTTCTCAAAAGATTAAACTCAATGAAACAAGCCGCACAGACTGTGCCTTGAATGAAATGCGTTTAAATTCCTCTTAAAGAGACAGTAACAATTTTCCAAGTAAATAAAAAGTAGGCCTACAAATGGTTTTTACCCCAAAATAAATTTCTCTCATTGTATACTCACCCTCATTCCATCCCAGATGTGTATTATTTTCTTTCTTCTGGTGAACACAAATGAAGCTTTTTAGAAGATTATCTCAACCCTGTTGGACCTTTCAATGACTTGAATGGTGATCAGAACTCAGAAGCTACAAAAATCACATAAATGCAGCATAAAAGTAATCCATACCACTCCAGTGGTTTAATCCATGCCTTCAGAAGTGATATTATAGGTGTGGGTTAGAAACAGACCTATATATATATACTTCAAGATGACATCACTCTGAAGTACTGCGTAAAGAATATCCCACATTCTCCCTTAGGGGGCGCTACAGGCCATGCCCAAAATTCCCATTTTCTGGTCAAAAATGTTCTAATTTTGTATATTGATACTACAGGCCAACAGGAATCCACAAACCAAGAATGGCCCACATTCGCCCTTAGGGGGCACTACAGGCCACGCCCTAAATTCCCATTTGCTGGTCAAAAATGTTCTAATTTGGTACATTGATACTACAGGTCAACAGGAACCCACAAAGAATTTCCCATATTCGCCATTAGGGGCGCTACAGGCTATGCCCAAAATTCCCATTTTATGGTCAAAAATGTTCTAATTTGGTATATTGACACTACAGGCCAACAGAAATCAACAAACCAAGAATGTCTCACATTCGCCCTTAGGGGGCGCTAAAGGCCATTCCCAAATTGCACATTTTTTTGTCAAAAACTTTCTAATTTGGTACATTAATACTACAGGCCAACAGGAACCTACAAACCAAGAATGGCTCACATTCGCCCTTAGGGGGCGCTACAGGCCATGCCCAAATGTCATTTTTTTCAAAGTGATTGTATTTCCACCCCATTTATTTAGTTTTTCTGAAACCTGGTGAACATACCTCATTTCTCATTGTAAACAAAAAACCCTACAGGATCCATAAGGTCCGGCATGATGGATTTTCCTGTACACTGAAAATGTTTAGTTTAGGATTCAGACAGAAAGACATGTTTTTTGGATTTTTTCATTGGGAGGGTTTACCCCCAACCCTCTATTGATCAATTTTAAATGATTTGCCATTTTGAGGAGGAATCGCATTGCTGCTTGCAGCTATATTTCTTTTTCTTCTTCTTCCGTACAAAACTTCGGCGCGTAACTCGTCCCACACCTTTTGGCGTAGACCCATGAATGAGGTGTCAAATTGTGCGGCTCATTGAGGAGAGGTGTGCTATGACTTTTATAAGCGATCGGGGGTACGGTGCTTCCCCTAGGGGCAAAAAATTGGGCAAAAAATCCCATTGACTTAACATTGAGCCGAACTTTGACGAGTCATAGCTCAGAGCGAGGATTTCGCAGAGACGTGTGATTTACCACATTTGAAGAGGCTGACAGGCTCTGTGAGAACATACCTCACAATGGGGTAAAAGTTGCACCCCTGTGGGGCAGGAGCTGCCCAAAGTTGCCCCAATGTAAGTCAATGGAATTTTCTTAAAAAATGTTTGATCACAGACCCACAAATGAGGCGTCAAATCGTGCGGATTATTTGGGAATGGTGTGCTATGACTTTAAGCGATCGGGGGTACGGTGATTTCCCCAGGGGCAAAAAATTGGGCAAAAAATCCCATTGACTTAACATTGTGCCGAACTTTGACGAGTCATAGCTCAGAGCGAGGATTTCACAGAGATGTGTGATTTACCACATTTGAAGAGGCTAACAGGCTCTGTGAGAACATATCTCACAATGGGGTAAAAGTTGCACCCCTGGGGGGCATGAGCTGCCAAAAGTTGCCCCAATGTTAAGTCTATGGTAGGTATTGTATTGAACATAACTCTGGATCACAGTGTCTTAGAGACAAGGGGGCGGGCTCATTTTACTCAGACGACCAATCAGTCTCTCAGGATCATTGTGAAGCTATCAAGCCACGCCCTAGCAACCATTTAGAGCACCTTAGCAACAACTCCCTTAGACTTCCATTGAAAGAGATCAAAGGGATATTTCCGGACTGAATTATCATAGAAACACGAGGGTGGTCTCGTTTGACTTGGGGCAGTAAAACAGCCAATCATGAATCCCCTCAACACTTCCTAGCCCCTCCCTAGCAACCATTTTCGAGCACCTTAGCGACCAAAATCCAAAAAGAGATATCTTCAATTCTGAATGTCACAGAGACATGGGAGTTGCTTTGTATCATTCATACTGACAAGCAGCCTTTGGAGATTCATCATTGGCAGCTGCCAAGCCACTCCCTAGCAACAATTTAGAGCACCCTAGCAACCACATTTATTGATTTCAATTGCAGTAAGATATCTTCAGATCAGAATGTCCTAGAGAATGTCATAGCTCAGAGCGAGGATTTCACAGAGATGTGTGATTTACCACATTTGAAGAGGCTGACAGGCTCTGTGAGAACATACCTCACAATGGGGTAAAAGTTGCACCCCTGGGGGGCATGAGCTGCCCAAAGTTGCCCCAATGTTAAGTCTATGGTAGGTTTTGTATTGAACATAACTCTGGATCACAGTGTCTTAGAGACAAGGGGGCGGGCTCATTTTACTCAGACGACCAATCAGTCTCTCAGGATCATTGTGAAGCTATCAAGCCATGCCCTAGCAACCATTTACAGCACATTAGCAACAAGTCCCATAGACTTCCATTGAAAGAGATCAAAGGGATTTCTCCGGACTGAATTATCATAGAAACACGAGGGTGGTCTCGTTTGACTTGGGGCAGTAAAACAGCCAATCATGAATCCCCTCAACACTTCCTAGCCCCTCCCTAGCAACCATTTTCGAGCACCTTAGCAACCAAAATCCAAAGAGAGAGATCTTCCATTCTGAATGTCACAGAGGCATGGGAGTTGGTTTATATCATTCATACTGACAAGCAGCCTTTGGAGATTCATCATTGGCAGCTGCCAAGCCACTCCCTAGCAACCACATTTATTGATTTCAATTACAGTAAGATATCTTCAGATCAGAATGTCCTAGGGACATGATAGTTGCTTTGTTTTAATTGGGTGAGTAATCAGTCTTCATCTTTCATCATGTGAACTACTTAGCCACGCCCTAGCAACCATTTAAAGCACCCTAGCAACAAAGAACCATTGACATCCATTCAAAATCACTAAGATGTGTATCTTAGGATCAGAATGTCGTAGAGACTTCCGGGTTGACTTATTTCACTCAGGATGGAAAGTAGACTTGATAAATATCACCCTGGTAACTGCCTAGCAACCAAATGGGGTTACCCTAGCAACCAAGAAACAAATCACATATCTCTGCACAAGAAAATCACAGAGACTTCCAGGTTGACTTATTTCACTCAGGATGGCAAGGAGCATTGTTGGCTGTCACCTTGGTAACTGCCCAGCAACCAGATGGGGTTACCCTAGCAACCAAGAAACAAATCACATATCTCTGTACTAGAAAATCACAGAGACTTCCGGGTTGACTTATTTCACTCAGGATGGAAAGGAGCATTGTTGGCTTGCCCCATGTTAACTGCCTAGCAACCAGATGGGGTTACCCTAGCAACCAAGTAACAAATCACATATCTCTGTACTACAAAATCGTAGAGACTTCCGGGTTGACTTCTTTTACTCAGGATTGTAAGTAGCATTGGTGGCTGTCACCTTAGTAACTGCATATCAACCAGATGGGTTTCCCTAGCAACCATGGAACAACACCAATATCTCTGCACCAGAACATCCTACTGTCATGGGGGTGGCCTCTTTCAACTTTGGGCAGTAGGTGTGACATTGTGGTAAGAAATTTTGCCACGGCAAGCACCACTCACATTTTCTTCAGGAAATCTACATTCTACTTATTATTATTATTATTATTATTATTATTAGTGGTGCTTGCAAAGCAACACTATTGTAATCTCACATACTTATTAGTGGTGCTTGCAAAGCAAAACTATTGTAATCTCACATACTTATTTTTCTTCTTCTTCTTCTTCTTCCGTACAAAACTTCGGCGTGTAACTTGTCCCGCACCTTTTGGCATAGACCCATGAATGAGGTGTCAAATCGTGCGGCTCATTGAGGAGAGGTGTGCTATGACTTTTATAAGCGATCGGGGGTACGGTGTTTGCCCCAGGGGCAAAAAATTGGGCAAAAAATCCCATTGACTTAACATTGCGCCGAAATTTCACGAGTCATAGCTCAGAGCGAGGATTTCACAGAGACCTGTGATTTACCACATTTGAAGAGGCTGACAGGCTCTGTGAGAACATACCTCACAATGGGGTAAAAGTTTTACCCCTGGGGGGCAGGAGCTGCCCAAAGTTGCCCCAATGTAAGTCAATGGAATTTTTTGAAAAATTTTTTGGTCACAAAGCCACGAATGAGGCGTCAAATCGTGCGGATTATTTGGGAATGGTGTGCTATGACTTTTATAAGTGATCGGGAGTACGGTGTTTGCCCCAGGGCCAAAAAATTGGGCAAAAAATCCCATAGACTTAACATTGCGCCGAACTTTGACGAGTCATAGCTCAGAGCGAGGATTTCACAGAGACGGGTGATTTACCATATTTGAAGAGGCTGACAGGCTCTGTGAGAACATACCTCACAATGGGGTAAAAGTTGCACTCCTGGGGGGCAGGAGCTGCCCAAAGTTGCCCCAATGTTAAGTCTATGGTGTAGGACGGCCCATGAAATGTCATTTTGTATTGAACATAACTCTGGATCACAGTGTCTTAGAGACAAGGGGGCGGGCTCATTTTACTCAGACCACCAATCAGTCTCTCAGGATCATTGTGAAGCTATCAAGCCACGCCCTAGCAACCATTTAGAGCACCTTAGCAACAAGTCCCATATACTTCCATTGAAAGAGATCAAAGGGATATCTCCGGACTGAATTATCATAGAAACACGAGAGTGGTCTCGTTTGACTTGGGGCAGTAAAACAGCCAATCATGAATCCCCTCAACACTTCCTAGCCCCTCCCTAGCAACCATTTTCGAGCACCTTAACATCCAAAATCCAAAGAGAGATATCTTCCATTCTGAATGTCACAGAGGCATGGGAGTTGGTTTGTATCATTCATACTGACAAGCAGCCTTTGGAGATTCATCATTGGCAGCTGCCAAGCCACTCCCTAGCAACAATTTAGAGCACCCTAGCAACCACATTTATTGATTTCAATTACAGTAAGATATCTTCACATCAGAATGTCCTAGAGACAAGATAGTTGCTTTGTTTTCATTGGGTGAGTAATCAGTCTTCAGCTTTCATCATGTGACCTACTTAGCCACGCCCTAGCAACCATTTAAAGCACCCTAGCAACAAAGAACCATTGACATCCATTCAAAATCACTAAGATGTGTATCTTAGGATCAGAATGACGTAGAGACTTCCGGGTTGACTTATTTCACTCAGGATGGCAAGGAGCATTGCTGCCTATCACCTTGGTAACTGCCTAGCAAACAGATGGGGTTACCCTAGCAACCAAGAAACAAATCACATATCTCTGCACAAGAAAATCACAGAGACTTCCGGGTTGACTTATTTCACTCAGGGTGGAAAGTAGACTTGATAAATATCACCCTGGTAACTGCCTAGCAACCAAATGGGGTTACCCTAGCATCCAAGAAACAAATCACATATCTCTGCACAAGAAAATCACAGCGACATCCGGGTTGACTTATTTCACTAAGGATGGAAAGGAGCATTGTTGGCTGTCACCTTGGTAACTGCCTAGCAAACAGATGGAGTTACCCTAGGAACCAAGAAACAAATCACATATTTCTGTACTAGAAAATCACAGAGACTTCCGGGTTGACTTATTTCACTCAGGATGGCAAGGAGCATTGTTGGATGTTACTTTGGGAACTGCCTAGCAACCAAATGGGGTTACCCTAGCAACCAAGAAACAAATCACATATCTCTGCACAAGAAAATCACAGAGACTTCCGGGTTGACTTATTTCACTCAGGATGGCAAGGAGCATTGTTGGCTGTCACCTTGGTAACAAGCCTAGCAACCAGATGGAGTTACCCTAGCAACCAAGCAACAGATCACATATCTCTGTACTAGAAAATCACAGAGACTTCCGGGTTGACTTATTTTACTCAGGATGGCAAGTAGCATTGGTGGCTGTCACCTTGGTAACTGCATAGCAACCAGATATGGTTACCCTAGCAACCAAGTAAAAAATCACATATCTTTGAACCAGAACATCGTAGAGACTTAGGGGTTGACATATTTCACTCAGGATTGCAAGGGGCCTTATGAGTATCACTTTGGTAACTGCCTAGCAACCAGATGTGGTTACCCTAGCAACCAAATAACAAATCACATAACTCTGCACCAGAAAATCGTAGAGACTTCCTGTTTCACTTATTTTACTCAAGATGGAAAGTAGCCTTGATATATATCACTCTGGTAACTGCCTAGCAACCAGATGCGGTTACCCTAGCAACCAAGTAACAAATCACATATCTTTGATCCAGAAAATCGTAGAGACTTAGGGGTTGACATATTTCACACAGGATTGCTAGGAGCCTTATGAGTATTACTTTGGTAACTGCCTAGCAACCAGATGGGGTTACCCTAGCAACCAAGTAACAAATCACATATCTCTGCACCAGAAAATCGTATAGACTTCCTGTTTGAATTATTTCACTCTGAATGGAAAGTAGCCTTGATAAGGATCACCCTGGAAACTGCCTAGCAACCAGATTGGGTTACCCTAGCAACCAAGTAACAAATCACATATCTTTGATCCAGAAAATCGTAGAGACTTAGGGGTTGACATATTTCACACAGGATTGCAAGGAGCCTTATGAGTATTACTCTGGTAACTGCCTATCAACCAGATATGGTTACCCTAGCAACCAAGTAACAAATCACATATCTATGCAACAGAAAATCGTAGAGACTTCCGGGTTGACTTTATTCACTCAGAATGAAAAGGAGGCTTGATAAGGATCACCCTGGAAACTGCCTAGCAACCAGATTGGGTTACCCTAGCAACCAAGTAAAAAATAATATATCTATCTATCTATCTATCTATCTATCTATCTATCTATCTAACTATCTAACTATCTATCTATCTATCTGAGGGTCAATATCTATCTATCTATCTATGTATCTAAGGGTCAATGACTATCTATCTATCTATCTATCTATCTGAGGGTCAATAACAATCTATCTATCTATCTATCTGTGGGTCATACTCTATCTATCTATCTATCTATCTATCTATCTATCTATCTATCTAAGGGTCAATGACTATCTATCTATCTATCTATCTGACGGTCAATATCTATCTATCTATCTATCTGTGGGTCATACTCTATCTATCTATCTATCTATCTATCTATCTATCTATCTATCTATCTATCTATCTGAGGGTCAATATCTATCTATCTATCTGAGGATCAATATCTATCTATCTATCTGAGGGTCAATAACTATCTATCTATCTATCTATCTATCTATCTATCTATCTATCTATCTATCTATCTATCTGTGGGTCATACTCTATCTATCTATCTATCTATCTATCTATCTATCTATCTATCTATCTATCTCTCTTTCTGATGTCAATATCTATCTATCTATCTATCTGAGGGTCAATATCTATCTATCTATCTATCTGAGGATCAATATCTATCTATCTATCTGAGGGTCAATAACTATCTATCTATCTATCTATCTATCTATCTATCTATCTATCTATCTATCTGTGGGTCATACTCTATCTATCTATCTATCTATCTATCTATCTATCTATCTATCTATCTATCTATCTATCTATCTCTCTTTCTGATGTCAATATCTATCTATCTATCTATCTGAGGGTCAATATCTATCTATCTATCTATCTGAGAGTCAATATCTATCTATCTATCTATCTATCTATCTATCTATCTATCTATCTATCTATCTATCTATCTATCTATCTATCTATCTATCTATCTATCTATCTATCTATCTATCTATCTATCTATCTATCTATCTATCTATCTATCTATCTATCTATCTATCTGATAGACTGAATGGTTTTATAATCTCTAAACTTTGAACTTTGAAAACTACTAATAATTATATCAAACTAAAAACCGTAAATCTTCAAACTTTTACAACTACTTCAAACTTTATGCTAGGCTTTCTCAAGCCAACCTAAAGTTTGTACTCAAACTTTTTAATCTAGTTAGTGGTGCTTGCAAAGCAACACTATTGTAATCTCACATACTTATTTTTCTTCTTCTTCTTCTTCTTCCGTACAAAACTTCGGCACCTAACTCGTCCCGCACCTTTTGGCGTAGACCCATGAATGAGGTGTCAAATCGTGCGGCTCATTGAGGAGAGGTGTGCTATGACTTTTATAAGCGATCGGGGGTACGGTGTTTGCCCCAGGGGCAAAAAATTGGGCAAAAAATCCCATTGACTTAACATTGCGCCGAACTTTGACGAGTCATAGCTCAAAGCGAGGATTTCGCAGAGACATGTGATTTACCACATTTGAAGAGGCTGACAGGCTCTGTGAGAACATACCTCACAATGGGGTAAAAGTTGCACCCCTGGGGGGCAGGAGCTGCCCAAAGTTGCCCCAATGTAAGTCAATGGAATTTTTTTCAAAATTTTTTGGTCGAAAACCCACAAATGAGGCGTCAAATCGTGCGGATTATTTGGGAATGGTGTCCTATGACTTTTATAATCGATCGGGGGTACGGTGATTGCCCCAGGGGCAAAAAATTGGGCAAAAAATCCCATTGACTTAACATTGCGCCGAACTTTGACGAGTCATAGCTCAGATCGAGGATTTCACAGAGACGTGTGATTAACCAGATTTGAAGAGGCTGACAGGCTCTGTGAGAACATACCTCACAATGGGGTAAAAGTTGCACCCCTGGGTGGCATGAGCTGCCCAAAGTTGCCCCAATGTTAAGTCTATGGTAGATTTTGTATTGAACATAACTCTGGATCACAGTGTCTTAGAGACAAGGGGGCGGGCTCATTTTACTCAGATGACCAATCAGTCTCTCAGGATCATTGTGAAGCTATCAAGCCACGCCCTAGCAACCATTTAGAGCACCTTAGCAACAACTCCCATAGACTTCCATTGAAAGAGATCAAAGGGATATCTCCGGACTGAATTATCATAGAAACACGAGGGTGGTCTCGTTTGACTTGGGGCAGTAAAACAGCCAATCATGAATCCCCTCAACACTTCCTAGCCCCTCCCTAGCAACCATTTTCGAGCACCTTAGCAACCAAAATCCAAAGAGAGATATCTTCCATTCTGAATGTCACAGAGGCATGGGAGTTGGTTTGTATCATTCATACTGACAAGCAGCCATTGGATATTCATCATTGGCAGCTGCCAAGCCACTCCCTAGCAACAATTTGGAGCACCCTAGCAACCACATTTATTGATTTCAATTGAAGTAAGATATCTTCAGATCAGAATGTCCTAGAGACATGATAGTTGCTTTGTTTTAATTGGGTGAGTAATCAGTCTTCATCTTTCATCATGTGAACTACTTAGCCACGCCCTAGCAACCATTTAAAGCACCCTAGCAACAAAACACCATTGACATCCATTCAATATCACTAAGATGTGTATCTTAGGATCAGAATGTCGTAGAGACTTCCGGGTTGACTTATTTCACTCAGGATGGAAAGTAGACTTGATAAATATCACCCTGGTAACTGCCTAGCAACCAAATGGGGTTACCCTAGCAACCAATAAACAAATCACATATCTCTGCACAAGAAAATCACAGAGACTTCCGGGTTGACTTATTTCACTCAGGATGGCACGGAGCATTGTTTGCTGTCACCTTGGTAACTGCCTAGCAACCAGATGGGGTTACCCTAGCAACCAAGTAATAAATCACATATCTCTGCACAAGAAAATCACAGAGACTTCCGGGTTGACTTATTTCACTCAGGATGGCAAGGAGCATTGTTGCCTGTCACCTTGGTAACTGCCTAGCAACCAGATGGGGTTACCCTAGCAACCAAGAAACAAATCACACATCTCTGCACAAGAAAATCACAGAGACTACCGGGTTGACTTATTTCACTCAGGATGGCAAGGAGCATTGTTGGCTGTCACCTTGGTAACTGCCTAGCAACCAGATGGGGTTACCCTAGCAACCAATTAACAAATCACGTATCTCTGAACCAGAAAATCGTAGAGATTCCAGGTTGACTTATTTCAGTCAGGATGGCAAGGAGCATTCTTGGCTGTCACCTTGGTAACTGCCTAGCAACCAGATGGGGTTACCCTAGCAACCAAGAAACAAATCACATATCTCTGTACTAGAAAATCACAGAGACTTCCGGGTTGACTTATTTCAGTCAGGATGGCAAGGAGCATTGTTGCCTGTCACCTTGGTAACTGCCTAGTAACCAGATGGGGTTACCCTAGCAACCAATAAACAAATCACATATCGCTGCACAAGAAAATCACAGAGACTTCCGGGTTGACTTATTTCACTCAGGAGAGCAAGGAGCATTGTTGGCTGTCACCTTGGTAACTGCCTAGCAACCAGATGGGGTTACCCTAGCAACCAAGAAACAAATCACATATCTCTGTACTACAAAATCGTAGAGACTTCCGGATTGACTTATTTTACTCAGGATGGTAAGTAGCATTGGTGGCTGTCACCTTAGTAACTGCATATCAACCAGATGGGTTTCCCTAGCAACCATGGAACAACACCAATATCTCTGCACCAGAACATCCTACTGTCATGGGGGTGGCCTCTTTCAACTTTGGGCGGTAGGTGGGACATTGTGGTAAGAAATTTTGCCACGGCAAGCACCACTCACATTTTCTTCAGGAAATGTACATTCTAGTTTTTATTCTTCTTCTTCTTCTTCTTCTTCCGTACAAAACTTCGGCGCCTAACTCGTCCCGCACCTTTTGGCGTAGACCCATGAATGAGGTGTCAAATCGTGCGGCTCATTGAGGAGAGGTGTGCTATGACTTTTATAAGCTATCGGGGGTACGGTGTTTGCCCCAGGGGCAAAAAATTGGGCAAAAAATCCCATTGACTTAACATTGAGCCGAACTTTGACGAGTCATAGCTCAGAGCGAGGATTTTGCAGAGACTTGTGATTTACCACATTTGAAGAGAATGACAGGCTCTGTGAGAACATACCACACAATGGGGTAAAAGTTGCACCCCTGGGGGGCAGGAGCTGCCCAAAGTTGCCCCAATGTTAAGTCTATGGTAGATTTTGTATTGAACATAACTCTGGATCACAGTGTCTTAGAGACAAGGGGGCGGGCTCATTTTACTCAGACGACCAATCAGTCTCTCAGGATCATTGTGAAGTTATCAAGCCACGCCCTAGCAACCATTTAGAGCACCTTAGCAACAACTCCCATAGACTTCCATTGAAAGAGATCAAAGGGATATCTCCGGACTGAATTATCATACAAACACGAGGGTGGTCTCGTTTGACTTGGGGCAGTAAAACAGCCAATCATGAATCCCCTCAACACTTCCTAGCCCCTCCCTAGCAACCATTTTCGAGCACCATAGCAACCAAAATCCAAAGAGAGATATCTTCCATTCTGAATGTTACAGAGGCATGGGAGTTGGTTTGTATCATTCATACTGACAAGCAGCCTTTGGAGATTCATCATTGGCAGCTGCCAAGCCACTCCCTAGCAACAATTTAGAGCACCCTAGCAACCACATTTATTGATTTCAATTACAGTAAGATATCTTCAGATCAGAATGTCCTAGAGACATGATATTTGCTTTGTTTTAATTGGGTGAGTAATCAGTCTTCATCTTTCATCATGTGAATTACTTAGCCACGCCCTAGCAACCATTTAAAGCACCCTAGCAACAAAACACCATTGATATCCATTCAAAATAAATAATATGTGTATCTTAGGATCAGAATGTCGTAGAGACTTCCGGGTTGACTTATTTCACTCAGGATGGAAAGCAGACTTGATAAATATCACCCTGGTAACTGTCTAGCAACCAAATGGGGTTACCCTAGCAACCAAGAAACAAATCACATATCTCTGCACAAGAAAATCACAGAGACTTCCGGGTTGACTTATTTCACTCAGGATGGCAAGGAGCATTGTTGCCTGTCACCTTGGTAACTGCCTAGCAACCAGATGGGGTTACCCTAGCAACCAAGAAACAAATCACATATCTCTGCACAAGAAAATCGCAGATTCATCCGGGTTGACTTGTTTCACTCAGGATGGCAAGGAGCATTGTTGGCGGTCACCTTGGTAACTGCCTAGCAACCAGATGGGGTTACCCTAGCAACCAAGAAACAAATCACATATCTCTGCACAAGAAAATCACAGAGACTTCCGGGTTGACTTATTTCACTCAGGATGGCAAGGAGCATTGTTTGCTGTCACCTTGTTAACTGCCTAGCAACCAGATGGGGTTACCCTAGCAACCAAGAAACAAATCACATATCTCTGCACAAAAAAATCACAGAGATTCCGTGTTGACTTATTTCAATCAGGATGGCAAGGAGCATTGTTGCCTGTCACCTTGGTAACTGCCTAGCAACCAGATGGGGTTACCCTAGCAACCAAGAAACAAATCACATATCTCTGCACAAGAAAATCGCAGATTCATCCGGGTTGACTTATTTCACTCAGGATGGCAAGGAGCATTGTTGGCGGTCACCTTGGTAACTGCCTAGCAACCAGATGGGGTTACCCTAGCAACCAAGAAACAAATCACATATCTCTGCACAAGAAAATCACAGAGACTTCCGGGTTGACTTATTTCACTCAGGATGGCAAGGAGCATTGTTGCCTGTCACATTGGTAACTGCCTAGCAACCAGATGGGGTTACCCTAGCAACCAATTAACAAATCACATATCTCTGAACCAGAAAATCGTAGAGATTCCGGGTTGACTTATTTCATTCAGGATGGCAAGGAGCATTGTTGGCTTGCCCCTTGTTAACTGCCTAGCAACCAGATGGGGTTACCCTAGCAACCAAGTAACAAATCACATATCTATGTACTAGAAAATCGTAGAGACTTCCGGGTTGACTTATTTTACTCAGGATGGCAAGTAGCGTTGGTGGCTGTCACCTTAGTAACTGCATATCAACCAGATGGTTTTCCCTTGCAACCATGGAACAACACCTATATCTCTACACCAGAACATCCTACTGTCAAGGGGGTGGCCTCTTTCAACTTTGGGCAGTAGGTGGGACATTGTGGTAAGAAATTTTGCCACGGCAAGCACCACTCACATTTTCTTCAGGAAATGTACTTTCTAGTTATTAGTGGTGCTTGCCAAAGGCAAAGCATCACTAGTGTTCTCTTGCATACTTATTATTAGTGGTGCTTGCAAAGCAACACTATTGTAATCTCACATACTTATTATTTTTAGATTCCTCCGATAGGAGGGAATCTATTGTTATTGACAGTTTTATTAGATTCCTCCGATAGGAGGGAATCTATTGTTATTGACAGTTTTATTATTATTATTATTATTAGATTCCTCCGATAGGAGGGAATCTATTGTTATTGACAGTTTTATTATTATTATTATTATTATTATTATTATTATTATTATTATTCTCCTTGAGCCCCAATATCTCAAAAAGTTACTGGTCAAAAATTTTCTAAATTGGCACATTGATACTCCATGCCAACGGGTACCCCCAAACCAAGAATGGCCCACATTCGCCCATAGGTGGCGCTACAGGCCACGCCCCAAAAAAATATTTTCAAAGTCATGGCATTTCCAAGCCATTTGTCCAATTATTCTCAAACCTGGTGTACATGCCTCATTTCTCATGGGGAACAAAAAAGCCTCAAGGACCCATAACTTCTGCCCTAATGGATTTTCCTGTACAGTGAAAATTTGCCAAAACCTACAAAACTCTTCTTCTTCTGAACCGTAGCTCCAATATACTTGAAATTTGGTACGCATGTGTAGAATTGATGTCTTTGAAAACATTACTTAGCAAAAATGAATACGATATAAAATGGCTGAAAGGGGCGTGTTTATGTAAATGTCCACATTTAATCAATATATATGTCAATATATCAAATGTAATTTTGACCCAGGGTTTTTCAAACCTAACATTCTTCAAGATAACATCCCTTTGAAGTACTGTGCAAAGAATTGCCCACATTCGCCCTTAGCGGTTCGCTACAGGCCACGCCCAAATGTCACATTTTCAAAATGATGGCATTTTCACCACAATTTTCGAAATATTCTAAAACTTGGTATACTTGCCTCATTTTTCATTGGGAACAAAAAAGCCTCAAGGACCCATAAGGTACGATTAAAAATGGCTGAAAGGGGCGTGTTTATGTAAATGTCCACATTTAATCAATATATAAGTCAATAAATCAAATGTAATTTTGACTTAGGGATTTTAAACCTGACATGCTTCAAGATAACATCCCTTTGAAGTACTGTGCAAAGAATTGCCGACATTCACCCTTAGCGGTTCGCTACAGGCCACGCCCAAATGTCACATTTTCAAAATGATGGCACTTTCACCCCAATTTTCCAAATATTCTAAAACTTGGTATACTTGCCTCATTTCTCATTGGGAACAAAAAAGCCTCAAGGACCCATAACTTCTGCCCTAATGGATTGTCCTGTACAGTGAAAATTTGCCAAAACCTACAAAAGTCTTCTTCTCTTGAACCGTAGATACAATTGACTTGACATTTGGTACCCATGTGTAGAATTGATGTCTTTCAATTTGTTACTTAGCAAAAATGAATACAATACAAAATGGCTGAAAGGTGCGTGTTTATGTAAATGACCACATTGCCTCAATATATTAGTGTCAATAAACCAAATGAAAATTTGATTGATGGTTTTTCAAACCTAACATGCTTCAAGATGACATAACTATGTTGGCTTGAGAAAGCCAACATATTGTTATGTTACATACATTTATTATTATTATTATTAATAATACTATTTTACTTACTAAAATTTCAACAACCTCACCTCTAAGAGCTTTAATGCTATAAGTACCCAACTTGCCACAGACCTGGGGACTGTTCTGAAGTTTGCTGCTATGTCTTTTTTTACCTGATGCGACTTAAGCTTTTTATATAAATGACGATCAAAAATGTAAAAAATCCCATTGATTTACAATGGCTGAGCAAAAAAGCCCCCTCTACTGGATCAATACGGTCTACAAGTAAAATCCCATTCACTTACATTGGCTGAGCAAAGAGGCTCCCTCTGCTGGTGTAACTCTGTCTACCAAATGCACTTTTACTGGAGAAATCTCTCTAATGGAGCAATTCTGTCTACTAGTGGGTGGAGCTCCCGACTTTCTCAGCCAGAAGAATTTTGCCTGCGTTTGCACAAAGGTATGTCAATTGTGTGTGTTTAATGCTTGACATTTGGAACATTCACGCGATTTTATACTATTCATCTCAACAGATGGTAAAACAACTCATATAAATGTTTTCGAGCAGTTTGTGTTAAACAGCGATAATCGTCGCGTCTAACGCACGAGCCCCGATGAGAGTTACTGCACAAGGTCAGTGAGATGTATTTTACTGCTTCCCAGTTTGAATATTCAAGCGATTTTACACTATTCAACTCAACAAATGGCAAAACAACTCAAATAAATGTTTGTGATCAGTTTTGTGTGAAACCGCGAGATGCGTCGCGTCTAACGCACGAGCCCCGATGAGAGTTACTGCACAAATAAGGTCAGTGAGATGTGTTTTACTACTTCCCAGTTTGAATATTCAAGCGATTTTACACTATTCAACTCAACAAATGGCATACAACTCAAATAAATCTTTGCGAGGAGTTTGAAATCGGGAATCATTATTGAATTCTGGCATTATTACGGGGGTCAACAATGGCGCTGTAATGTCCTTTCAGATGCATTGTTCTAAACAGCGGAAAAACTTAAACAAAATACTGCGTCATTTTTGCCCATTCAGATACATGGAAGAGATCATTACAAACTATAAAAGGTCTACTTTTATTTGTGTACACTTACAATACAACAAAACCTTGAGCTTTTGTAAAATAACGAAAATAAACAGGGTAAATCGAATCTGTCTTTGCGATAATCTGTCTGATACACGTCAGAAAAATCAAGTGAAACTCCGCGAACACTTATCACACAAACATGAAACATATGTCTAAAGAAAGAAGGGATGGACGGATCGATCCTAAAGTATCAATACTTCCGAGAATGATGTTTCATCTGCGTGTTCTCTGACAGCACGCAATAGTGACGCGATCTCATTTTTACTCGCGTCTTCAATGCGAGCAATGTTTGTCTGTTGTATGTGTTTTTAACACTTTCCTGTTTGAACTTTCAAGCGATTTTACACCATTCAACTCAACAAATGGCAAAACAACTCAAATAAATATTTGTGTGAAACAGAGAGCAGTGTCACGTCTAACTCACGAGCCCCGATGAGAGATCACATTCGCTTCTTCTTGCGTTTGAACGGACACTTTCATACAACCATACATGATATATTGTCTGTTTTGTCTCAAGTGAACTAAACAGTTGATGAAGAAATCGCGAATCTAAATCTAGTATCAACACTTCCGAGAATGATTATCAGCATTGTGTCTGACAGCGCGAGGCATCTCATTTTTACTCGCATCTTCATGGAGGTTTGTCGGTTGTATGTAGTTTCACAATCTCAATCAATTAATCTCTGAAATGAATACAGATGTAACAGCACGAAAATAATGAGACTTCACAGTTCTCTAAAGATTAAACTCAATGAAACAAGCCGCACAGACTGTGCCTTGAATGAAATGCGTTTAAAATCCTCTTAAAGAGACAGTAACAATTTTCCAAATAAATAAAAAGTAGCCTACAAATGGTTTTTACCCCAAAAATAAATTTCTCTCATCGTATACTCACCCTCATTCCATCCCAGATGTGTATTATTTCCTTTCTTCTGGTGAACACAAATTAATCTTTTTAGAAGATTATCTCAACCCTGTTGGACCTTTCAATGACTTGAATGGTGATCAGAACTCAGAAGCTACAAAAATCACATAAATGCAGCATAAAAGTAATCCATACCACTCCAGTGGTGTAATCCATGCCTTCAGAAGTGATATTATAGGTGTGGGTTAGAAACAGACCTATATATATATACTTCAAGATGACATCACTCTGAAGTACTGCGTAAAGAATATCCCACATTCTCCCTTAGGGGGCGCTACAGGCCAAGCCCAAAATTCCCATTTTCTGGTCAAAAATGTTCTAATTTTGTATATTGATACTACAGACCACCAGGAATCCACAAACCAAGAATGGCCCACATTCACCCTTAGGGGGCGCTACAGGCCACGCCCTAAATTCCCATTTGCTGGTCAAAAATGTTCTAATTTGGTACATTGATACTACAGGCCAACAGGAACCCACAAACAAATAATTGCCCATATTCGCCATTAGGGGGCGCTACAGGCTATGCCCAAAATTCCCATTTTATGGTCAAAAATTTTCTAATTTGGTATATTGACACTACAGGCCAACAGAAATCCACAAACCAAGAATGTCTCACATTTGCCCTTAGGGGGTGCTAAAGGACATTCCCAAATTGCACATTTTTTTGTCAAATACTTTCTAATTTGGTACATTAATACTACAGGCCAACAGGAACCTACAAACCAAGAATGGCTCACATTCGCCCTTAGGGGGCGGTACAGGCCATGCCCAAATGTCAATTTTTCAAAGTGATTGTATTTCCACCCCATTTATTTAGTTTTTCTGAAACCTGGTGAACATACCTCATTTCTCATTGTAAACAAAAAACCCTACAGGATCCATAAGGTCTGGCATGATGGATTTTCCTGTACACTGAAAATGTTTAGTTTAGGATTCAGACAGAAAGACATGTTTTTTGGATTTTTTCATTGGGAGGGTTTAACCCCAACCCTCTATTGATCAATTTTAAATGATTTGCCATTTTGAGGAGGAATCGCATTGCTGCTTGCAGCTATATTTTTGAGTTGTTGCTGTGTCCATCATCCTTTGTTTTCCGAAAGCCACCAAGTGGAAATGAGCCCGGTAACTAAAGGCACCAGGGTTGCGGTGCCACCGGCTTGGGCCCGTCATCGCTGCTTGCAGCTTTAATTATTATTATTATTATTATTATTATTATTATTATTTTATCGACTATTCGGGCACTTTTGGGGGCCTTAACATGCTCTAAAACTCTTGAAACTTTGCACACGGGTCAGAACCTGCGGCCATCAGGGCTGGGCTGAAGATGGTACCCGGGCGTGGCAGGGGGTTTCAGCAGCGCCCCCTAGAACGGGGTCCGAAACCATGGTCCATAAATCAAACACACTTGCATGTAATAATATGAAAGTCGGTACACATATAGATCTCATCGTTTCATATATACTTCATGCTCTTACTTTTTACCTCAGCCCAACAGGAAGTCGGCTATTTAGGGTTGTTTGGAAAACGTATACAATGGAATTTGAAATACTCCTCCTAGAGAAATCATTTAATCGCCACGAATCTCAGTCAGCATGAAGTCAAGACATTGAGGATGAAAAATTGCCAGCGGATTTTTGATATCTCGAACGGTTTGGCCGTGGCGAGGAAACAAATTTATGGCGAGAAAAGTGAGACAGGAAGTGTGTTATAACTTCTGCATAAATTAACAGATCTTGATGAAACTTCAGCAGTGTGTTCGTTGTAAGAGGCCGATCACATGGATGTGACTATTGTGAGTCAAAGTTATAGCGCCACCAACTGGCAGCAGGAAGTGTGTCACTTTCAAAATGCTTTGAAATCACCCTCTTGTTTTTACCCGATTTGCTTCAAACTTTACGTGTATAATGTAAACACACGGCAGATTTAGACCTGTGAAAGGATTATTGATATCTTAGATACTGTTGCCGTGGCAACACTTCAAACTTTAATTTTCTTTATTGATGCTTTTGAGACTCTTAACATACTTGAAATTGCATGAAACTCGACAGAGACGTCACATTTATTAGCCAGTAGACATGTGCAAAGTTTCAGAAATGGGTGTGGTGAGGGGCTCAGTAGCGCCACCTTTTGACAAAAAAGTGGGGGGTTAGTTTCATCTACAGGTACAAAAATTGGTATTGATATAGTTCTCCTCAAGCCGGACAACTTTCTAATTTACAGTCATTAGCTCCGACCAACAGAAAGTCAGATATTTTGGTTTGAATGTGGAGAAAATGTCATAATTTTGCAAGTCACTCTCTAAGACTTTGTGTGTGAGGAGTAGGAAGGGAGGGGGTCTTGTGAAGTAATACATAGGGCTATACTGCCCTCTTGTGTTCAACATAGTATGGGTTACATTAACTTTTGCACGATATTCTAATTTTTCGAGTTTCACCTGTATGCAGAGTTGACAGAAAAATGTTACACACGCCGTAGCAGGTGAATACAACAAAGAACTAAAGCCTAAAAAACTAAAGTTTAATCCACTGTCTGTTCATTCTCTGAGTGGCAATTACAAGAAATGTCCAATAGATGGCATCCAAGCCTCATTGTTCAATGATTTACAACAGGTCTGAGTCCAGAATGGGCAGGGACTGAGTTCAACAGTTGCTTGAGCTCTTTTGCAGTCGAATCCCAGAAAAAAGGCAAACAATGTGTCCCCACTCAATATATACATCAACTGAGTGGAGGATACAATTTTTAACAACCTTTAACCATTTACAGCCAGAGCGTTCAAATTTGGGAACAATTATTCCCATGGTTCCTGTCTCAGTGTCATCGTCGTCCGATCACCGATTTTATTTCTGAAGTCTGCCCAGATACTCATGACGATACAAGCTAAAGGCACATGTGATTGGTTAAGGGGTTACTGGGCAAGAATAATAACTGTATCGTCATCACCGTCTTCCTTCATTTCAATGGAAAGGTGATATCACGAGAGATTTACTCCAGTGTTGGATTTACTGCTTCAAATTAAATACTGAGGCGATTTTTGCAAGGTAAGAACGTGTGTTGTCTATATTTTCTATAGAAAGTCAAAACGTTTTAGTGACGAAGCATTTATTTGTAGGAGTATTGCTAGTTATTTCTGGAAAAAAATGAGAAAACAACTCAAATAAATGTTTGTGAGCAGTTTTGTGTGAAACCGCGAGATGCGTCGCGTCTAACGCACGAGCCCCGATGAGAGATCGCATTCGCTTCTTCTTGCGTTTGAACGGACAATTTCATACTACAAAATGTCAAATTACATGATATATTGTCTGTTTTGTCCCAAGTGAACATAAACAGTTGATGAAGAAATCGCGAATCGAAATCTAGTATCAACACTTCCGAGAATGATTATCAGCGTTGTGTCTGACAGCGCGAGGCATCTCATTTTTACTCGCATCTTCATGGAGGTTTGTCGGTTGTATGTAGTTTCACAATCTCAATCAAGTAATCTCTGAAATGAATACAGATGTAACAGCACGAAAATAATGAGACTTCACAGTTCTCAAAAGATTAAACTCACTAAAACAAGCCGCACAGACTGTGCCTTGAATTAAATGCGTTTAAAATCCTCTTAAAGAGACAGTAACAATTTTCCAAGTAAATAAAAAGTAGGCCTACAAATGGTTTTCACCCCAAAAATAAATTTCTCTCATCGTATACTCACCCTCATTGCATCCCAGATGTGTATTGTTTTCTTTCTTCTAGTGAACACAAATTAAGCTTTTTAGAAGATTATCTCAACCCTGTTGGACCTTTCAATGACTTGAATGGTGATCAGAACTCAGAAGCTGCAAAAATCAAATAAATGCAGCATAAAAGTAATCCATACCACTCCAGTGGTTAAATCCATGCCTTCAGAAGTGATATTATAGGTGTGGGTTAGAAATAGACCTATATATATATACTTCAAGATGACATCACTCTGAAGTACTGCGTAAAGAATATCCCACATTCGCCCTTAGGGGGCGCTACAGGCCATGCCCAAAATTCCCATTTTCTGGTCAAAAATGTTCTAATGTTGTATATTGATACTACAGGCCAACAGGAATTCACAAACCAAGAGTGGCCCACATTCGCCCTTATGGGGCGCTACAGGCCACGCCCTAAATTCCCATTTGCTGGTCAAAAATGTTCTAATTTGGTACATTGATACTACAGGCCAACAGGAACCCACAAACAAAGAATTGCCCATATTCGCCATTAGGGGGCGCTACAGGCTATGCCCAAAATTCCCATTTTATGGTCAAAAATTTTCTAATTTGGTATATTGACACTACAGGCCAACAGAAATCCACAAACCAAGAATGTCTCACATTTGCCCTTAGGGGGTGCTAAAGGACATTCCCAAATTGCACATTTTTTTGTCAAATACTTTCTAATTTGGTACATTAATACTACAGGCCAACAGGAACCTGCAAACCAAGAATGGCTCACATTCGCCCTTAGGGGGCGGTACAGGCCATGCCCAAATGTCAATTTTTCAAAGTGATTGTATTTCCACCCCATTTATTTAGTTTTTCTGAAACCTGGTGAACATACCTCATTTCTCATTGTAAACAAAAAACCCTACAGGATCCATAAGGTCCGGCATGATGGATTTTCCTGTACACTGAAAATGTTTAGTTTAGGATTCAGACAGAAAGACATGTTTTTTGGATTTTTTCATTGGGAGGGTTTAACCCCAACCCTCTATTGATCAATTTTAAATGATTTGCCATTTTGAGGAGGAATCGCATTGCTGCTTGCAGCTATATTTTTGAGTTGTTGCTGTGTCCATCATCCTTTGTTTTCCGAAAGCCACCAAGTGGAAATGAGCCCGGTAACTAAAGGCACCAGGGTTGCGGTGCCACCGGCTTGGGCCCGTCATCGCTGCTTGCAGCTTTAATTAGGGCCCAAGCCTGAAAAGGCGAAGGCCCTATTGTTTTCCTTAGGATTATTATTATTATTATTATTATTATTATTATTATTTTATCGACTATTCGGGCACTTTTGGGGGCCTTAACATGCTCTAAAACTCTTGAAACTTTGCACACGGGTCAGAACCTGCGGCCATCAGGGCTGGGCTGAAGATGGTACCCGGGCGTGGCAGGGGGGCTCAGCAGCGCCCCCTGGAACGGGGTCCGAAACCTTGGTCCATAAATCAAACACACTTGCATGTAATAATATGAAAGTCGGTACACATATAGATCTCATCGTTTCATATATACTTCATGCTCTTACTTTTTACCTCAGCCCAACAGGAAGTCGGCTATTTAGGGTTGTTTGGAAAACGTATACAATGGAATTTGAAATACTCCTCCTAGAGAAATCATTTAATCGGCACGAATCTCAGTCAGCATGAAGTCAAGACATTGAGGATGAAAAATTGCCAGCGGATTTTTGATATCTCGAACGGTTTGGCCGTGGCGAGGAAACAAATTTATGGCGAGAAAAGTGAGACAGGAAGTGTGTTATAACTTCTGCATAAATTAACAGATCTTGATGAAACTTCAGCAGTGTGTTCGTTGTAAGAGGCCGATCACATGGATGTGACTATTGTGAGTCAAAGTTATAGCGCCACCAACTGGCAGCAGGAAGTGTGTCACTTTCAAAATGCTTTGAAATCACCCTCTTGTTTTTACCCGATTTGCTTCAAACTTTACGTGTATAATGTAAACACACGGCAGATTTAGACCTGTGAAAGGATTATTGATATCTTAGATACTGTTGCCGTGGCAACGCTTCAAACTTTACTTTTCTTTATTGATGCTTTTGAGACTCTTAACCTACTTGAAATTGCATGAAACTCGACAGAGACGTCACATTTATTAGCCAGTAGACATGTGCAAAGTTTCAGAAATGGGTGTGGTGAGGGGCTCAGTAGCGCCACCTTTTGACAAAAAAGTGGGGGGTTAGTTTCATCTACAGGTACAAAAATTGGTATTGATATAGTTCTCCTCAAGCCGGACAACTTTCTAATTTACAGTCATTAGCTCCGACCAACAGAAAGTCAGATATTTTGGTTTGAATGTGGAGAAAATGTCAGAATTTTGCAAGTCACTCTCTAAGACTTTGTGTGTGAGGAGTAGGAAGGGAGGGGGTCTTGTGAAGTAATACATAGGGCTATACTGCCCTCTTGTGTTCAACATAGTATGGGTTACATTAACTTTTGCACGATATTCTAATTTTTCGAGTTTCACCTGTATGCAGAGTTGACAGAAAAATGTTACACACGCCGTAGCAGGTGAATACAACAAAGAACTAAAGCCTAAAAAACTAAAGTTTAATCCACTGTCTGTTCATTCTCTGAATGGCAATTACAAGAAATGTCCAATAGATGGCATCCAAGCCTCATTGTTCAATGATTTACAACAGGTCTGAGTCCAGAATGGGCAGGGACTGAGTTCAACAGTTGCTTGAGCTCTTTTGCAGTCGAATCCCAGAAAAAAGGCAAACAATGTGTCCCCACTCAATATATACATCAACTGAGTGGCGGATGCAATTTTTAACAACCTTTAACTATTTACAGCCAGAGCGTTCAAATTTGGGAACAATTATTCCCATGGTTCCTGTCTCAGTGTCATCGTCGTCCGATCACCGATTTTATTTCTGAAATCTGCCCAGATACTCATGACAATACAAGCTAAAGGCACATGTGATTGGTTAAGGGGTTACTGGGCAAGAATAATAACTGTATCGTCATCACCGTCTTCCTTCATTTCAATGGAAAGGTGATATCACGAGAGATTTACTCCATTGTTGGATTTACTGCTTCAAATTAAATACTGAGGCGATTTTTGCAAGGTAAGAACGTGTTGTCTATATTTTCTATAGAAAGTCAAAACGTTTTAGTTACGAAGCATTTATTTGTAGGAGTATTGCTAGTTATTTCTGGAAAAAAATGACAAAACAACTCAAATAAATGTTTGTGAGCAGTTTTGTGTGAAACCGCGAGATGCGTCGCGTCTAACGCACGAGCCCCGATGAGAGATCGCATTCGCTTCTTCTTGCGTTTGAACGGACAATTTCATAAACAAAATGTCAAATTACATGATATATTGTCTGTTTTGTCCCAAGTGAACATAAACAGTTGATGAAGAAATCGCGAATCTAAATCTAGTATCAACACTTCCGAGAATGATTATCAGCGTTGTGTCTGACAGCGCGAGGCATCTCATTTTTACTCGCATCTTCATGGAGGTTTGTCGGTTGTATGTAGTTTCACAATCTCAATCAAGTAATCTCTGAAATGAATACAGATGTAACAGCACGAAAATAATGAGACTTCACAGTTCTCAAAAGATTAAACTCAATAAAACAAGCCGCACAGACTGTGCCTTGAATGAAATGCGTTTAAAATCCTCTTAAAGAGACAGTAACAATTTTCCAAGTAAATAAAAAGTAGGCCTACAAATGGTTTTCACCCCCAAAATAAATTTCTCTCATCGTATACTCACCCTCATTCCATCCCAGATGTGTATTATTTTCTTTCTTCTAGTGAACACAAATTAAGCTTTTTAGAAGATTATCTCAACCCTGTTGGACCTTTCAATGACTTGAATGGTGATTAGAACTCAGAAGCTACAAAAATCACATAAATGCAGCATAAAAGTAATCCATACCACTCCATTGGTTTAATCCATGCCTTCAGAAGTGATATTATAGGTGTGGGTTAGAAACAGACCTATATATATATACTTCAAGATGACATCACTCTGAAGTACTGCGTAAAGAATATCCCACATTCGCCCTTAGGGGGCGCTACAGGCCATGCCCAAAATTCCCATTTTCTGGGCAAAAATGTTCTAATTTTGTATATTGATCCTACAGGCCAACAGTAATCCACAAACCAAAAATGGCCCACATTCGCCCTTATGGGGCGCTACAGGCCACGCCCTAAATTCCCATTTGCTGGTCAAAAATGTTCTAATTTGGTACATTGATACTACAGGCCAACAGGAACCCACAAACAAAGAATTGCCCATATTCGCCATTAGGGGGCGCTACAGGCCACGCCCTAAATTCCCATTTGCTGGTCAAAAATGTTCTAATTTGGTACATTAATACTACAGGCCAACAGGAACCTACAAACCAAGAATGGCTCACATTCGCCCTTAGGGGGCGCTACAGGCCATGCCCAAATGTCAATTTTTCAAAGTGATTGTATTTCCACCCCATTTATTTAGTTTTTCTGAAACCTGGTGAACATACCTCATTTCTCATTGTAAACAAAAAACCCTCCAGGATCCATAAGGTCTGGCATGATGGATTTTCCTGTACACTGAAAATGTTTAGTTTAGGATTCAGACAGAAAGACATGTTTTTTGGATTTTTTCATTGGGAGGGTTTAACCCCAACCCTCTATTGATCAATTTTAAATGATTTGCCATTTTGAGGAGGAATCGCAATGCTGCTTGCAGCTATATTTTTGAGTTGTTGCTGTGTCCACCATCCTTTGTTTTCCGAAAGCCACCAAGTGGAAATGAGCCCGGTAACTAAAGGCACCAGGGTTGCGGTGCCACCGGCTTGGGCCCGTCATCGCTGCTTGCAGCTTTAATTATTATTATTATTATTATTTTATCGACTATTCGGGCACTTTTGGGGGCCTTAACATGCTCTAAAACTCTTGAAACTTTGCACACGGGTCAGAACCTGCGGCCATCAGGGCTGGGCTGAAGATGGTACCTGGGCGTGGCAGGGGGGCTCAGCAGCGCCCCCTGGAACGGGGTCCGAAACCTTGGTCCATAAATCAAACACACTTGCATGTAATAATATGAAAGTCGGTACACATATAGATCTCATCGTTTCATATATACTTCATGCTCTTACTTTTTACCTCAGCCCAACAGGAAGTCGGCTATTTAGGGTTGTTTGGAAAACGTATACAATGGAATTTGAAATACTCCTCCTAGAGAAATCATTTAATCGCCACGAATCTCAGTCAGCATGAAGTCAAGACATTGAGGATGAAAAATTGCCAGCGGATTTTTGATATCTCGAACGGTTTGGCCGTGGCGATGAAACAAATTTATGGCGAGAAAAGTGAGACAGGAAGTGTGTTATAACTTCTGCATAAATGAACAGATCTTGATGAAACTTCAGCAGTGTGTTCGTTGTAAGAGGCCGATCACATGGATGTGACTATTGTGAGTCAAAGTTATAGCGCCACCAACTGGCAGCAGGAAGTGTGTCACTTTCAAAATGCTTTGAAATCACCCTCTTGTTTTTACCCGATTTGCTTCAAACTTTACGTGTATAATGTAAACACACGGCAGATTTAGACCTGTGAAAGGATTATTGATATGTTAGATACTGTTGCCGTTGCAACACTTCAAACTTTACTTTTCTTTATTGATGCTTTTGAGACTCTTAACATACTTGAAATTGCATGAAACTCGACAGAGACGTCACATTTATTAGCCAGTAGACATGTGCAAAGTTTCAGAAATGGGTGTGGTGAGGGGCTCAGTAGCGCCACCTTTTGAGAAAAAAGTGGGGGGTTAGTTTCATCTACAGGTACAAAAATTGGTATTGATATAGTTCTCCTCAAGCCGGACAACTTTCTAATTTACAGTCATTAGCTCTGACCAACAGAAAGTCAGATATTTTGGTTTGAATGTGGAGAAAATGTCAGAATTTTGCAAGTCACTCTCTAAGACTTTGTGTGTGAGGAGTAGGAAGGGAGGGGGGCTTGTGAAGTAATACATAGGGCTATACTGCCCTCTTGTGTTCAACATAGTATGGGTTACATTAACTTTTGCATGATATTCTAATTTTTCGAGTTTCACCTGTATGCAGAGTTGACAGAAAAATGTTACACACGCCGTAGCAGGTGAATACAACAAAGAACTAAAGCCTAAAAAACTAAAGTTTAATCCACTGTCTGTTCATTCTCTGAGTGGCAATTACAAGAAATGTCCAATAGATGGCATCCAAGCCTCATTGTTCAATGATTTACAACAGGTCTGAGTCCAGAATGGGCAGGGACTGAGTTCAACAGTTGCTTGAGCTCTTTTGCAGTCGAATCCCAGAAAAAAGGCAAACAATGTGTCCCCACTCAATATATACATCAACTGAGTGGAGGATACAATTTTTAACAACCTTTAACCATTTACAGCCAGAGCGTTCAAATTTGGGAACAATTATTCCCATGGTTCCTGTCTCAGTGTCATCGTCGTCCGATCACCGATTTTATTTCTGAAGTCTGCCCAGATACTCATGACAATACAAGCTAAAGACACATGTGATTGGTTAAGGGGATTTTATTTCTGAAATCTGCCCAGATACTCATGACAATACAAGCTAATGGCACATGTGATTGGTTAAGGGTTCCTGGGCAAGAATAATAACTGTTTCGTCATCACCGTCTTCCTTCATTTCAATGGGAAGGTGATATCACGAGAGATTTACTCCAGTGTTGGATTTACTGCTTCAAATTAAATACTGAGGCGATTTTTGCAAGGTAAGAACATGTGTTGTCTATATTTTCTATTGAAAGTCAAAACGTTTTAGTTACGAAGCATTTATTTGCAGGAGTATTGCTAGTTATTTCTGGAAAAGAAATGACGTGACTCTATTTGTTCATCGGACAGGCAGCTAGCCTCTATTTTTAATACATTTCGGTGAAACTTGCTAATTAAACATTAGCTAGCACTTTTGTTTGCCAATGTTGTCGCTTGTGAAAAATCCACCTGAATTAATGTGAGACCGAGAGCAGACGCTGTTCAGATGTTTTTTAAGCAGTTTTTTTTAACCCATCTGAATGCCCGGATGCGTGTTTTATTTCCAACTCTGTTCGTGGTGGCGCAGGAAAATTAATACTGTAGAAACATCAGCTGACGCTTGAAAAAAATATGTAGAACAAGAGCGAAAATAACTTTGTAATTATTTTGGATGAATTGCATATTGCACCGCTCGATTTGAACGTAGATGTCGAACACTGCAAATTATTAAAACGTGAAAAGACCGATCCAAACTTGCACGCTTGCAAATTGTCCCGTTTGACAGCTTTGTCAATCACAAGCAGGAGCGAGAGACGCAAAATAACGGCATTTGCGTTTTGGATTAACGGGTTGATGAAGGTTTATACGTGTAACATCGTAAATTCAGTGAAATGCGCTTCCCTGCACACGTCTAGCAGCGTCACGTCTAACTCAGGAGCCCCGATGAGAGATCGCATTCGCTTCTTCTTGCGTTTAAACGGACAATTTCATAACAACAAAATGTCAAAATACATGATATATTGTCTGTTTTGTCTCAAGTGAACATAAACAGTTGATGAAGATATCGCGAATCTAAATCTAGTATCAACACTTCCGAGAACGATTATCAGCGTTGTGCCTGACAGCGCGAGGCATCTCATTTTTACTCGCATCTTCATGGAGGTTTGTCGGTTGTATGTAGTTTCACAATCTCAATCAATTAATCTCTGAAATGAAAACAGATGTAACCGCACGAAAATAATGAGACTTCACAGTTCTCAAAAGATTATATCTCAATAAAACAAGCCGCACAGACGGCTTGACGGCTTGAATGAAATGCGTTTAAAATCATCTTAAAGAGACAGTAACAATTTTCCAAGTAAATAAAAAGTAGCCTACAAATGGTTTTCACCCCAAAAATAAATTTCTCTCATCGTATACTCACCCTCATTGCATCCCAGATGTGTATTATTTTCTTTCTTCTAGTGAACACAAATTAAGCTTTTTAGAAGATTATCTCAACCCTGTTGGACCTTTCAATGACTTGAATGGTGATCAGAACTCAGAAGCTACAAAAATCACATAAATGCAGCATAAAAGTAATCCATACCACTCCTGTGGTTTAATCCATGCCTTCAGAAGTGATATTATAGGTGTGGGTTAGAAACAGACCTATATATACTTAAAGATGACATCACTCTGAAGTACTGCGTAAAGAATATCCCGCATTCGCCCTTAGGGGGCGCTACAGGCCATGACCAAAATTCCCATTTTCTGGTCAAAAATGTTCTAATTTTGTATATTGATACTACAGGCCAACAGGAATCCACAAACCAAGAATGGCCCACATTCGCCCTTAGGGGGCGCTAAAGGCCATGCCCAAAATTCCCATTTTCTGGTCAAAAATGTTCTAATTTTGTAGATTGATACTACAGGCCAACAGGAATCCACAAACCAAGAATGGCCCACATTCGCCCTTAGGGGGCGCTACAGGCCACGCCCTAAATTCCCATTTGCTGGTCAAAAATGTTCTAATTTGGTACATTGATACTACAGGCCAACAGGAACCCACAAACAAAGAATTGCCCATATTCGCATTAGGGGGCGCTACAGGCTATGCCCAAAATTCCCATTTTATGGTCAAAAATGTTCTAATTTGGTATATTGGCACTACAGGCCAACAGAAATCCACAAACCAAGAATGTCTCACATTCGCCCTTAGGGGGCGCTAAAGGCCATTCCCAAATTGCACATTTTTTTGTCAAATACTTTCCAATTTGGTACATTAATACTACAGGCCAACAGGAACCTACAAACCAAGAATGGCTCACATTCACCCTTAGGGGGCGCTACAGGCCATGCCCAAATGTCATTTTTTCAAAGTGATTGTATTTCCAACACATTTATTTAGTTTTTCTGAAACCTGGTGAACATACCTCATTTCTCATTGTAAACAAAAAACCCTACAGGATCCATAAGGTCCGACATGATGGATTTTCCTGTACACTGAAAATGTTTAGTTTAGGATTAAGACAGAAAGACATGTTTTTTGGATTTTTTCATTGGGAGGGTTTTACCCCAACCCTCTATTGATCAATTTTAAATGATTTGCCATTTTGAGGAGGAATCGCATTGCTGCTTGCAGCTATATTTTTGAGTTGTTGCTGTGTCCATCATCCTTTGTTTTCCAAAAGCCACCAAGTGGAAATGAGCCCGGTAACTAAAGGCACCAGGGTTGCAGTGCCACCGGCTTGGGCCCGTCATCGCTGCTTGCAGCTTTAATTATTAGGGCCCAAGCCTGAAAAGTCGAAGGCCCTATTGTTTTCCTTAGGATTATTATTATTATTAGGGCCCAAGCCTGAAAAGGCGAAGGCCCTATTGTTTTCCTTAGGATTATTATTATTATTATTATTATTATTATTATTATTATTATTATTTTATCGACTATTCGGGCACTTTTGGGGGCCTTAACATGCTCTAAAACTCTTGAAACTTTGCACACGGGTCAGAACCTGCGGCCATCAGGGCTGGGCTGAAGATGGTACCCGGGCGTGGCAGGGGGGCTCAGCAGCGCCCCCTGGAACGGGATCCGAAACCTTGGTCCATAAATCAAACACACTTGCATGTAATAATATGAAAGTCGGTACACATATAGATCTCATCGTTTCATATATACTTCATGCTCTTACTTTTTACCTCAGCCCAACAGGAAGTCGGCTATTTAGGGTTGTTTGGAAAACGTATACAATGGAATTTGAAATACTCCTCCTAGAGAAATCATTTAATCGCCACGAATCTCAGTCAGCATGAAGTCAAGACATTGAGGATGAAAAATTGCCAGCGGATTTTTGATATCTCGAACGGTTTGGCCGTGGCGAGGAAACAAATTTATGGCGAGAAAAGTGAGACAGGAAGTGTGTTATAACTTCTGCATAAATTAACAGATCTTGATGAAACTTCAGCAGTGTGTTCGTTGTAAGAGGCCGATCACATGGATGTGACTATTGTGAGTCAAAGTTATAGCGCCACCAACTGGCAGCAGGAAGTGTGTCACTTTCAAAATGCTTTGAAATCACCCTCTTGTTTTTACCCGATTTGCTTCAAACTTTACGTGTATAATGTAAACACACGGCAGATTTAGACCTGTGAAAGGATTATTGATATCTTAGATACTGTTGCCGTGGCAACACTTCAAACTTTACTTTTCTTTATTGATGCTTTTGAGACTCTTAACATACTTGAAATTGCATGAAACTCGACAGAGACGTCACATTTATTAGCCAGTAGACATGTGCAAAGTTTCAGAAATGGGTGTGGTGAGGGGCTCAGTAGCGCCACCTTTTGACAAAAAAGTGGGGGGTTAGTTTCATCTACAGGTACAAAAATTGGTATTGATATAGTTCTCCTCAAGCCGGACAACTTTCTAATTTACAGTCATTAGCTCCGACCAACAGAAAGTCAGATATTTTGGTTTGAATGTGGAGAAAATGTCAGAATTTTGCAAGTCACTCTCTAAGACTTTGTGTGTGAGGAGTAGGAAGGGAGGGGGGCTTGTGAAGTAATACATAGGGCTATACTGCCCTCTTGTGTTCAACATAGTATGGGTTACATTAACTTTTGCACGATATTCTAATTTTTCGAGTTTCACCTGTATGCAGAGTTGACAGAAAAATGTTACACACGCTGTAGCAGGTGAATACAACAAAGAACTAAAGCCTAAAAAACTAAAGTTTAATCCACTGTCTGTTCATTCTCTGAGTGGCAATTACAAGAAATGTCCAATAGATGGCATCCAAGCCTCATTGTTCAATGATTTACAACAGGTCTGAGTCCAGAATGGGCAGGGACTGAGTTCAACAGTTGCTTGAGCTCTTTTGCAGTCGAATCCCAGAAAAAAGGCAAACAATGTGTCCCCACTCAATATATACATCAACTGAGTGGAGGATACAATTTTTAACAACCTTTAACCATTTACAGCCAGAGCGTTCAAATTTGGGAACAATTATTCCCATGGTTCCTGTCTCAGTGTCATCGTCGTCCGATCACCGATTTTATTTCTGAAGTCTGCCCAGATACTCATGACAATACAAGCTAAAGGCACATGTGATTGGTTAAGGGGTTACTGGGCAAGAATAATAACTGTATCGTCATCACCGTCTTCCTTCATTTCAATGGAAAGGTGATATCACGAGAGATTTACTCCAGTGTTGGATTTACTGCTTCAAATTAAATACTGAGGCGATTTTTGCAAAGTAAGAACGTGTGTTGTCTATATTTTCTATAGAAAGTCAAAACGTTTTAGTTACGAAGCATTTATTTGTAGGAGTATTGCTAGTTATTTCTGGAAAAAAATGACAAAATAACTCAAATAAATGTTTGTGAGCAGTTTTGTGTGAAACCGCGAGATGCGTCGCGTCTAACGCACGAGCCCCGATGAGAGATCGCATTCGCTTCTTCTTGCGTTTGAACGGACAATTTCATACTACAAAATGTCAAATTACATGATATATTGTCTGTTTTGTCCCAAGTGAACATAAACAGTTGATGAAGAAATCGCGAATCGAAATCTAGTATCAACACTTCCGAGAATGATTATCAGCGTTGTGCCTGACAGCGCATCTCATTTTTACTCGCATCTTCATGGAGGTTTGTCGGTTGTATGTAGTTTCACAATCTCAATCAAGTAATCTCTGAAATGAATACAGATGTAACAGCACGAAAATAATGAGACTTCACAGTTCTCAAAAGATTAAACTCACTAAAACAAGCCGCACAGAGTGTGCCTTGAATGAAATGCGTTTAAAATCCTCTTAAAGAGACAGTAACAATTTTCCAAGTAAATAAAAAGTAGGCCTACAAATGGTTTTCACCCCAAAAATAAATTTCTCTCATCGTATACTCACCCTCATTGCATCCCAGATGTGTATTGTTTTCTTTCTTCTAGTGAACACAAATTAAGCTTTTTAGAAGATTATCTCAACCCTGTTGGACCTTTCAATGACTTGAATGGTGATCAGAACTCAGAAGCTACAAAAATCAAATAAATGCAGCATAAAAGTAATCCATACCACTCCAGTGGTTAAATCCATGCCTTCAGAAGTGATATTATAGGTGTGGGTTAGAAATAGACCTATATATATATACTTAAAGATGACATCACTCTGAAGTACTGCGTAAAGAATATCCCACATTCGCCCTTAGGGGGCGCTACAGGCCATGCCCAAAATTCCCATTTTCTGGTCAAAAATGTTCTAATGTTGTATATTGATACTACAGGCCAACAGGAATTCACAAACCAAGAGTGGCCCACATTCGCCCTTATGGGGCGCTACAGGCCACGCCCTAAATTCCCATTTGCTGGTCAAAAATGTTCTAATTTGGTACATTGATACTACAGGCCAACAGGAACCCACAAACAAAGAATTGCCCATATTCGCCATTAGGGGGCGCTACAGGCTATGCCCAAAATTCCCATTTTATGGTCAAAAATTTTCTAATTTGGTATATTGACACTACAGGCCAACAGAAATCCACAAACCAAGAATGTCTCACATTCGCCCTTAGGGGGCGCTAAAGGCCATTCCCAAATTGCACATTTTTTTGTCAAATACTTTCTAATTTGGTACATTAATACTACAGGCCAACAGGAACCTACAAACCAAGAATGGCTCACATTCGCCCTTAGGGGGCGCTACATGCCATGCCCAAATGTCATTTTTTTAAAGTGATTGTATTTCCACCCCATTTATTTAGTTTTCTGAAACCTGGTGAACATACCTCATTTCTCATTGTAAACAAAAAACCCTACAGGATCCATAAGGTCCGGCATGATGGATTTTCCTGTACACTGAAAATGTTTAGTTTAGGATTCAGACAGAAAGACATGTTTTTTGGATTTTTTCATTGGGAGGGTTTAACCCCAACCCTCTATTGATCAATTTTAAATGATTTGCCATTTTGAGGAGGAATCGCATTGCTGCTTGCAGCTATATTTTTGAGTTGTTGCTGTGTCCATCATCCTTTGTTTTCCGAAAGCCACCAAGTGGAAATGAGCCCGGTAACTAAAGGCACCAGGGTTGCGGTGCCACCGGCTTGGGCCCGTCATCGCTGCTTGCAGCTTTAATTATTATTATTATTATTATTATTATTATTATTATTATTATTATTTTATCGAATATTCGGGCACTTTTGGGGGCCTTAACATGCTCTAAAACTCTTGAAACTTTGCACACGGGTCAGAACCTGCGGCCATCAGGGCTGGGCTGAAGATGGTACCCGGGCGTGGCAGGGGGGCTCAGCAGCGCCCCCTGGAACGGGGTCCGAAACCTTGGTCCATAAATCAAACACACTTGCATGTAATAATATGAAAGTCGGTACACATATAGATCTCATCGTTTCATATATACTTCATGCTCTTACTTTTTACCTCAGCCCAACAGGAAGTCGGCTATTTAGGGTTGTTTGGAAAACGTATACAATGGAATTTGAAATACTCCTCCTAGAGAAATCATTTAATCGCCACGAGTCTCAGTCAGCATGAAGTCAAGACATTGAGGATGAAAAATTGCCTGCGGATTTTTGATATCTCAAACGGTTTGGCCGTGGCGAGGAAACAAATTTATGGCGAGAAAAGTGAGACAGGAAGTGTGTTATAACTTCTGCATAAATTAACAGATCTTGATGAAACTTCAGCAGTGTGTTCGTTGTAAGAGGCCGATCACATGGATGTGACTATTGTGAGTCAAAGTTATAGCGCCACCAACTGGCAGCAGGAAGTGTGTCACTTTCAAAATGCTTTGAAATCACCCTCTTGTTTTTACCCGATTTGCTTCAAACTTTACCTGTATAATGTCAACACACGGCAGATTTAAACCTGTGAAAGGATTATTGATATCTTAGATACTGTTGCCGTGGCAACGCTTCAAACTTTACTATTTTTTATTGATGCTTTTGAGACTCTTAACATACTTGAAATTGCATGAAACTCGACAGAGACGTCACATTTATTAGCCAGTAGACATGTGCAAAGTTTCAGAAATGGGTGTGGTGAGGGGCTCAGTAGCGCCACCTTTTGACAAAAAAGTGGGGGGTTAGTTTCATCTACAGGTACAAAAATTGGTATTGATATAGTTCTCCTCAAGCCGGACAACTTTCTAATTTACAGTCATTAGCTCCGACCAACAGAAAGTCAGATATTTTGGTTTGAATGTGGAGAAAATGTCAGAATTTTGCAAGTCACTCTCTAAGACTTTGTGTGTGAGGAGTAGGAAGGGAGGGGGGCTTGTGAAGTAATACATAGGGCTATACTGCCCTCTTGTGTTCAACATAGTATGGGTTACATTAACTTTTGCACGATATTCTAATTTTTCGAGTTTCACCTGTATGCAGAGTTGACAGAAAAATGTTACACACGCCGTAGCAGGTGAATACAACAAAGAACTAAAGCCTAAAAAACTAAAGTTTAATCCACTGTCTGTTCATTCTCTGAGTGGCAATTACAAGAAATGTCCAATAGATGGCATCCAAGCCTCATTGTTCAATGATTTACAACAGGTCTGAGTCCAGAATGGGCAGGGACTGAGTTCAACAGTTGCTTGAGCTCTTTTGCAGTCGAATCCCAGAAAAAAGGCAAACAATGTGTCCCCACTCAATATATACATCAACTGAGTGGAGGATACAATTTTTAACAACCTTTAACCATTTACAGCCAGAGCGTTCAAATTTGGGAACAATTATTCCCATGGTTCCTGTCTCAGTGTCATCGTCGTCCGATCACCGATTTTATTTCTGAAGTCTGCCCAGATACTCATGACAATACAAGCTAAAGGCACATGTGATTGGTTAAGGGGTTACTGGGCAAGAATAATAACTGTATCGTCATCACCGTCTTCCTTCATTTCAATGGAAAGGTGATATCACGAGAGATTTACTCCAGTGTTGGATTTACTGCTTCAAATTAAATACTGAGGCGATTTTTGCAAGGTAAGAACGTGTGTTGTCTATATTTTCTATAGAAAGTCAAAACGTTTTAGTGACGAAGCATTTATTTGTAGGAGTATTGCTAGTTATTTCTGGAAAAAAATGACAAAACAACTCAAATAAATGTTTGTGAGCAGTTTTGTGTGAAACCGCGAGATGCGTCGCGTCTAACGCACGAGCCCCGATGAGAGATCGCATTCGCTTCTTCTTGCGTTTGAACGGACAATTTCATACTACAAAATGTCAAATTACATGATATATTGTCTGTTTTGTCCCAAGTGAACATAAACAGTTGATGAAGAAATCGCGAATCGAAATCTAGTATCAACACTTCCGAGAATGATTATCAGCGTTGTGTCTGACAGCGCGAGGCATCTCATTTTTACTCGCATCTTCATGGAGGTTTGTCGGTTGTATGTAGTTTCACAATCTCAATCAAGTAATCTCTGAAATGAATACAGATGTAACAGCACGAAAATAATGAGACTTCACAGTTCTCAAAAGATTAAACTCACTAAAACAAGCCGCACAGACTGTGCCTTGAATGAAATGCGTTTAAAATCCTCTTAAAGAGACAGTAACAATTTTCCAAGTAAATAAAAAGTAGGCCTACAAATGGTTTTCACCCCAAAAATAAATTTCTCTCATCGTATACTCACCCTCATTGCATCCCAGATGTGTATTGTTTTCTTTCTTCTAGTGAACACAAATTAAGCTTTTTAGAAGATTATCTCAACCCTGTTGGACCTTTCAATGACTTGAATGGTGATCAGAACTCAGAAGCTGCAAAAATCAAATAAATGCAGCATAAAAGTAATCCATACCACTCCAGTGGTTAAATCCATGCCTTCAGAAGTGATATTATAGGTGTGGGTTAGAAATAGACCTATATATATATACTTCAAGATGACATCACTCTGAAGTACTGCGTAAAGAATATCCCACATTCGCCCTTAGGGGGCGCTACAGGCCATGCCCAAAATTCCCATTTTCTGGTCAAAAATGTTCTAATGTTGTATATTGATACTACAGGCCAACAGGAATTCACAAACCAAGAGTGGCCCACATTCGCCCTTATGGGGCGCTACAGGCCACGCCCTAAATTCCCATTTGCTGGTCAAAAATGTTCTAATTTGGTACATTGATACTACAGGCCAACAGGAACCCACAAACAAAGAATTGCCCATATTCGCCATTAGGGGGCGCTACAGGCTATGCCCAAAATTCCCATTTTATGGTCAAAAATTTTCTAATTTGGTATATTGACACTACAGGCCAACAGAAATCCACAAACCAAGAATGTCTCACATTTGCCCTTAGGGGGTGCTAAAGGACATTCCCAAATTGCACATTTTTTTGTCAAATACTTTCTAATTTGGTACATTAATACTACAGGCCAACAGGAACCTACAAACCAAGAATGGCTCACATTCGCCCTTAGGGGGCGGTACAGGCCATGCCCAAATGTCAATTTTTCAAAGTGATTGTATTTCCACCCCATTTATTTAGTTTTTCTGAAACCTGGTGAACATACCTCATTTCTCATTGTAAACAAAAAACCCTACAGGATCCATAAGGTCCGGCATGATGGATTTTCCTGTACACTGAAAATGTTTAGTTTAGGATTCAGACAGAAAGACATGTTTTTTGGATTTTTTCATTGGGAGGGTTTAACCCCAACCCTCTATTGATCAATTTTAAATGATTTGCCATTTTGAGGAGGAATCGCAGTGCTGCTTGCAGCTATATTTTTGAGTTGTTGCTGTGTCCATCATCCTTTGTTTTCCGAAAGCCACCAAGTGGAAATGAGCCCGGTAACTAAAGGCACCAGGGTTGCGGTGCCACCGGCTTGGGCCCGTCATCGCTGCTTGCAGCTTTAATTAGGGCCCAAGCCTGAAAAGGCGAAGGCCCTATTGTTTTCCTTAGGATTATTATTATTATTAGGGCCCAAGCCTGAAAAGGCGAAGGCCCTATTGTTTTCCTTAGGATTATTATTATTATTATTATTATTATTATTATTATTTTATCGACTATTCGGGCACTTTTGGGGGCCTTAACGTGCTCTAAAACTCTTGAAACTTTGCACACGGGTCAGAACCCGCGGCCATCAGGGCTGGGCTGAAGATGGTACCCGGGCGTGGCAGGGGGGCTTAACAGCGCCCCCTGGAACGGGGTCCGAAACCTTGGTCCATAAATCAAACACACTTGCATGTAATAATATGAAAGTCGGTACACATATAGATCTCATCGTTTCATATATACTTCATGCTCTTACTTTTTACCTCAGCCCAACAGGAAGTCGGCTATTTAGGGTTGTTTGGAAAACGTATACAATGGAATTTGAAATACTCCTCCTAGAGAAATCATTTAATCGCCACGAATCTCAGTCAGCATGAAGTCAAGACATTGAGGATGAAAAATTGCCAGCGGATTTTTGATATCTCGAACGGTTTGGCCGTGGCGAGGAAACAAATTTATGGCGAGAAAAGTGAGACAGGAAGTGTGTTATAACTTCTGCATAAATTAACAGATCTTGATGAAACTTCAGCAGTGTGTTCATTGTAAGAGGCCGATCACATGGATGTGACTATTGTGAGTCAAAGTTATAGCGCCACCAACTGGCAGCAGGAAGTGTGTCACTTTCAAAATGCTTTGAAATCACCCTCTTGTTTTTACCCGATTTGCTTCAAACTTTACGTGTATAATGTAAACACACGGCAGATTTAGACCTGTGAAAGGATTATTGATATCTTAGATACTGTTGCCGTGGCAACGCTTCAAACTTTACTTTTCTTTATTGATGCTTTTGAGACTCTTAACATACTTGAAATTGCATGAAACTCGACAGAGACGTCACATTTATTAGCCAGTAGACATGTGCAAAGTTTCAGAAATGGGTGTGGTGAGGGGCTCAGTAGCGCCACCTTTTGACAAAAAAGTGGGGGGTTAGTTTCATCTGCAGGTACAAAAATTGGTATTGATATAGTTCTCCTCAAGCCTGACAACTTTCTAATTTACAGTCATTAGCTCCAACACACAGAATGTCAGATATTTTGGTTTGAATGTGGAGAAAATGTCAGAATTTGCAAGTCACTCTCTTGAGACTCTGTGTGAGGAGTAGGAAGGGAGGGGGTCTTGTGAAGTAATACATAGGGCTATACTGCCCTCTTGTGTTCAACATAGTATGGGTTACATTAACTTTTGCACAATATTCTAATTTTTCGAGTTTCACCTGTATGCAGAGTTGACAGAAAAATGTTACACACGCCGTAGCAGGTGAATACAACAAAGAATTAAAGCCTAAAAAACTAAAGTTTAATCCACTGTCTGTTCATTCTCTGAGTGGCAATTACAAGAAATGTCCAATAGATGGCATCCAAGCCTCATTGTTCAATGATTTACAACAGGTCTGAGTCCAGAATGTGCAGGGACTGAGTTCAACAGTTGCTTGAGCTCTTTTGCAGTCGAATCCCAGAAAAAAAGCAAACAATGTGTCCCCACTCAATATATACATCAACTGAGTGGCGGATGCAATTTTTAACAACCTTTAACCATTTACAGCCAGAGCGTTCAAATTTGGGAACAATTATTCCCATGGTTCCTGTCTCAGTTTCATCGTCGTCCAATCACCGATTTCATTTCTGAAATCTGCCCAGATACTCATGACAATACAAGCTAATGGCACATGTGATTGGTTAAGGGTTCCTGGGCAAGAATAATAACTGTTTCGTCATCACCGTCTTCCTTCATTTCAATGGGAAGGTGATATCACGAGAGATTTACTCCAGTGTTGGATTTACTGCTTCAAATTAAATACTGAGGCGATTTTTGCAAGGTAAGAACATGTGTTGTCTATATTTTCTATTGAAAGTCAAAACGTTTTAGTTACGAAGCATTTATTTGCAGGAGTATTGCTAGTTATTTCTGGAAAAAAAATGACGTGACTCTATTTGTTCATCGGACAGGCAGCTAGCCTCTATTTTTAATACATTTCGGTGAAACTTGCTAATTAAACATTAGCTAGCACTTTTGTTTGCCAATGTTGTCGCTTGTGAAAAATCCACCTGAATTAATGTGAGACCGAGAGCAGACGCTGTTCAGATGTTTTTTAAGCAGTTTTTTTTAACCCATCTGAATGCCCGGATGCGTGTTTTATTTCCAACTCTGTTCGTGGTGGCGCAGGAAAATTAATACTGTAGAAACATCAGCTGACGCTTGAAAAAAATATGTAGAACAAGAGCGAAAATAACTTTGTAATTATTTTGGATGAATTGCATATTGCACCGCTCGATTTGAACGTAGATGTCGAACACTGCAAATTATTAAAACGTGAAAAGACCGATCCAAACTTGCACGCTTGCAAATTGTCCCGTTTGACAGCTTTGTCAATCACAAGCAGGAGCGAGAGACGCAAAATAACGGCATTTGCGTTTTGGATTAACGGGTTGATGAAGGTTTATACGTGTAACATCGTAAATTCAGTGAAATGCGCTTCCCTGCACACGTCTAGCAGCGTCACGTCTAACTCACGAGCCCCGATGAGAGATCGCATTCGCTTCTTCTTGCGTTTGAACGGACAATTTCATACTACAAAATGTCAAAATACATGATATATTGTCTGTTTTGTCCCAAGTGAACATTAAACAGTTGATGAAGAAATCGCGAATCTAAATCTAGTATCAACACTTCCGAGAATGTTTATCAGCGTTGTGTCTGACAGCGCGAGGCATCTCATTTTTACTCGCATCTTCATGGAGGTTTGTCTGTTGTATGTAGTTTCACAATCTCAATCAAGTAATCTCTGAAATGAATACAGATGTAACAGCACGAAAATAATGAGACTTCACAGTTCTCAAAAGATTAAACTCAATAAAACAAGCTGCACAGACTGTGCCTTGAATGAAATGCGTTTAAAATCCTCTTAAAGAGACAGTAACAATTTTCCAAGTAAATAAAAAGTAGGCCTACAAATGGTTTTCACCCCAAAAATAAATTTCTCTCATCGTATACTCACCCTCATTCCATCCCAGATGTGTATTGTTTTCTTTCTTCTAGTGAACACAAATTAAGCTTTTTAGAAGATTATCTCAACCCTGTTGGACCTTTCAATGACTTGAATGGTGATCAGAACTCAGAAGCTACAAAAATCACATAAATGCAGCATAAAAGTAATTCATACCACTCCAGTGGTTTAATCCATGCCTTCAGAATTGATATTATAGGTGTGGGTTAGAAACAGACCTATATATTTATACTTCAAGATGACATCACTCTGAAGTACTGCGTAAAGAATATCCCACATTCGCCCTTAAGGGGCGCTACAGGCCATGCCCAAAATTCCCATTTGCTGGTCAAAAATGTTCTAATTTGAAACATTGATACTACAGGCCAACAGGAACCCACAAACCAAGAATGGCCCACATTCACCCTTAGGGGGCGCTACAGGCCACGCCCTAAATTCCCATTTGCTGGTCAAAAATGTTCTAATTTGGTACATTGACACTACAGGCCAACAGAAATCCACAAACCAAGAATGTCTCGCATTCGCCCTTAGGGGGCGCAAAAGGCCATTCCCAAATTGTACATTTTTTTGTCAAATACTTTCTAATTTTGTACATTAATACTACAGGCCAACAGGAACCTACAAACCAAGAATGGCTCACATTCGCCCTTAGGGGGCGCTACAGGCCATGCCCAAATGTCATTTTTTTCAAAGTGATTGTATTTCCACCCCATTTATTTAGTTTTTCTGAAACCTGGTGAACATACCTCATTTCTCATTGTAAACAAAAAACCCTACAGGATCCATAAGGTCTGGCATGATGGATTTTCCTGTACACTGAAAATGTTTAGTTTAGGATTCAGACAGAAAGACATGTTTTTTGGATTTTTTCATTGGGAGGGTTTAACCCCAACCCTCTATTGATCAATTTTAAATGATTTGCCATTTTGAGGAGGAATCGCATTGCTGCTTGCAGCTATATTTTTGAGTTGTTGCTGTGTCCATCATCCTTTGTTTTCCGAAAGCCACCAAGTGGAAATGAGCCCGGTAAGTAAAGGCACCAGGGTTGCGGTGCCACTGGCTTGGGCCCGTCATCGCTGCTTGCAGCTTTAATTATTATTATTATTATTATTATTATTATTATTATTTTATCGACTATTCGGGCACTTTTGGGGGCCTTAACATGCTCTAAAACTCTTGAAACTTTGCACACGGGTCAGAACCTGCGGCCATCAGGGCTGGGCTGAAGATGGTACCCGGGCGTGGCAGGGGGGCTCAGCAGCGCCCCCTGGAACGGGGTCCGAAACCTTGGTCCATAAATCAAACACACTTGCATGTAATAATATGAAAGTCGGTACACATATAGATCTCATCGTTTCATATATACTTCATGCTCTTACTTTTTACCTCAGCCCAACAGGAAGTCGGCTATTTAGGGTTGTTTGGAAAACGTATACAATGGAATTTGAAATACTCCTCCTAGAGAAATCATTTAATCGCCACGAATCTCAGTCAGCATGAAGTCAAGACATTGAGGATGAAAAATTGCCAGCGGATTTTTGATATCTCGAACGGTTTGGCTGTGGCGAGGAAACAAATTTATGGCGAGAAAAGTGAGACAGGAAGTGTGTTATAACTTCTGCATAAATTAACAGATCTTGATGAAACTTCAGCAGTGTGTTCGTTGTAAGAGGCCGATCACATGGATGTGACTATTGTGAGTCAAAGTTATAGCGCCACCAACTGGCAGCAGGAAGTGTGTCACTTTCAAAATGCTTTGAAATCACCCTCTTGTTTTTACCCGATTTGCTTCAAACTTTACGTGTATAATGTAAACACACGGCAGATTTAGACCTGTGAAAGGATTATTGATATCTTAGATACTGTTGCCGTGGCAACGCTTCAAACTTTACTTTTCTTTATTGATGCTTTTGAGACTCTTAACATACTTGAAATTGCATGAAACTCGACAGAGACGTCACATTTATTAGCCAGTAGACATGTGCAAAGTTTCAGAAATGGGTGTGGTGAGGGGCTCAGTAGCGCCACCTTTTGACAAAAAAGTGGGGGGTTAGTTTCATCTACAGGTACAAAAATTGGTATTGATATAGTTCTCCTCAAGCCGGACAACTTTCTAATTTACAGTCATTAGCTCCGACCAACAGAAAGTCAGATATTTTGGTTTCAATGTGGAGAAAATGTCAGAATTTTGCAAGTCACTCTCTGAGACTCTGTGAGTTTGTAGGGGAGGGGGGACGTTGGGTCTTGTGAAGTAATACATAGGGCTATACTGCCCTCTTGTGTTCAACATAGTATGGGTTACATTAACTTTTGCACGATATTCTAATTTTTCGAGTTTCACCTGTATGCAGAGTTGACAGAAAAATGTTACACACGCCGTAGCAGGTGAATACAACAAAGAACTAAAGCCTAAAAAACTAAAGTTTAATCCACTGTCTGTTCATTCTCTGAGTGGCAATTACAAGAAATGTCCAATAGATGGCATCCAAGCCTCATTGTTCTATTATTTACAACAGGCTGAGTCCAGAATGGGCAGGGACTGAGTTCAACAGTTGCTTGAGCTCTTTTGCCGTCGAATCCCAGAAAAAAGGCAAACACTGTGTCCCCACTCACTATATACATCAACTGAGTGGCGGATACAATTTTTAACAACCTTTAACCATTTACAGCCAGAGCGTTCAAATTTGGGAACAATTATTCCCATAGTTTCTGTCTCAGTGTCATCGTCGTCCAATCACCGATTTTATTTCTGAAATCTGCCCAGATACTCATGACAATACAAGCTAAAGGCACATGTGATTGGTTAAGGGGTTACTGGGCAAGAATAATAACTGTATCGTCATCACCGTCTTCCTTCATTTCAATGGGACGGTGATATCACGAGAGATTTACTCCAGTGTTGGATTTACTGCTTCAAATTAAATACTGAGGCGATTTTTGCAAGGTAAGAACGTGTTGTCTATATTTTCTATAGAAAGTCAAAACGTTTTAGTTACGAAGCATTTATTTGTAGGAGTATTGCTAGTTATTTCTGGAAAAAAAATGACGAAACAACTCAAATAAATGTTTGTGAGCAGTTTTGTGTGAAACCGCGAGCAGCGTCACGTCTAACTCACGAGCCCCGATGAGAGATCGCATTCGCTTCTTCTTGCGTTTGAACGGACAATTTCATAACAACAAAATGTCAAAATACATGATATATTGTCTGTTTTGTCTCAAGTGACCATAAACAGTTGATGAAGAAATCGCGAATCTAAATCTAGTATCAACACTTCCGAGAATGATTATCAGCTTTGTGTCTGACAGCGCGAGGAATCTCATTTTTACTCGCATCTTCATGGAGGTTTGTCGGTTGTATGTAGTTTCACAATCTCAATCAATTAATCTCTGAAATGAATACAGATGTAACAGCACGAAAATAATGAGATTCACAGTTCTCAAAAGATTATATCTCAATAAAACAAGCCGCAAAGACGGCTTGACGGCTTGAATGAAATGCGTTTAAAATCCTCTTAAAGAGACAGTAACAATTTTCCAAGTAAATAAAAAGTAGCCTACAAATGGTTTTCACCCCCAAAATAAATTTCTCTCATCGTATACTCACCCTCATTCCATCCCAGATGTGTATTATTTTCTTTCTTCTAGTGAACACAAATTAAGCTTTTTAGAAGATTATCTCAACCCTGTTGGACCTTTCAATGACTTGAATGGTGATCAGAACTCAGAAGCTACAAAAATCACATAAATGCAGCATAAAAGTAATCCATACCACTCCTGTGGTTTAATCCATGCCTTCAGAAGTGATATTATAGGTGTGGGTTAGATACAGACCTATATATATATATATACTTAAAGATGACATCACTCTGAAGTACTGCGTAAAGAATATCCCACATTCGCCCTAAGGGGGCGCTACAGGCCATACCCAAAATTCCCATTTTCTGGTCAAAAATGTTCTAATTTTGTAGATTGATACTACAGGCCAACAGGAATCCACAAACCAAGAATGGCCCACATTCGCCCTTAGGGGGCGCTACAGGCCATGCCCTAAATTCCCATTTGCTGGTCAAAAATGTTCTAATTTGGTATATTGACACTACAGGCCAACAGAAATCCACAAACCAAGAATGTCTCACATTCGCCCTTAGGGGGCGCTAAAGGCCATTCCCAAATTGCACATTTTTTTGTCAAATACTTTCTAAATTGGTACATTAATACTACAGGCCAACAGGAACCTACAAACCAAGAATGGCTCACATTCACCCTTAGGGGGAGCTACAGGCCATGCCCAAATGTCATTTTTTCAAAGTGTTTGTATTTCCAACACATTTATTTCGTTTTTCTGAAACCTGGTGAACAAACCTCATTTCTCATTGTAAACAAAAAACCCTACAGGATCCATAAGGTCCGACATGATGGATTTTCCTCTACACTGAAAATGTTTAGTTTAGGATTCAGACAGAAAGACATGTTTTTTGGATTTTTTCATTGGGAGGGTTTAACCCCAACCCTCTATTGATCAATTTTAAATGATTTGCCATTTTGAGGAGGAATCGCATTGCTGCTTGCAGCTATATTTTTGAGTTGTTGCTGTGTCCATCATCCTTTGTTTTCCGAAAGCCACCAAGTGGAAATGAGCCCTGTAACTAAAGGCACCAGGGTTGCGGTGCCACCGGCTTGGGCCCGTCATCGCTGCTTGCAGCTTTAATTATTATTATTATTATTATTATTATTATTATTATTATTATTATTTTATCGACTATTCGGGCACTTTTGGGGGCCTTAACATGCTCTAAAACTCTTGAAACTTTGCACACGGGTCAGAACCTGCGGCCATCAGGGCTGGGCTGAAGATGGTACCCGGGCGTGGCAGGGGGGCTCAGCAGCGCCCCCTGGAACGGGGTCCGAAACCTTGGTCCATAAATCAAACACACTTGCATGTAATAATATGAAAGTCGGTACACATATAGATCTCATCGTTTCATATATACTTCATGCTCTTACTTTTTACCTCAGCCCAACAGGAAGTCGGCTATTTAGGGTTGTTTGGAAAACGTATACAATGGAATTTGAAATACTCCTCCTAGAGAAATCATTTAATCGCCACGAATCTCAGTCAGCATGAAGTCAAGACATTGAGGATGAAAAATTGCCAGCGGATTTTTGATATCTCGAACGGTTTGGCCGTGGCGAGGAAACAAATTTATGGCGAGAAAAGTGAGACAGGAAGTGTGTTATAACTTCTGCATAAATTAACAGATCTTGATGAAACTTCAGCAGTGTGTTCGTTGTAAGAGGCCGATCACATGGATGTGACTATTGTGAGTCAAAGTTATAGCGCCACCAACTGGCAGCAGGAAGTGTGTCACTTTCAAAATGCTTTGAAATCACCCTCTTGTTTTTACCCGATTTGCTTCAAGCTTTACGTGTATAATGTAAACACACGGCAGATTTAGACCTGTGAAAGGATTATTGATATCTTAGATACTGTTGCCGTGGCAACGCTTCAAACTTTACTTTTCTTTATTGATGCTTTTGAGACTCTTAACATACTTGAAATTGCATGAAACTCGACAGAGACGTCACATTTATTAGCCAGTAGACATGTGCAAAGTTTCAGAAATGGGTGTGGTGAGGGGCTCAGTAGCGCCACCTTTTGACAAAAAAGTGGGGGGTTAGTTTCATCTGCAGGTACAAAAATTGGTATTGATATAGTTCTCCTCAAGCCTGACAACTTTCTAATTTACAGTCATTAGCTCCAACACACAGAATGTCAGATATTTTGGTTTGAATGTGGAGAAAATGTCAGAATTTGCAAGTCACTCTCTTGAGACTCTGTGTGAGGAGTAGGAAGGGAGGGGGTCTTGTGAAGTAATACATAGGGCTATACTGCCCTCTTGTGTTCAACATAGTATGGGTTACATTAACTTTTGCACAATATTCTAATTTTTCGAGTTTCACCTGTATGCAGAGTTGACAGAAAAATGTTACACACGCCGTAGCAGGTGAATACAACAAAGAATTAAAGCCTAAAAAACTAAAGTTTAATCCACTGTCTGTTCATTCTCTGAGTGGCAATTACAAGAAATGTCCAATAGATGGCATCCAAGCCTCATTGTTCAATGATTTACAACAGGTCTGAGTCCAGAATGTGCAGGGACTGAGTTCAACAGTTGCTTGAGCTCTTTTGCAGTCGAATCCCAGAAAAAAAGCAAACAATGTGTCCCCACTCAATATATACATCAACTGAGTGGCGGATGCAATTTTTAACAACCTTTAACCATTTACAGCCAGAGCGTTCAAATTTGGGAACAATTATTCCCATGGTTCCTGTCTCAGTTTCATCGTCGTCCAATCACCGATTTCATTTCTGAAATCTGCCCAGATACTCATGACAATACAAGCTAATGGCACATGTGATTGGTTAAGGGTTCCTGGGCAAGAATAATAACTGTTTCGTCATCACCGTCTTCCTTCATTTCAATGGGAAGGTGATATCACGAGAGATTTACTCCAGTGTTGGATTTACTGCTTCAAATTAAATACTGAGGCGATTTTTGCAAGGTAAGAACATGTGTTGTCTATATTTTCTATTGAAAGTCAAAACGTTTTAGTTACGAAGCATTTATTTGCAGGAGTATTGCTAGTTATTTCTGGAAAAAAAATGACGTGACTCTATTTGTTCATCGGACAGGCAGCTAGCCTCTATTTTTAATACATTTCGGTGAAACTTGCTAATTAAACATTAGCTAGCACTTTTGTTTGCCAATGTTGTCGCTTGTGAAAAATCCACCTGAATTAATGTGAGACCGAGAGCAGACGCTGTTCAGATGTTTTTTAAGCAGTTTTTTTTAACCCATCTGAATGCCCGGATGCGTGTTTTATTTCCAACTCTGTTCGTGGTGGCGCAGGAAAATTAATACTGTAGAAACATCAGCTGACGCTTGAAAAAAATATGTAGAACAAGAGCGAAAATAACTTTGTAATTATTTTGGATGAATTGCATATTGCACCGCTCGATTTGAACGTAGATGTCGAACACTGCAAATTATTAAAACGTGAAAAGACCGATCCAAACTTGCACGCTTGCAAATTGTCCCGTTTGACAGCTTTGTCAATCACAAGCAGGAGCGAGAGACGCAAAATAACGGCATTTGCGTTTTGGATTAACGGGTTGATGAAGGTTTATACGTGTAACATCGTAAATTCAGTGAAATGCGCTTCCCTGCACACGTCTAGCAGCGTCACGTCTAACTCACGAGCCCCGATGAGAGATCGCATTCGCTTCTTCTTGCGTTTGAACGGACAATTTCATACTACAAAATGTCAAAATACATGATATATTGTCTGTTTTGTCCCAAGTGAACATTAAACAGTTGATGAAGAAATCGCGAATCTAAATCTAGTATCAACACTTCCGAGAATGTTTATCAGCGTTGTGTCTGACAGCGCGAGGCATCTCATTTTTACTCGCATCTTCATGGAGGTTTGTCTGTTGTATGTAGTTTCACAATCTCAATCAAGTAATCTCTGAAATGAATACAGATGTAACAGCACGAAAATAATGAGACTTCACAGTTCTCAAAAGATTAAACTCAATAAAACAAGCTGCACAGACTGTGCCTTGAATGAAATGCGTTTAAAATCCTCTTAAAGAGACAGTAACAATTTTCCAAGTAAATAAAAAGTAGGCCTACAAATGGTTTTCACCCCAAAAATAAATTTCTCTCATCGTATACTCACCCTCATTCCATCCCAGATGTGTATTGTTTTCTTTCTTCTAGTGAACACAAATTAAGCTTTTTAGAAGATTATCTCAACCCTGTTGGACCTTTCAATGACTTGAATGGTGATCAGAACTCAGAAGCTACAAAAATCACATAAATGCAGCATAAAAGTAATTCATACCACTCCAGTGGTTTAATCCATGCCTTCAGAATTGATATTATAGGTGTGGGTTAGAAACAGACCTATATATTTATACTTCAAGATGACATCACTCTGAAGTACTGCGTAAAGAATATCCCACATTCGCCCTTAAGGGGCGCTACAGGCCATGCCCAAAATTCCCATTTGCTGGTCAAAAATGTTCTAATTTGAAACATTGATACTACAGGCCAACAGGAACCCACAAACCAAGAATGGCCCACATTCACCCTTAGGGGGCGCTACAGGCCACGCCCTAAATTCCCATTTGCTGGTCAAAAATGTTCTAATTTGGTACATTGATAATACAGGCCAACAGGAACCCACAAACAAAGAATTGCCCATATTCGCCATTAGGTGGCGCTACAGGCTATGCCCAAAATTCCCATTTTATGGTCAAAAATTTTCTAATTTGGTATATTGACACTACAGGCCAACAGAAATCCACAAACCAAGAATGTCTCGCATTCGCCCTTAGGGGGCGCAAAAGGCCATTCCCAAATTGTACATTTTTTTGTCAAATACTTTCTAATTTTGTACATTAATACTACAGGCCAACAGGAACCTACAAACCAAGAATGGCTCACATTCGCCCTTAGGGGGCGCTACAGGCCATGCCCAAATGTCATTTTTTTCAAAGTGATTGTATTTCCACCCCATTTATTTAGTTTTTCTGAAACCTGGTGAACATACCTCATTTCTCATTGTAAACAAAAAACCCTACAGGATCCATAAGGTCTGGCATGATGGATTTTCCTGTACACTGAAAATGTTTAGTTTAGGATTCAGACAGAAAGACATGTTTTTTGGATTTTTTCATTGGGAGGGTTTAACCCCAACCCTCTATTGATCAATTTTAAATGATTTGCCATTTTGAGGAGGAATCGCATTGCTGCTTGCAGCTATATTTTTGAGTTGTTGCTGTGTCCATCATCCTTTGTTTTCCGAAAGCCACCAAGTGGAAATGAGCCCGGTAAGTAAAGGCACCAGGGTTGCGGTGCCACTGGCTTGGGCCCGTCATCGCTGCTTGCAGCTTTAATTATTATTATTATTATTATTATTATTATTATTATTTTATCGACTATTCGGGCACTTTTGGGGGCCTTAACATGCTCTAAAACTCTTGAAACTTTGCACACGGGTCAGAACCTGCGGCCATCAGGGCTGGGCTGAAGATGGTACCCGGGCGTGGCAGGGGGGCTCAGCAGCGCCCCCTGGAACGGGGTCCGAAACCTTGGTCCATAAATCAAACACACTTGCATGTAATAATATGAAAGTCGGTACACATATAGATCTCATCGTTTCATATATACTTCATGCTCTTACTTTTTACCTCAGCCCAACAGGAAGTCGGCTATTTAGGGTTGTTTGGAAAACGTATACAATGGAATTTGAAATACTCCTCCTAGAGAAATCATTTAATCGCCACGAATCTCAGTCAGCATGAAGTCAAGACATTGAGGATGAAAAATTGCCAGCGGATTTTTGATATCTCGAACGGTTTGGCTGTGGCGAGGAAACAAATTTATGGCGAGAAAAGTGAGACAGGAAGTGTGTTATAACTTCTGCATAAATTAACAGATCTTGATGAAACTTCAGCAGTGTGTTCGTTGTAAGAGGCCGATCACATGGATGTGACTATTGTGAGTCAAAGTTATAGCGCCACCAACTGGCAGCAGGAAGTGTGTCACTTTCAAAATGCTTTGAAATCACCCTCTTGTTTTTACCCGATTTGCTTCAAACTTTACGTGTATAATGTAAACACACGGCAGATTTAGACCTGTGAAAGGATTATTGATATCTTAGATACTGTTGCCGTGGCAACGCTTCAAACTTTACTTTTCTTTATTGATGCTTTTGAGACTCTTAACATACTTGAAATTGCATGAAACTCGACAGAGACGTCACATTTATTAGCCAGTAGACATGTGCAAAGTTTCAGAAATGGGTGTGGTGAGGGGCTCAGTAGCGCCACCTTTTGACAAAAAAGTGGGGGGTTAGTTTCATCTACAGGTACAAAAATTGGTATTGATATAGTTCTCCTCAAGCCGGACAACTTTCTAATTTACAGTCATTAGCTCCGACCAACAGAAAGTCAGATATTTTGGTTTCAATGTGGAGAAAATGTCAGAATTTTGCAAGTCACTCTCTGAGACTCTGTGAGTTTGTAGGGGAGGGGGGACGTTGGGTCTTGTGAAGTAATACATAGGGCTATACTGCCCTCTTGTGTTCAACATAGTATGGGTTACATTAACTTTTGCACGATATTCTAATTTTTCGAGTTTCACCTGTATGCAGAGTTGACAGAAAAATGTTACACACGCCGTAGCAGGTGAATACAACAAAGAACTAAAGCCTAAAAAACTAAAGTTTAATCCACTGTCTGTTCATTCTCTGAGTGGCAATTACAAGAAATGTCCAATAGATGGCATCCAAGCCTCATTGTTCTATTATTTACAACAGGCTGAGTCCAGAATGGGCAGGGACTGAGTTCAACAGTTGCTTGAGCTCTTTTGCCGTCGAATCCCAAAAAAGGCAAACACTGTGTCCCCACTCACTATATACATCAACTGAGTGGCGGATACAATTTTTAACAACCTTTAACCATTTACAGCCAGAGCGTTCAAATTTGGGAACAATTATTCCCATAGTTTCTGTCTCAGTGTCATCGTCGTCCAATCACCGATTTTATTTCTGAAATCTGCCCAGATACTCATGACAATACAAGCTAAAGGCACATGTGATTGGTTAAGGGGTTACTGGGCAAGAATAATAACTGTATCGTCATCACCGTCTTCCTTCATTTCAATGGGACGGTGATATCACGAGAGATTTACTCCAGTGTTGGATTTACTGCTTCAAATTAAATACTGAGGCGATTTTTGCAAGGTAAGAACGTGTTGTCTATATTTTCTATAGAAAGTCAAAACGTTTTAGTTACGAAGCATTTATTTGTAGGAGTATTGCTAGTTATTTCTGGAAAAAAAATGACGAAACAACTCAAATAAATGTTTGTGAGCAGTTTTGTGTGAAACCGCGAGCAGCGTCACGTCTAACTCACGAGCCCCGATGAGAGATCGCATTCGCTTCTTCTTGCGTTTGAACGGACAATTTCATAACAACAAAATGTCAAAATACATGATATATTGTCTGTTTTGTCTCAAGTGACCATAAACAGTTGATGAAGAAATCGCGAATCTAAATCTAGTATCAACACTTCCGAGAATGATTATCAGCTTTGTGTCTGACAGCGCGAGGAATCTCATTTTTACTCGCATCTTCATGGAGGTTTGTCGGTTGTATGTAGTTTCACAATCTCAATCAATTAATCTCTGAAATGAATACAGATGTAACAGCACGAAAATAATGAGATTCACAGTTCTCAAAAGATTATATCTCAATAAAACAAGCCGCAAAGACGGCTTGACGGCTTGAATGAAATGCGTTTAAAATCCTCTTAAAGAGACAGTAACAATTTTCCAAGTAAATAAAAAGTAGCCTACAAATGGTTTTCACCCCCAAAATAAATTTCTCTCATCGTATACTCACCCTCATTCCATCCCAGATGTGTATTATTTTCTTTCTTCTAGTGAACACAAATTAAGCTTTTTAGAAGATTATCTCAACCCTGTTGGACCTTTCAATGACTTGAATGGTGATCAGAACTCAGAAGCTACAAAAATCACATAAATGCAGCATAAAAGTAATCCATACCACTCCTGTGGTTTAATCCATGCCTTCAGAAGTGATATTATAGGTGTGGGTTAGATACAGACCTATATATATATATATACTTAAAGATGACATCACTCTGAAGTACTGCGTAAAGAATATCCCACATTCGCCCTAAGGGGGCGCTACAGGCCATACCCAAAATTCCCATTTTCTGGTCAAAAATGTTCTAATTTTGTAGATTGATACTACAGGCCAACAGGAATCCACAAACCAAGAATGGCCCACATTCGCCCTTAGGGGGCGCTACAGGCCATGCCCTAAATTCCCATTTGCTGGTCAAAAATGTTCTAATTTGGTATATTGACACTACAGGCCAACAGAAATCCACAAACCAAGAATGTCTCACATTCGCCCTTAGGGGGCGCTAAAGGCCATTCCCAAATTGCACATTTTTTTGTCAAATACTTTCTAAATTGGTACATTAATACTACAGGCCAACAGGAACCTACAAACCAAGAATGGCTCACATTCACCCTTAGGGGGAGCTACAGGCCATGCCCAAATGTCATTTTTTCAAAGTGTTTGTATTTCCAACACATTTATTTCGTTTTTCTGAAACCTGGTGAACAAACCTCATTTCTCATTGTAAACAAAAAACCCTACAGGATCCATAAGGTCCGACATGATGGATTTTCCTCTACACTGAAAATGTTTAGTTTAGGATTCAGACAGAAAGACATGTTTTTTGGATTTTTTCATTGGGAGGGTTTAACCCCAACCCTCTATTGATCAATTTTAAATGATTTGCCATTTTGAGGAGGAATCGCATTGCTGCTTGCAGCTATATTTTTGAGTTGTTGCTGTGTCCATCATCCTTTGTTTTCCGAAAGCCACCAAGTGGAAATGAGCCCTGTAACTAAAGGCACCAGGGTTGCGGTGCCACCGGCTTGGGCCCGTCATCGCTGCTTGCAGCTTTAATTATTATTATTATTATTATTATTATTATTATTATTATTTTATCGACTATTCGGGCACTTTTGGGGGCCTTAACATGCTCTAAAACTCTTGAAACTTTGCACACGGGTCAGAACCTGCGGCCATCAGGGCTGGGCTGAAGATGGTACCCGGGCGTGGCAGGGGGGCTCAGCAGCGCCCCCTGGAACGGGGTCCGAAACCTTGGTCCATAAATCAAACACACTTGCATGTAATAATATGAAAGTCGGTACACATATAGATCTCATCGTTTCATATATACTTCATGCTCTTACTTTTTACCTCAGCCCAACAGGAAGTCGGCTATTTAGGGTTGTTTGGAAAACGTATACAATGGAATTTGAAATACTCCTCCTAGAGAAATCATTTAATCGCCACGAATCTCAGTCAGCATGAAGTCAAGACATTGAGGATGAAAAATTGCCAGCGGATTTTTGATATCTCGAACGGTTTGGCCGTGGCGAGGAAACAAATTTATGGCGAGAAAAGTGAGACAGGAAGTGTGTTATAACTTCTGCATAAATTAACAGATCTTGATGAAACTTCAGCAGTGTGTTCGTTGTAAGAGGCCGATCACATGGATGTGACTATTGTGAGTCAAAGTTATAGCGCCACCAACTGGCAGCAGGAAGTGTGTCACTTTCAAAATGCTTTGAAATCACCCTCTTGTTTTTACCCGATTTGCTTCAAACTTTACGTGTATAATGTAAACACACGGCAGATTTAGACCTGTGAAAGGATTATTGATATCTTAGATACTGTTGCCGTGGCAACACTTCAAACTTTACTTTTCTTTATTGATGCTTTTGAGACTCTTAACATACTTGAAATTGCATGAAACTCGACAGAGACGTCACATTTATTAGCCAGTAGACATGTGCAAAGTTTCAGAAATGGGTGTGGTGAGGGGCTCAGTAGCGCCACCTTTTGACAAAAAAGTGGGGGGTTAGTTTCATCTACAGGTACAAAAATTGGTATTGATATAGTTCTCCTCAAGCCGGACAACTTTCTAATTTACAGTCATTAGCTCCGACCAACAGAAAGTCAGATATTTTGGTTTGAATGTGGAGAAAATGTCAGAATTTTGCAAGTCACTCTCTAAGACTTTGTGTGTGAGGAGTAGGAAGGGAGGGGGGCTTGTGAAGTAATACATAGGGCTATACTGCCCTCTTGTGTTCAACATAGTATGGGTTACATTAACTTTTGCACGATATTCTAATTTTTCGAGTTTCACCTGTATGCAGAGTTGACAGAAAAATGTTACACACGCCGTAGCAGGTGAATACAACAAAGAACTAAAGCCTAAAAAACTAAAGTTTAATCCACTGTCTGTTCATTCTCTGAGTGGCAATTACAAGAAATGTCCAATAGATGGCATCCAAGCCTCATTGTTCAATGATTTACAACAGGTCTGAGTCCAGAATGGGCAGGGACTGAGTTCAACAGTTGCTTGAGCTCTTTTGCAGTCGAATCCCAGAAAAAAGGCAAACAATGTGTCCCCACTCAATATATACATCAACTGAGTGGAGGATACAATTTTTAACAACCTTTAACCATTTACAGCCAGAGCGTTCAAATTTGGGAACAATTATTCCCATGGTTCCTGTCTCAGTGTCATCGTCGTCCGATCACCGATTTTATTTCTGAAGTCTGCCCAGATACTCATGACAATACAAGCTAAAGGCACATGTGATTGGTTAAGGGGTTACTGGGCAAGAATAATAACTGTATCGTCATCACCGTCTTCCTTCATTTCAATGGAAAGGTGATATCACGAGAGATTTACTCCAGTGTTGGATTTACTGCTTCAAATTAAATACTGAGGCGATTTTTGCAAGGTAAGAACGTGTGTTGTCTATATTTTCTATAGAAAGTCAAAACGTTTTAGTTACGAAGCATTTATTTGTAGGAGTATTGCTAGTTATTTCTGGAAAAAAATGACAAAATAACTCAAATAAATGTTTGTGAGCAGTTTTGTGTGAAACCGCGAGATGCGTCGCGTCTAACGCACGATCCCCGATGAGAGATCGCATTCGCTTCTTCTTGCGTTTGAACGGACAATTTCATACTACAAAATGTCAAATTACATGATATATTGTCTGTTTTGTCCCAAGTGAACATAAACAGTTGATGAAGAAATCGCGAATCGAAATCTAGTATCAACACTTCCGAGAATGATTATCAGCGTTGTGCCTGACAGCGCATCTCATTTTTACTCGCATCTTCATGGAGGTTTGTCGGTTGTATGTAGTTTCACAATCTCAATCAAGTAATCTCTGAAATGAATACAGATGTAACAGCACGAAAATAATGAGACTTCACAGTTCTCAAAAGATTAAACTCACTAAAACAAGCCGCACAGACTGTGCCTTGAATGAGATGCGTTTAAAATCCTCTTAAAGAGACAGTAACAATTTTCCAAGTAAATAAAAAGTAGGCCTACAAATGGTTTTCACCCCAAAAATAAATTTCTCTCATCGTATACTCACCCTCATTGCATCCCAGATGTGTATTGTTTTCTTTCTTCTAGTGAACACAAATTAAGCTTTTTAGAAGATTATCTCAACCCTGTTGGACCTTTCAATGACTTGAATGGTGATCAGAACTCAGAAGCTACAAAAATCAAATAAATGCAGCATAAAAGTAATCCATACCACTCCAGTGGTTAAATCCATGCCTTCAGAAGTGATATTATAGGTGTGGGTTAGAAACAGACCTATATATATATACTTAAAGATGACATCACTCTGAAGTACTGCGTAAAGAATATCCCACATTCGCCCTTAGGGGGCGCTACAGGCCATGCCCAAAATTCCCATTTTCTGGTCAAAAATGTTCTAATGTTGTATATTGATACTACAGGCCAACAGGAATTCACAAACCAAGAGTGGCCCACATTCGCCCTTATGGGGCGCTACAGGCCACGCCCTAAATTCCCATTTGCTGGTCAAAAATGTTCTAATTTGGTACATTGATACTACAGGCCAACAGGAACCCACAAACAAAGAATTGCCCATATTCACCATTAGGGGGCGCTACAGGCTATGCCCAAAATTCCCATTTTATGGTCAAAAATTTTCTAATTTGGTATATTGACACTACAGGCCAACAGAAATCCACAAACCAAGAATGTCTCACATTCGCCCTTAGGGGGCGCTAAAGGCCATTCCCAAATTGCACATTTTTTTGTCAAATACTTTCTAATTTGGTACATTAATACTACAGGCCAACAGGAACCTACAAACCAAGAATGGCTCACATTCGCCCTTAGGGGGCGCTACATGCCATGCCCAAATGTCATTTTTTTAAAGTGATTGTATTTCCACCCCATTTATTTAGTTTTCTGAAACCTGGTGAACATACCTCATTTCTCATTGTAAACAAAAAACCCTACAGGATCCATAAGGTCCGGCATGATGGATTTTCCTGTACACTGAAAATGTTTAGTTTAGGATTCAGACAGAAAGACATGTTTTTTGGATTTTTTCATTGGGAGGGTTTAACCCCAACCCTCTATTGATCAATTTTAAATGATTTGCCATTTTGAGGAGGAATCGCATTGCTGCTTGCAGCTATATTTTTGAGTTGTTGCTGTGTCCATCATCCTTTGTTTTCCGAAAGCCACCAAGTGGAAATGAGCCCGGTAACTAAAGGCACCAGGGTTGCGGTGCCACCGGCTTGGGCCCGTCATCGCTGCTTGCAGCTTTAATTATTATTATTATTTTATCGACTATTCGGGCACTTTTGGGGGCCTTAACATGCTCTAAAACTCTTGAAACTTTGCACACGGGTCAGAACCTGCGGCCATCAGGGCTGGGCTGAAGATGGTACCCGGGCGTGGCAGGGGGGCTCAGCAGCGCCCCCTGGAACGGGGTCCGAAACCTTGGTCCATAAATCAAACACACTTGCATGTAATAATATGAAAGTCGGTACACATATAGATCTCATCGTTTCATATATACTTCATGCTCTTACTTTTTACCTCAGCCCAACAGGAAGTCGGCTATTTAGGGTTGTTTGGAAAACGTATACAATGGAATTTGAAATACTCCTCCTAAAGAAATCATTTAATCGGCACGAATCTCAGTCAGCATGAAGTCAAGACATTGAGGATGAAAAATTGCCAGCGGATTTTTGATATCTCGAACGGTTTGGCCGTGGCGAGGAAACAAATTTATGGCGAGAAAAGTGAGACAGGAAGTGTGTTATAACTTCTGCATAAATTAACAGATCTTGATGAAACTTCAGCAGTGTGTTCGTTGTAAGAGGCCGATCACATGGATGTGACTATTGTGAGTCAAAGTTATAGCGCCACCAACTGGCAGCAGGAAGTGTGTCACTTTCAAAATGCTTTGAAATCACCCTCTTGTTTTTACCCGATTTGCTTCAAGCTTTACGTGTATAATGTAAACACACGGCAGATTTAGACCTGTGAAAGGATTATTGATATCTTAGATACTGTTGCCGTGGCAACGCTTCAAACTTTACTTTTCTTTATTGATGCTTTTGAGACTCTTAACCTACTTGAAATTGCATGAAACTCGACAGAGACGTCACATTTATTAGCCAGTAGACATGTGCAAAGTTTCAGAAATGGGTGTGGTGAGGGGCTCAGTAGCGCCACCTTTTGACAAAAAAGTGGGGGGTTAGTTTCATCTACAGGTACAAAAATTGGTATTGATATAGTTCTCCTCAAGCCGGACAACTTTCTAATTTACAGTCATTAGCTCCGACCAACAGAAAGTCAGATATTTTGGTTTGAATGTGGAGAAAATGTCAGAATTTTGCAAGTCACTCTGTGAGCCTCTGTGTGTGAGGAGTAGGAAGGGAGGGGGTCTTGTGAAGTAATACATAGGGCTATACTGCCCTCTTGTGTTCAACATAGTATGGGTTACATTAACTTTTGCACGATATTCTAATTTTTCGAGTTTCACCTGTATGCAGAGTTGACAGAAAAATGTTACACACGCCGTAGCAGGTGAATACAACAAAGAACTAAAGCCTAAAAAACTAAAGTTTAATCCACTGTCTGTTCATTCTCTGAGTGGCAATTACAGAATATGTCCAATAGAGGGCATCCAAGCCTCATTGTTCAATGATTTACAACAGGTCTGAGTCCAGAATGGGCAGGGACTGAGTTCAACAGTTGCTTGAGCTCTTTTGCAGTCGAATCCCAGAAAAAAGGCAAACAATGTGTCCCCACTCAATATATACATCAACTGAGTGGAGGATACAATTTTTAACAACCTTTAACTATTTACAGCCAGAGCGTTCAAATTTGGGAACAATTATTCCCATGGTTCCTGTCTCAGTGTCATCGTCGTCCGATCACCGATTTTATTTCTGAAATCTGCCCAGATACTCATGACAATACAAGCTAAAGACACATGTGATTGGTTAAGGGGTTACTGGGCAAGAATAATAACTGTATCGTCATCACCGTCTTCCTTCATTTCAATGGAAAGGTGATATCACGAGAGATTTACTCCATTGTTGGATTTACTGCTTCAAATTAAATACTGAGGCGATTTTTGCAAGGTAAGAACGTGTTGTCTATACTTTCTATAGAAAGTCAAAACGTTTTAGTTACGAAGCATTTATTTGTAGGAGTATTGCTAGTTATTTCTGGAAAAAAATGACAAAACAACTCAAATAAATGTTTGTGAGCAGTTTTGTGTGAAACCGCGAGATGCGTCGCGTCTAACGCACGAGCCCCGATGAGAGATCGCATTCGCTTCATCTTGCGTTTGAACGGACAATTTCATAAACAAAATGTCAAATTACATGATATATTGTCTGTTTTGTCCCAAGTGAACATAAACAGTTGATGAAGAAATCGCGAATCTAAATCTAGTATCAACACTTCCGAGAATGATTATCAGCGTTGTGTCTGACAGCGCGAGGCATCTCATTTTTACTCGCATCTTCATGGAGGTTTGTCGGTTGTATGTAGTTTCACAATCTCAATCAAGTAATCTCTGAAATGAATACAGATGTAACAGCACGAAAATAATGAGACTTCACAGTTCTCAAAAGATTAAACTCAATAAAACAAGCCGCACAGACTGTGCCTTGAATGAAATGCGTTTAAAATCCTCTTAAAGAGACAGTAACAATTTTCCAAGTAAATAAAAAGTAGGCCTACAAATGGTTTTCACCCCCAAAATAAATTTCTCTCATCGTATACTCACCCTCATTCCATCCCAGATGTGTATTATTTTCTTTCTTCTAGTGAACACAAATTAAGCTTTTTAGAAGATTATCTCAACCCTGTTGGACCTTTCAATGACTTGAATGGTGATCAGAACTCAGAAGCTACAAAAATCAAATAAATGCAGCATAAAAGTAATCCATACCACTCCAGTGGTTAAATCCATGCCTTCAGAAGTGATATTATAGGTGTGGGTTAGAAATAGACCTATATATATATATACTTCAAGATGACATCACTCTGAAGTACTGCGTAAAGAATATCCCACATTCGCCCTTAGGGGGCGCTACAGGCCATGCCCAAAATTCCCATTTTCTGGTCAAAAATGTTCTAATGTTGTATATTGATACTACAGGCCAACAGGAATTCACAAACCAAGAGTGGCCCACATTCGCCCTTATGGGGCGCTACAGGCCACGCCCTAAATTCCCATTTGCTGGTCAAAAATGTTCTAATTTGGTACATTGATACTACAGGCCAACAGGAACCCACAAACAAAGAATTGCCCATATTCGCCATTAGGGGGCGCTACAGGCTATGCCCAAAATTCCCATTTTATGGTCAAAAATTTTCTAATTTGGTATATTGACACTACAGGCCAACAGAAATCCACAAACCAAGAATGTCTCACATTTGCCCTTAGGGGGTGCTAAAGGACATTCCCAAATTGCACATTTTTTTGTCAAATACTTTCTAATTTGGTACATTAATACTACAGGCCAACAGGAACCTACAAACCAAGAATGGCTCACATTCGCCCTTAGGGGGCGGTACAGGCCATGCCCAAATGTCAATTTTTCAAAGTGATTGTATTTCCACCCCATTTATTTAGTTTTTCTGAAACCTGGTGAACATACCTCATTTCTCATTGTAAACAAAAAACCCTACAGGATCCATAAGGTCCGGCATGATGGATTTTCCTGTACACTGAAAATGTTTAGTTTAGGATTCAGACAGAAAGACATGTTTTTTGGATTTTTTCATTGGGAGGGTTTAACCCCAACCCTCTATTGATCAATTTTAAATGATTTGCCATTTTGAGGAGGAATCGCATTGCTGCTTGCAGCTATATTTTTGAGTTGTTGCTGTGTCCATCATCCTTTGTTTTCCGAAAGCCACCAAGTGGAAATGAGCCCGGTAACTAAAGGCACCAGGGTTGCGGTGCCACCGGCTTGGGCCCGTCATCGCTGCTTGCAGCTTTAATTCTTTGTTGTATTCACCTGCTACGGTGTGTGTAACATTTTTCTGTCAACTCTGCATACAGGTGAAACTCGAAAAATTAGAATATCGTGCAAAAGTTAATGTAACCCATACTATGTTGAACACAAGAGGGCAGTATAGCCCTATGTATTACTTCACAAGCCCCCCTCCCTTCCTACTCCTCACACACAAAGTCTTAGAGAGTGACTTGCAAAATTCTGACATTTTCTCCACATTCAAACCAAAATATCTGACTTTCTGTTGGTCGGAGCTAATGACTGTAAATTAGAAAGTTGTCCGGCTTGAGGAGAACTATATCAATACCAATTTTTGTACCTGTAGATGAAACTAACCCCCCACTTTTTTGTCAAAAGGTGGCGCTACTGAGCCCCTCACCACACCCATTTCTGAAACTTTGCACATGTCTACTGGCTAATAAATGTGACGTCTCTGTCGAGTTTCATGCAATTTCAAGTATGTTAAGAGTCTCAAAAGCATCAATAAAGAAAAGTAAAGTTTGAAGTGTTGCCACGGCAACAGTATCTAAGATATCAATAATCCTTTCACAGGTCTAAATCTGCCGTGTGTTTACATTATACACGTAAAGTTTGAAGCAAATCGGGTAAAAACAAGAGGGTGATTTCAAAGCATTTTGAAAGTGACACACTTCCTGCTGCCAGTTGGTGGCGCTATAACTTTGACTCACAATAGTCACATCCATGTGATCGGCCTCTTACAACGAACACACTGCTGAAGTTTCATCAAGATCTGTTAATTTATGCAGAAGTTATAACACACTTCCTGTCTCACTTTTCTCGCCATAAATTTGTTTCCTCGCCACGGCCAAACCGTTCGAGATATCAAAAATCCGCTGGCAATTTTTCATCCTCAATGTCTTGACTTCATGCTGACTGAGATTCGTGGCGATTAAATGATTTCTCTAGGAGGAGTATTTCAAATTCCATTGTATACGTTTTCCAAACAACCCTAAATAGCCGACTTCCTGTTGGGCTGAGGTAAAAAGTAAGAGCATGAAGTATATATGAAACGATGAAATCTATATGTGTACCGACTTTCATATTATTACATGCAAGTGTGTTTGATTTATGGACCAAGGTTTCGGACCCCGTTCCAGAGGGCGCTGTTAAGCCCCCCTGCCACGCCCGGGTACCATCTTCAGCCCAGCCCTGATGGCCGCGGGTTCTGACCCGTGTGCAAAGTTTCAAGAGTTTTAGAGCACGTTAAGGCCCCAAAAGTGCCCGAATAGTCGATAAAATAATAATAATAATAATAATTAAAGCTGCAAGCAGCGATGACGGGCCCAAGCCGGTGGCACCGCAACCCTGGTGCCTTTAGTTACCGGGCTCATTTCCACTTGGTGGCTTTCGGAAAACAAAGGATGATGGACACAGCAACAACTCAAAAATATAGCTGCAAGCAGCAATGCGATTCCTCCTCAAAATGGCAAATCATTTAAAATTGATCAATAGAGGGTTGGGGTTAAACCCTCCCAATGAAAAAATCCAAAAAACATGTCTTTCTGTCTTAATCCTAAACTAAACATTTTCAGTGTACAGGAAAATCCATCATGTCGGACCTTATGGATCCTGTAGGGTTTTTTGTTTACAATGAGAAATGAGGTATGTTCACCAGGTTTCAGAAAAACTAAATAAATGTGTTGGAAATACAATCACTTTGAAAAAATGACATTTGGGCATGGCCTGTAGCGCCCCCTAAGGGTGAATGTGAGCCATTCTTGGTTTGTAGGTTCCTGTTGGCCTGTAGTATTAATGTACCAAATTGGAAAGTATTTGACAAAAAAATGTGCAATTTGGGAATGGCCTTTAGCGCTCCCTAAGGGCGAATGTGAGACATTCTTGGTTTGTGGATTTCTGTTGGCCTGTAGTGCCAATATACCAAATTAGAACATTTTTGACCATAAAATGGGAATTTTGGGCATAGCCTGTAGCGCCCCCTAATGCGAATATGGGCAATTCTTTGTTTGTGGGTTCCTGTTGGCCTGTAGTATCAATGTACCAAATTAGAACATTTTTGACCAGCAAATGGGAATTTAGGGCGTGGCCTGTAGCGCCCCCTTAGGGCGAATGTGGGCCATTCTTGGTTTGTGGATTCCTGTTGGCCTGTAGTATCAATCTACAAAATTAGAACATTTTTGACCAGAAAATGGGAATTTTGGGCATGGCCTTTAGCGCCCCCTAAGGGCGAATGTGGGCCATTCTTGGTTTGTGGATTCCTGTTGGCCTGTAGTATCAATATACAAAATTAGAACATTTTTGACCAGAAAATGGGAATTTTGGTCATGGCCTGTAGCGCCCCCTAAGGGCGAATGCGGGATATTCTTTACGCAGTACTTCAGAGTGATGTCATCTTTAAGTATATATAGGTCTGTTTCTAACCCACACCTATAATATCACTTCTGAAGGCATGGATTAAACCACAGGAGTGGTATGGATTACTTTTATGCTGCATTTATGTGATTTTTGTAGCTTCTGAGTTCTGATCACCATTCAAGTCATTGAAAGGTCCAACAGGGTTGAGATAATCTTCTAAAAAGCTTAATTTGTGTTCACTAGAAGAAAGAAAATAATACACATCTGGGATGGAATGAGGGTGAGTATACGATGAGAGAAATTTATTTTTGGGGTGAAAACCATTTGTAGGCTACTTTTTATTTACTTGGAAAATTGTTACTGTCTCTTTAAGATGATTTTAAACGCATTTCATTCAAGCCGTCAAGCCGTCTGTGCGGCTTGTTTTATTGAGATATAATCTTTTGAGAACTGTGAAGTCTCATTATTTTCGTGCTGTTATATCTGTATTCATTTCAGAGATTAATTGATTGAGATTGTGAAACTACATACAACCGACAAACCTCCATGAAGATGCGAGTAAAAATGAGATGCCTCGCGCTGTCAGGCACAACGCTGATAATCGTTCTCGGAAGTGTTGATACTAGATTTAGATTCGCGATATCTTCATCAACTGTTTATGTTCGCTTGAGACAAAACAGACAATATATCATGTATTTTGACATTTTGTTGTTATGAAATTGTCCGTTCAAACGCAAGAAGAAGCGAATGCGATCTCTCATCGGGGCTCGTGAGTTAGAAGTGACGCTGCTAGACGTGAGCAGGGAAGCGCATTTCACTGAATTTACGATGTTACACGTATAAACCTTCATCAACCCGTTAATCCAAAACGCAAATGCCGTTATTTTGCGTCTCTCGCTCCTGCTTGTGATTGACAAAGCTGTCAAACGGGACAATTTGCAAGCGTGCAAGTTTGGATCGGTCTTTTCACGTTTTAATAATTTGCAGTGTTCGACATCTACGTTCAAATCGAGCGGTGCAATATGCAATTCATCCAAAATAATTACAAAGTTATTTTCGCTCTTGTTCTACATATTTTTTTCAAGCGTCAGCTGATGTTTCTACAGTATTAATTTTCCTGCGCCACCACGAACAGAGTTGGAAATAAAACACGCATCCGGGCATTCAGATGGGTTAAAAAAAACTGCTTAAAAAACATCTGAACAGCGTCTGCTCTCGGTCTCACATTAATTCAGGTGGATTTTTCACAAGCGACAACATTGGCAAACAAAAGTGCTAGCTAATGTTTAATTAGCAAGTTTCACCGAAATGTATTAAAAATAGAGGCTAGCTGCCTGTCCGATGAACAAATAGAGTCACGTCATTTTTTTTCCAGAAATAACTAGCAATACTCCTGCAAATAAATGCTTCGTAACTAAAACGTTTTGACTTTCAATAGAAAATATAGACAACACATGTTCTTACCTTGCAAAAATCGCCTCAGTATTTAATTTGAAGCAGTAAATCCAACACTGGAGTAAATCTCTCGTGATATCACCTTCCCATTGAAATGAAGGAAGACGGTGATGACGAAACAGTTATTATTCTTGCCCAGGAACCCTTAACCAATCACATGTGCCATTAGCTTGTATTGTCATGAGTATCTGGGCAGATTTCAGAAATAAAATCCCCTTAACCAATCACATGTGTCTTTAGCTTGTATTGTCATGAGTATCTGGGCAGATTTCAGAAATGAAATCGGTGATTGGACGACGATGAAACTGAGACAGGAACCATGGGAATAATTGTTCCCAAATTTGAACGCTCTGGCTGTAAATGGTTAAAGGTTGTTAAAAATTGCATCCGCCACTCAGTTGATGTATATATTGAGTGGGGACACATTGTTTGCTTTTTTTCTGGGATTCGACTGCAAAAGAGCTCAAGCAACTGTTGAACTCAGTCCCTGCACATTCTGGACTCAGACCTGTTGTAAATCATTGAACAATGAGGCTTGGATGCCATCTATTGGACATTTCTTGTAATTGCCACTCAGAGAATGAACAGACAGTGGATTAAACTTTAGTTTTTTAGGCTTTAATTCTTTGTTGTATTCACCTGCTACAGCGTGTGTAACATTTTTATGTCAACTCTGCATACAGGTGAAACTCGAAAAATTAGAATATCGTGCAAAAGTTAATGTAACCCATACTATGTTGAACACAAGAGGGCAGTATAGCCCTATGTATTACTTCACAAGACCCCCTCCCTTCCTACTCCTCACACAGAGTCTCAAGAGAGTGACTTGCAAATTCTGACATTTTCTCCACATTCAAACCAAAATATCTGACATTCTGTGTGTTGGAGCTAATGACTGTAAATTAGAAAGTTGTCAGGCTTGAGGAGAACTATATCAATACCAATTTTTGTACCTGCAGATGAAACTAACCCCCCACTTTTTTGTCAAAAGGTGGCGCTACTGAGCCCCTCACCACACCCATTTCTGAAACTTTGCACATGTCTACTGGCTAATAAATGTGACGTCTCTGTCGAGTTTCATGCAATTTCAAGTATGTTAAGATCTCAAAAGCATCAATAAAGAAAAGTAAAGTTTGAAGCGTTGCCACGGCAACAGTATCTAAGATATCAATAATCCTTTCACAGGTCTAAATCTGCCGTGTGTTTACATTATACACGTAAAGTTTGAAGCAAATCGGGTAAAAACAAGAGGGTGATTTCAAAGCATTTTGAAAGTGACACACTTCCTGCTGCCAGTTGGTGGCGCTATAACTTTGACTCACAATAGTCACATCCATGTGATCGGCCTCTTACAACGAACACACTGCTGAAGTTTCATCAAGATCTGTTAATTTATGCAGAAGTTATAACACACTTCCTGTCTCACTTTTCTCGCCATAAATTTGTTTCCTCGCCATGGCCAAACCGTTCGAGATATCAAAAATCCGCTGGCAATTTTTCATCCTCAATGTCTTGACCTCATGCTGACTGAGATTCGTGGCGATTAAATGATTTCTCTAGGAGGAGTATTTCAAATTCCATTGTATACGTTTTCCAAACAACCCTAAATAGCCGACTTCCTGTTGGGCTGAGGTAAAAAGTAAGAGCATGAAGTATATATGAAACGATGAGATCTATATGTGTACCGACTTTCATATTATTACATGCAAGTGTGTTTGATTTATGGACCAAGGTTTCGGACCCCGTTCCAGGGGGCGCTGTTAAGCCCCCCTGCCACGCCCGGGTACCATCTTCAGCCCAGCCCTGATGGCCGCGGGTTCTGACCCGTGTGCAAAGTTTCAAGAGTTTTAGAGCACGTTAAGGCCCCCAAAAGTGCCCGAATAGTCGATAAAATAATAATAATAATAATTAAAGCTGCAAGCAGCGATGACGGGCCCAAGCCGGTGGCACCGCAACCCTGGTGCCTTTAGTTACCGGGCTCATTTCCACTTGGTGGCTTTCGGAAAACAAAGGATGGTGGACACAGCAACAACTCAAAAATATAGCTGCAAGCAGCAATGCGATTCCTCCTCAAAATGGCAAATCATTTAAAATTGATCAATAGAGGGTTGGGGTTAAACCCTCCCAATGAAAAAATCCAAAAAACATGTCTTTCTGTCTGAATCCTAAACTAAACATTTTCAGTGTACAGGAAAATCCATCATGCCGGACCTTATGGATCCTGGAGGGTTTTTTGTTTACAATGAGAAATGAGGTATGTTCACCAGGTTTCAGAAAAACTAAATAAATGGGGTGGAAATACAATCACTTTGAAAAATTGACATTTGGGCATGGCCTGTAGCGCCCCCTAAGGGCGAATGTGAGCCATTCTTGGTTTGTAGGTTCCTGTTGGCCTGTAGTATTAATGTACCAAATTAGAAAGTATTTGACAAAAAAATGTGCAATTTGGGAATGTCCTTTAGCGCCCCCTAAGGGCAAATGTGAGACATTCTTGGTTTGTGGATTTCTGTTGGCCTGTAGTGTCAATAGACCAAATTAGAAAATTTTTGACCATAAAATGGGAATTTTGGGCATAGCCTGTAGCGCCCCCTAATGGCGAATATGGGCAATTCTTTGTTTGTGGGTTCCTGTTGGCCTGTAGTATCAATGTACCAAATTAGAACATTTTTGACCAGCAAATGGGAATTTAGGGCGTGGCCTGTAGCGCCCCCTAAGGGCGAATGTGGGCCATTCTTGGTTTGTGGATTACTGTTGGCCTGTAGGATCAATATACAAAATTAGAACATTTTTGCCCAGAAAATGGGAATTTTGGGCATGGCCTGTAGCGCCCCCTAAGGGCGAATGTGGGATATTCTTTACGCAGTACTTCAGAGTGATGTCATCTTGAAGTATATATATATAGGTCTGTTTCTAACCCACACCTATAATATCACTTCTGAAGGCATGGATTAAACCAATGGAGTGGTATGGATTACTTTTATGCTGCATTTATGTGATTTTTGTAGCTTCTGAGTTCTGATCACCATTCAAGTCATTGAAAGGTCCAACAGGGTTGAGATAATCTTCTAAAAAGCTTAATTTGTGTTCACTAGAAGAAAGAAAATAATACACATCTGGGATGGAATGAGGGTGAGTATACGATGAGAGAAATTTATTTTGGGGGTGAAAACCATTTGTAGGCTACTTTTTATTTACTTGGAAAATTGTTACTGTCTCTTTAAGAGGATTTTAAACGCATTTCATTCAAGGCACAGTCTTTGCGGCTTGTTTTATTGAGTTTAATCTTTTGAGAACTGTGAAGTCTCATTATTTTCGTGCTGTTACATCTGTATTCATTTCAGAGATTACTTGATTGAGATTGTGAAACTACATACAACCGACAAACCTCCATGAAGATGCGAGTAAAAATGAGATGCCTCGCGCTGTCAGACACAACGCTGATAATCATTCTCGGAAGTGTCGATACTAGATTTAGATTCGCGATTTCTTCATCAACTGTTTATGTTCACTTGGGACAAAACAGACAATATATCATGTAATTTGACATTTTGTTTATGAAATTGTCCGTTCAAACGCAAGATGAAGCGAATGCGATCTCTCATCGGGGCTCGTGCGTTAGACGCGACGCATCTCGCGGTTTCACACAAAACTGCTCACAAACATTTATTTGAGTTGTTTTGTCATTTTATTCCAGAAATAACTAGCAATACTCCTACAAATAAATGCTTCGTAACTAAAACGTTTTGACTTTCTATAGAAAATATAGACAACACGTTCTTACCTTGCAAAAATCGCCTCAGTATTTAATTTGAAGCAGTAAATCCAACAATGGAGTAAATCTCTCGTGATATCACCTTTCCATTGAAATGAAGGAAGACGGTGATGACGATACAGTTATTATTCTTGCCCAGTAACCCCTTAACCAATCACATGTGCCTTTAGCTTGTATTGTCATGAGTATCTGGGCAGATTTCAGAAATAAAATCGGTGATCGGACGACGATGACACTGAGACAGGAACCATGGGAATAATTGTTCCCAAATTTGAACGCTCTGGCTGTAAATAGTTAAAGGTTGTTAAAAATTGTATCCTCCACTCAGTTGATGTATATATTGAGTGGGGACACATTGTTTGCCTTTTTTCTGGGATTCGACTGCAAAAGAGCTCAAGCAACTGTTGAACTCAGTCCCTGCCCATTCTGGACTCAGCCTGTTGTAAATAATAGAACAATGAGGCTTGGATGCCATCTATTGGACATTTCTTGTAATTGCCACTCAGAGAATGAACAGACAGTGGATTAAACTTTAGTTTTTTAGGCTTTAGTTCTTTGTTGTATTCACCTGCTACGGCGTGTGTAACATTTTTCTGTCAACTCTGCATACAGGTGAAACTCGAAAAATTAGAATATCGTGCAAAAGTTAATGTAACCCATACTATGTTGAACACAAGAGGGCAGTATAGCCCTATGTATTACTTCACAAGACCCCCTCCCTTCCTACTCCTCACACACAGAGGCTCACAGAGTGACTTGCAAAATTCTGACATTTTCTCCACATTCAAACCAAAATATCTGACTTTCTGTTGGTCGGAGCTAATGACTGTAAATTAGAAAGTTGTCCGGCTTGAGGAGAACTATATCAATACCAATTTTTGTACCTGTAGATGAAACTAACCCCCCCACTTTTTTGTCAAAAGGTAGCGCTACTGAGCCCCTCACCACACCCATTTCTGAAACTTTGCACATGTCTACTGGCTAATAAATGTGACGTCTCTGTCGAGTTTCATGCAATTTCAAGTAGGTTAAGAGTCTCAAAAGCATCAATAAAGAAAAGTAAAGTTTGAAGCGTTGCCACGGCAACAGTATCTAAGATATCAATAATCCTTTCACAGGTCTAAATCTGCCGTGTGTTTACATTATACACGTAAAGTTTGAAGCAAATCGGGTAAAAACAAGAGGGTGATTTCAAAGCATTTTGAAAGTGACACACTTCCTGCTGCCAGTTGGTGGCGCTATAACTTTGACTCACAATAGTCACATCCATGTGATCGGCCTCTTACAACGAACACACTGCTGAAGTTTCATCAAGATCTGTTAATTTATGCAGAAGTTATAACACACTTCCTGTCTCACTTTTCTCGCCATAAATTTGTTTCCTCGCCACGGCCAAACCGTTCGAGATATCAAAAATCCGCTGGCAATTTTTCATCCTCAATGTCTTGACTTCATGCTGACTGAGATTCGTGGCGATTAAATGATTTCTCTAGGAGGAGTATTTCAAATTCCATTGTATACGTTTTCCAAACAACCCTAAATAGCCGACTTCCTGTTGGGCTGAGGTAAAAAGTAAGAGCATGAAGTATATATGAAACGATGAGATCTATATGTGTACCGACTTTCATATTATTACATGCAAGTGTGTTTGATTTATGGACCAAGGTTTCGGACCCCGTTCCAGGGGGCGCTGCTGAGCCCCCCTGCCACGCCCGGGTACCATCTTCAGCCCAGCCCTGATGGCCGCAGGTTCTGACCCGTGTGCAAAGTTTCAAGAGTTTTAGAGCATGTTAAGGCCCCCAAAAGTGCCCGAATAGTCGATAAAATAATAATAATAATAATAATAATAATAATAATAATAATAATAATCCTAAGGAAAACAATAGGGCCTTCGCCTTTTCAGGCTTGGGCCCTAATAATAATCCTAAGGAAAACAATAGGGCCTTCGCCTTTTCAGGCTTGGGCCCTAATAATAATAATAATCCTAAGGAAAACAATAGGGCCTTCGCCTTTTCAGGCTTGGGCCCTAATAATAATAATCCTAAGGAAAACAATAGGGCCTTCGCCTTTTCAGGCTTGGGCCCTAATTAAAGCTGCAAGCAGCGATGACGGGCCCAAGCCGGTGGCACCGCAATCCCGGTGCCTTTAGTTACCGGGCTCATTTCCACTTGGTGGCTTTCGGAAAACAAAGGATGATGGACACAGCAACAACTCAAAAATATAGCTGCAAGCAGCAATGCGATTCCTCCTCAAAATGGCAAATCATTTAAAATTGATCAATAGAGGGTTGGGGTTAAACCCTCCCAATGAAAAAATCCAAAAAACATGTCTTTCTGTCTGAATCCTAAACTAAACATTTTCAGTGTACAGGAAAATCCATCATGTCGGACCTTATGGATCCTGTAGGGTTTTTTGTTTACAATGAGAAACGAGGTATGTTCACCAGGTTTCAGAAAAACTAAATAAATGTGTTGGAAATACAATCACTTTGAAAAAATGACATTTGGGCATGGCCTGTAGCGCCCCCTAAGGGTGAATGTGAGCCATTCTTGGTTTGTAGGTTCCTGTTGGCCTGTACTATTAATGTACCAAATTAGAAAGTATTTGACAAAAAAATTTGCAATTTGGGAATGGCCTTTAGCACCCCCTAAGGGCGAATGTGAGACATACTTGGTTTGTGGATTTCTGTTGGCCTGTAGTGTCAATATACCAAATTAGAACATTTTTGACCATAAAATGGGAATTTTGGGCATAGCCTGTAGCGCCCCCTAATGCGAATATGGGCAATTCTTTGTTTGTGGGTTCCTGTTGGCCTGTAGTATCAATGTACCAAATTAGAACATTTTTGACCAGCAAATGGGAATTTAGGGCGTGGCCTGTAGCGCCCCCTAAGGGCGAATGTGGGCCATTCTTGGTTTGTGGATTCCTGTTGGCCTGTAGTATCAATCTACAAAATTAGAACATTTTTGACCAGAAAATGGGAATTTTGGGCATGGCCTGTAGCGCCCCCTAAGGGCGAATGTGGGCCATTCTTGGTTTGTGGATTCCTGTTGGCCTGTAGTATCAATATAAAAAATTAGAACATTTTTTACCAGAAAATGGGAATTTTGGGCATGGCCTGTAGCGCCCCCTAAGGGCGAATGTGGGATATTCTTTACGCAGTACTTCAGAGTGATGTCATCTTTAAGTATATATATATATATATATATATAGGTCTGTTTCTAACCCACACCTATAATATCATTTCTGAAGGCATGGATTAAACCACAGGAGTGGTATGGATTACTTTTATGCTGCATTTATGTGATTTTTGTAGCTTCTGAGTTCTGATCACCATTCAAGTCATTGAAAGGTCCAACAGGGTTGAGATAATCTTCTAAAAAGCTTAATTTGTGTTCACTAGAAGAAAGAAAATAATGCACATCTGGGATGGAATGAGGGTGAGTATACGATGAGAGAAATTTATTTTTGGGGTGAAAACCATTTGTAGAATACTTTTTATTTACTTGGAAAATTGTTACTGTCTCTTTAAGAGGATTTTAAACGCATTTCATTCAAGCCGTCAAGCCGTCTGTGCGGCTTGTTTTATTGAGATATAATCTTTTGAGAACTGTGAAGTCTCATTATTTTCGTGCTGATACATCTGTATTCATTTCAGAGATTAATTGATTGAGATTGTGAAACTACATACAACCGACAAACCTCCATGAAGATGCGAGTAAAAATGAGATGCCTCGCGCTGTCAGACACAACGCTGAAAATCGTTCTCGGAAGTGTTGATACTAGATTTAGATTCGCGATTTCTTCATCAACTGTTTATTTTCACTTGAGACAAAACAGACAATATATCATGTATTTTGACATTTTGTTGTTATGAAATTGTCCGTTCAAACGCAAGAAGAAGCGAATGCGATCTCTCATCGGGGCTTGTGAGTTAGACGTGACGCTGCTCGCGGTTTCACACAAAACTGCTCACAAACATTTATTTGAGTTGTTTCGTCATTTTTTTTCCAGAAATAACTAGCAATACTCCTGCAAATAAATGCTTCGTAACTAAAACGTTTTGACTTTCAATAGAAAATATAGACAACACATGTTCTTACCTTGCAAAAATCGCCTCAGTATTTAATTTGAAGCAGTAAATCCAACACTGGAGTAAATCTCTCGTGATATCACCTTCCCATTGAAATGAAGGAAGACGGTGATGACGATACAGTTATTATTCTTGCCCAGTAACCCCTTAACCAATCACATGTGCCTTTAGCTTGTATTGTCATGAGTATCTGGGCAGATTTCAGAAATAAAATCGGTGATCGGACGACGATGACACTGAGACAGGAACCATGGGAATAATTGTTCCCAAATTTGAACGCTCTGGCTGTAAATGGTTAAAGGTTGTTAAAAATTGTATCCTCCACTCAGTTGATGTATATATTGAGTGGGGACACATTGTTTGCCTTTTTTCTGGGATTCGATTGCAAAAGAGCTCAAGCAACTGTTGAACTCAGTCCCTGCCCATTCAGGACTCAGACCTGTTGTAAATCATTGAACAATGAGGCTTGGATGCCATCTATTGGACATTTATTGTAATTGCCACTCAGAGAATGAACAGACAGTGGATTAAACTTTAGTTTTTTAGGCTTTAGTTCTTTGTTGTATTCACCTGCTATGGCGTGTGTAACATTTTTCTGTCAACTCTGCATACATGTGAAACTCGAAAAATTAGAATATCGTGCAAAAGTTAATGTAACCCATACTATGTTGAACACAAGAGGGCAGTATAGCCCTATGTGTTACTTCACAAGCCCCCCTCCCTTCCTACTCCTCACACACAAAGTCTTAGAGAGTGACTTGCAAAATTCTGACATTTTCTCCACATTCAAACCAAAATATCTGACATTCTGTGTGTTGGAGCTCATGACTGTAAATTAGAAAGTTGTCCGGCTTGAGGAGAACTATATCAATACCAATTTTTGTACCTGTAGATGAAACTAACCCCCCACTTTTTTGTCAAAAGGTGGCGCTACTGAGCCCCTCACCACACCCATTTCTGAAACTTTGCACATGTCTACTGGCTAATAAATGTGACGTGTCTGTCGAGTTTCATGCAATTTCAAGTATGTTAAGAGTCTCAAAAGCATCAATAAAGAAAAGTAAAGTTTGAAGTGTTGCCACGGCAACAGTATCTATGATATCAATAATCCTTTCACAGGTCTAAATCTGCCGTGTGTTTACATTATACACGTAAAGTTTGAAGCAAATCGGGTAAAAACAAGAGGGTGATTTCAAAGCATTTTGAAAGTGACACACTTCCTGCTGCCAGTTGGTGGCGCTATAACTTTGACTCACAATAGTCACATCCATGTGATCGGCCTCTTACAACGAACACACTGCTGAAGTTTCATCAAGATCTGTTAATTTATGCAGAAGTTATAACACACTTCCTGTCTCACTTTTCTCGCCATAAATTTGTTTACTCATAACGGCCAAACCGTTCGAGATATCAAAAATCCGCTGGCAATTTTTCATCCTCAATGTCTTGACTTCATGCTGACTGAGATTCGTGGCGATTAAATGATTTCTCTAGGAGGAGTATTTCAAATTCCATTGTATACGTTTTCCAAACAACCCTAAATAGCCGACTTCCTGTTGGGCTGAGGTAAAAAGTAAGAGCATGAAGTATATATGAAACGATGAGATCTATATGTGTACCGACTTTCATATTATTACATGCAAGTGTGTTTGATTTATGGACCAAGGTTTCGGACCCCGTTCCAGGGGGCGCTGCTGAGCCCCCCTGCCACGCCCGGGTACCATCTTCAGCCCAGCCCTGATGGCCGCAGGTTCTGACCCGTGTGCAAAGTTTCAAGAGTTTTAGAGTATGTTAAGGCCCCCAAAAGTGCCCGAATAGTCGATAAAATAATAATAATAATAATAATAATAATTAAAGCTGCAAGCAGCGATGACGGGCCCAAGCCGGTGGCACCGCAACCCTGGTGCCTTTAGTTACCGGGCTCATTTCCACTTGGTGGCTTTCGGAAAACAAAGGATGATGGACACAGCAACAACTCAAAAATATAGCTGCAAGCAGCAATGCGATTCCTCCTCAAAATGGCAAATCATTTAAAATTGATCAATAGAGGGTTGGGGTTAAACCCTCCCAATGAAAAAATCCAAAAAACATGTCTTTCTGTCTGAATCCTAAACTAAACATTTTCAGTGTACAGGAAAATCCATCATGCTGGGCCTTATGGATCCTGCAGGGTTTTTTGTTTACAATGAGAAATGAGGTATGTTCACCAGGTTTCAGAAAACTAAATAAATGGGGTGGAAATACAATCACTTTAAAAAAATGACATTTGGGCATGGCATGTAGCGCCCCCTAAGGGCGAATGTGAGCCATTCTTGGTTTGTAGGTTCCTGTTGGCCTGTAGTATTAATGTACCAAATTAGAAAGTATTTGACAAAAAAATGTGCAATTTGGGAATGGCCTTTAGCGCCCCCTAAGGGCGAATGTGAGACATTCTTGGTTTGTGGATTTCTGTTGGCCTGTAGTGTCAATATACCAAATTAGAAAATTTTTGACCATAAAATGGGAATTTTGGGCATAGCCTGTAGCGCCCCCTAATGGCGAATATGGGCAATTCTTTGTTTGTGGGTTCCTGTTGGCCTGTAGTATCAATGTACCAAATTAGAACATTTTTGACCAGCAAATGGGAATTTAGGGCGTGGCCTGTAGCGCCCCATAAGGGCGAATGTGGGCCACTCTTGGTTTGTGAATTCCTGTTGGCCTGTAGTATCAATATACAACATTAGAACATTTTTGACCAGAAAATGGGAATTTTGGGCATGGCCTGTAGCGCCCCCTAAGGGCGAATGTGGGATATTCTTTACGCAGTACTTCAGAGTGATGTCATCTTTAAGTATATATATATAGGTCCATTTCTAACCCACACCTATAATATCACTTCTGAAGGCATGGATTTAACCACTGGAGTGGTATGGATTACTTTTATGCTGCATTTATTTGATTTTTGTAGCTTCTGAGTTCTGATCACCATTCAAGTCATTGAAAGGTCCAACAGGGTTGAGATAATCTTCTAAAAAGCTTAATTTGTGTTCACTAGAAGAAAGAAAACAATACACATCTGGGATGCAATGAGGGTGAGTATACGATGAGAGAAATTTATTTTTGGGGTGAAAACCATTTGTAGGCCTACTTTTTATTTACTTGGAAAATTGTTACTGTCTCTTTAAGAGGATTTTAAACGCATTTCATTCAAGGCACACTCTGTGCGGCTTGTTTTAGTGAGTTTAATCTTTTGAGAACTGTGAAGTCTCATTATTTTCGTGCTGTTACATCTGTATTCATTTCAGAGATTACTTGATTGAGATTGTGAAACTACATACAACCGACAAACCTCCATGAAGATGCGAGTAAAAATGAGATGCGCTGTCAGGCACAACGCTGATAATCATTCTCGGAAGTGTTGATACTAGATTTCGATTCGCGATTTCTTCATCAACTGTTTATGTTCACTTGGGACAAAACAGACAATATATCATGTAATTTGACATTTTGTAGTATGAAATTGTCCGTTCAAACGCAAGAAGAAGCGAATGCGATCTCTCATCGGGGCTCGTGCGTTAGACGCGACGCATCTCGCGGTTTCACACAAAACTGCTCACAAACATTTGAGTTATTTTGTCATTTTTTTCCAGAAATAACTAGCAATACTCCTACAAATAAATGCTTCGTAACTAAAACGTTTTGACTTTCTATAGAAAATATAGACAACACACGTTCTTACCTTGCAAAAATCGCCTCAGTATTTAATTTGAAGCAGTAAATCCAACACTGGAGTAAATCTCTCGTGATATCACCTTTCCATTGAAATGAAGGAAGACGGTGATGACGATACAGTTATTATTCTTGCCCAGTAACCCCTTAACCAATCACATGTGCCTTTAGCTTGTATTGTCATGAGTATCTGGGCAGACTTCAGAAATAAAATCGGTGATCGGACGACGATGACACTGAGACAGGAACCATGGGAATAATTGTTCCCAAATTTGAACGCTCTGGCTGTAAATGGTTAAAGGTTGTTAAAAATTGTATCCTCCACTCAGTTGATGTATATATTGAGTGGGGACACATTGTTTGCCTTTTTTCTGGGATTCGACTGCAAAAGAGCTCAAGCAACTGTTGAACTCAGTCCCTGCCCATTCTGGACTCAGACCTGTTGTAAATCATTGAACAATGAGGCTTGGATGCCATCTATTGGACATTTCTTGTAATTGCCACTCAGAGAATGAACAGACAGTGGATTAAACTTTAGTTTTTTAGGCTTTAGTTCTTTGTTGTATTCACCTGCTACGGCGTGTGTAACATTTTTCTGTCAACTCTGCATACAGGTGAAACTCGAAAAATTAGAATATCGTGCAAAAGTTAATGTAACCCATACTATGTTGAACACAAGAGGGCAGTATAGCCCTATGTATTACTTCACAAGCCCCCCTCCCTTCCTACTCCTCACACACAAAGTCTTAGAGAGTGACTTGCAAAATTCTGACATTTTCTCCACATTCAAACCAAAATATCTGACTTTCTGTTGGTCGGAGCTAATGACTGTAAATTAGAAAGTTGTCCGGCTTGAGGAGAACTATATCAATACCAATTTTTGTACCTGTAGATGAAACTAACCCCCCACTTTTTTGTCAAAAGGTGGCGCTACTGAGCCCCTCACCACACCCATTTCTGAAACTTTGCACATGTCTACTGGCTAATAAATGTGACGTCTCTGTCGAGTTTCATGCAATTTCAAGTATGTTAAGAGTCTCAAAAGCATCACTAAAGAAAAGTAAAGTTTGAAGTGTTGCCACGGCAACAGTATCTAAGATATCAATAATCCTTTCACAGGTCTAAATCTGCCGTGTGTTTACATTATACACGTAAAGTTTGAAGCAAATCGGGTAAAAACAAGAGGGTGATTTCAAAGCATTTTGAAAGTGACACACTTCCTGCTGCCAGTTGGAGGCGCTATAACTTTGACTCACAATAGTCACATCCATGTGATCGGCCTCTTACAACGAACACACTGCTGAAGTTTCATCAAGATCTGTTAATTTATGCAGAAGTTATAACACACTTCCTGTCTCACTTTTCTCGCCATAAATTTGTTTCCTCGCCACGGCCAAACCGTTCGAGATATCAAAAATCCGCTGGCAATTTTTCATCCTCAATGTCTTGACTTCATGCTGACTGAGATTCGTGGCGATTAAATGATTTCTCTAGGAGGAGTATTTCAAATTCCATTGTATACGTTTTCCAAACAACCCTAAATAGCCGACTTCCTGTTGGGCTGAGGTAAAAAGTAAGAGCATGAAGTATATATGAAACGATGAGATCTATATGTGTACCGACTTTCATATTATTACATGCAAGTGTGTTTGATTTATGGACCAAGGTTTCGGACCCCGTTCCAGGGGGCGCTGCTGAGCCCCCCTGCCACGCCCGGGTACCATCTTCAGCCCAGCCCTGATGGCCGCAGGTTCTGACCCGTGTGCAAAGTTTCAAGAGTTTTAGAGCATGTTAAGGCCCCCAAAAGTGCCCGAATAGTCGATAAAATAATAATAATAATAATAATAATAATAATAATAATAATCCTAAGGAAAACAATAGGGCCTTCGCCTTTTCAGGCTTGGGCCCTAATAATAATAATAATAATAATAATAATACTAAGGAAAACAATAGGGCCTTCGCCTTTTCAGGCTTGGGCCCTAATAATAATCCTAAGGAAAACAATAGGGCCTTCGCCTTTTCAGGCTTGGGCCCTAATAATTAAAGCTGCAAGCAGCGATGACGGGCCCAAGCCGGTGGCACCGCAACCCTGGTGCCTTTAGTTACCGGGCTCATTTCCACTTGGTGGCTTTCGGAAAACAAAGGATGATGGACACAGCAACAACTTAAAAATATAGCTGCAAGCAGCAATGCGATTCCTCCTCAAAATGGCAAATCATTTAAAATTGATCAATAGAGGGTTGGGGTTAAACCCTCCCAATGAAAAAATCCAAAAAACATGTCTTTCTGTCTTAATCCTAAACTAAACATTTTCAGTGTACAGGAAAATCCATCATGTCGGACCTTATGGATCCTGTAGGGTTTTTTGTTTACAATGAGAAATGAGGTATGTTCACCAGGTTTCAGAAAAACTAAATAAATGTGTTGGAAATACAATCACTTTGAAAAAATGACATTTGGGCATGGCCTGTAGCGCCCCCTAAGGGTGAATGTGAGCCATTCTTGGTTTGTAGGTTCCTGTTGGCCTGTAGTATTAATGTACCAAATTGGAAAGTATTTGACAAAAAAATGTGCAATTTGGGAATGGCCTTTAGCGCCCCCTAAAGGCGAATGTGAGACATTCTTGGTTTGTGGATTTCTGTTGGCCTGTAGTGCCAATATACCAAATTAGAACATTTTTGACCATAAAATGGGAATTTTGGGCATAGCCTGTAGCGCCCCCTAATGCGAATATGGGCAACTCTTTGTTTGTGGGTTCCTGTTGGCCTGTAGTATCAATGTACCAAATTAGAACATTTTTGACCAGCAAATGGGAATTTAGGGCGTGGCCTGTAGCGCCCCCTAAGGGCGAATGTGGGCCATTCTTGGTTTGTGGATTCCTGTTGGCCTGTAGTATCAATCTACAAAATTAGAACATTTTTGACCAGAAAATGGGAATTTTGGGCATGGCCTTTAGCGCCCCCTAAGGGCGAATGTGGGCCATTCTTGGTTTGTGGATTCCTGTTGGCCTGTAGTATCAATACACAAAATTAGAACATTTTTGACCAGAAAATGGGAATTTTGGTCATGGCCTGTAGCGCCCCCTAAGGGCGAATGCGGGATATTCTTTACGCAGTACTTCAGAGTGATGTCATCTTTAAGTATATATAGGTCTGTTTCTAACCCACACCTATAATATCACTTCTGAAGGCATGGATTAAACCACAGGAGTGGTATGGATTACTTTTATGCTGCATTTATGTGATTTTTGTAGCTTCTGAGTTCTGATCACCATTCAAGTCATTGAAAGGTCCAACAGGGTTGAGATAATCTTCTAAAAAGCTTAATTTGTGTTCACTAGAAGAAAGAAAATAATACACATCTGGGATGGAATGAGGGTGAGTATACGATGAGAGAAATTTTTTTTTGGGGTGAAAACCATTTGTAGGCTACTTTTTATTTACTTGGAAAATTGTTACTGTCTCTTTAAGATGATTTTAAACGCATTTCATTCAAGCCGTCAAGCCGTCTGTGCGGCTTGTTTTATTGAGATATAATCTTTTGAGAACTGTGAAGTCTCATTATTTTCGTGCTGTTACATCTGTATTCATTTCAGAGATTAATTGATTGAGATTGTGAAACTACATACAACCGACAAACCTCCATGAAGATGCGAGTAAAAATGAGATGCCTCGCGCTGTCAGTCACAACGCTGATAATCGTTCTCGGAAGTGTTGATACTAGATTTAGATTCGCGATATCTTCATCAACTGTTTATGTTCACTTGAGACAAAACAGACAATATATCATGTATTTTGACATTTTGTTGTTATGAAATTGTCCGTTCAAACGCAAGAAGAAGCGAATGCGATCTCTCATCGGGGCTCGTGAGTTAGAAGTGACGCTGCTAGACGTGAGCAGGGAAGCGCATTTCACTGAATTTACGATGTTACACGTATAAACCTTCATCAACCCGTTAATCCAAAACGCAAATGCCGTTATTTTGCGTCTCTCGCTCCTGCTTGTGATTGACAAAGCTGTCAAACGGGACAATTTGCAAGCGTGCAAGTTTGGATCGGTCTTTTCACGTTTTAATAATTTGCAGTGTTCGACATCTACGTTCAAATCGAGCGGTGCAATATGCAATTCATCCAAAATAATTACAGTTATTTTCGCTCTTGTTCTACATATTTTTTTCAAGCGTCAGCTGATGTTTCTACAGAATTAATTTTCCTGCGCCACCACGAACAGAGTTGGAAATAAAACACGCATCCGGGCATTCAGATGGGTTAAAAAAAACTGCTTAAAAAACATCTGAACAGCGTCTGCTCTCGGTCTCACATTAATTCAGGTGGATTTTTCACAAGCGACAACATTGGCAAACAAAAGTGCTAGCTAATGTTTAATTAGCAAGTTTCACCGAAATGTATTAAAAATAGAGGCTAGCTGCCTGTCCGATGAACAAATAGAGTCACGTCATTTTTTTTCCAGAAATAACTAGCAATACTCCTGCAAATAAATGCTTCGTAACTAAAACGTTTTGACTTTCAATAGAAAATATAGACAACACATGTTCTTACCTTGCAAAAATCGCCTCAGTATTTAATTTGAAGCAGTAAATCCAACACTGGAGTAAATCTCTCGTGATATCACCTTCCCATTGAAATGAAGGAAGACGGTGATGACGAAACAGTTATTATTCTTGCCCAGGAACCCTTAACCAATCACATGTGCCATTAGCTTGTATTGTCATGAGTATCTGGGCAGATTTCAGAAATAAAATCCCCTTAACCAATCACATGTGTCTTTAGCTTGTATTGTCATGAGTATCTGGGCAGATTTCAGAAATGAAATCGGTGATTGGACGACGATGAAACTGAGACAGGAACCATGGGAATAATTGTTCCCAAATTTGAACGCTCTGGCTGTAAATGGTTAAAGGTTGTTAAAAATTGCATCCGCCACTCAGTTGATGTATATATTGAGTGGGGACACATTGTTTGCTTTTTTTCTGGGATTCGACTGCAAAAGAGCTCAAGCAACTGTTGAACTCAGTCCCTGCACATTCTGGACTCAGACCTGTTGTAAATCATTGAACAATGAGGCTTGGATGCCATCTATTGGACATTTCTTGTAATTGCCACTCAGAGAATGAACAGACAGTGGATTAAACTTTAGTTTTTTTGGATTTAATTCTTTGTTGTATTCACCTGCTACGGCGTGTGTAACATTTTTCTGTCAACTCTGCATACAGGTGAAACTCGAAAAATTAGAATATCGTGCAAAAGTTAATGTAACCCATACTATGTTGAACACAAGAGGGCAGTATAGCCCTATGTATTACTTCACAAGACCCCCTCCCTTCCTACTCCTCACACAGAGTCTCAAGAGAGTGACTTGTAAATTCTGACATTTTCTCCACATTCAAACCAAAATATCTGACATTCTGTGTGTTGGAGCTAATGACTGTAAATTAGAAAGTTGTCAGGCTTGAGGAGAACTATATCAATACCAATTTTTGTACCTGCAGATGAAACTAACCCCCCACTTTTTTGTCAAAAGGTGGCGCTACTGAGCCCCTCACCACACCCATTTCTGAAACTTTGCACATGTCTACTGGCTAATAAATGTGACGTCTCTGTCGAGTTTCATGCAATTTCAAGTATGTTAAGAGTCTCAAAAGCATCAATAAAGAAAAGTAAAGTTTGAAGCGTTGCCACGGCAACAGTATCTAAGATATCAATAATCCTTTCACAGGTCTAAATCTGCCGTGTGTTTACATTATACACGTAAAGTTTGAAGCAAATCGGGTAAAAACAAGAGGGTGATTTCAAAGCATTTTGAAAGTGACACACTTCCTGCTGCCAGTTGGTGGCGCTATAACTTTGACTCACAATAGTCACATCCATGTGATCGGCGTCTTACAATGAACACACTGCTGAAGTTTCATCAAGATCTGTTAATTTATGCAGAAGTTATAACACACTTCCTGTCTCACTTTTCTCGCCATAAATTTGTTTCCTCGCCACGGCCAAACCGTTCGAGATATCAAAAATCCGCTGGCAATTTTTCATCCTCAATGTCTTGACTTCATGCTGACTGAGATTCGTGGCGATTAAATGATTTCTCTAGGAGGAGTATTTCAAATTCCATTGTATACGTTTTCCAAACAACCCTAAATAGCCGACTTCCTGTTGGGCTGAGGTAAAAAGTAAGAGCATGAAGTATATATGAAACGATGAGATCTATATGTGTACCGACTTTCATATTATTACATGCAAGTGTGTTTGATTTATGGACCAAGGTTTCGGACCCCGTTCCAGGGGGCGCTGTTAAGCCCCCCTGCCACGCCCGGGTACCATCTTCAGCCCAGCCCTGATGGCCGCGGGTTCTGACACGTGTGCAAAGTTTCAAGAGTTTTAGAGCACGTTAAGGCCCCCAAAAGTGCCCGAATAGTCGATAAAATAATAATAATAATAATAATTAAAGCTGCAAGCAGCGATGACGGGCCCAAGTCGGTGGCACCGCAACCCTGGTGCCTTTAGTTACCGGGGTCATTTCCACTTGGTGGCTTTCGGAAAACAAAGGATGATGGACACAGCAACAACTCAAAAATATAGCTGCAAGCAGCAATGCGATTCCTCCTCAAAATGGCAAATCATTTTAAATTGATCAATAGAGGGTTGGGGTTAAACCCTCCCAATGAAAAAATCCAAAAAACATGTCTTTCTGTCTGAATCCTAAACTAAACATTTTCAGTGTACAGGAAAATCCATCATGCCGGACCTTATGGATCCTGTAGGGTTTTTTGTTTACAATGAGAAATGAGGTATGTTCACCAGGTTTCAGAAAAACTAAATAAATGGGGTGGAAATACAATCACTTTAAAAAAATGACATTTGGGCATGGCCTGTAGCGCCCCCTAAGGGCGAATGTGAGCCATTCTTGGTTTGTAGGTTCCTTTTGGCCTGTAGTATTAATGTACCAAATTAGAAAGTATTTGACAAAAAAATGTGCAATTTGGGAATGGCCTTTAGCGCCCCCTAAGGGCGAATGTGAAACATTCTTGGTTTGTGGATTTCTGTTGGCCTGTAGTGTCAATATACCAAATTAGAACATTTTTGACCATAAAATGGGAATTTTGGGCATAGCCTGTAGCGCCCCCTAATAGCGAATATGGGCAATTCTTTGTTTGTGGGTTCCTGTTGGCCTGTATTATCAATGTACCAAATTAGAACATATTTGACCAGCAAATGGGAATTTAGGGCGTGGCCTGTAGCGCCCCCTAAGGGCGAATGTGGGCCATTCTTGGTTTGTGGGTTCCTGTTGGCCTGTAGTATCAATGTTTCAAATTAGAACATTTTTGACCAGCAAATGGGAATTTTGGGCATGGCCTGTAGCGCCCACTAAGGGCGAATGTGGGATATTCTATACGCAGTACTTCAGAGTGATGTCATCTTGAAGTATAAATATATAGGTCTTTTTCTAACCCACACCTATAATATCACTTCTGAAGGCATGGATTAAACCACTGGAGTGGTATGAATTACTTTTATGCTGCATTTATGTGATTTTTGTAGCTTCTGAGTTCTGATCACCATTCAAGTCATTGAAAGGTCCAACAGGGTTGAGATAATCTAAAAAGCTTAATTTGTGTTCACTAGAAGAAAGAAAACAATACACATCTGGGATGGAATGAGGGTGAGTATACGATGAGAGAAATTTATTTTTGGGGTGAAAACCATTTGTAGGCCTACTTTTTATTTTCTTGGAAAATTGTTACTGTCTCTTTAAGAGGATTTTAAACGCATTTCATTCAAGGCACAGTCTGTGCGGCTTGTTTTATTGAGTTTAATCTTTTGAGAACTGTGAAGTCTCATTATTTTCGTGCTGTTACATCTGTATTCATTTCAGAGATTACTTGATTGAGATTGTGAAACTACATACAACCGACAAACCTCCATGAAGATGCGAGTAAAAATGAGATGCCTCGCGCTGTCAGACACAACGCTGATAATCAATCTCGGAAGTGTTGATTCTAGATTTAGTTTCGCGATTTCTTCATCAACTGTTTATGCTCACTTGGGACAAAACAGACAATATATCATGTATTTTGACATTTTGTAGTATGAAATTGTCCGTTCAAACGCAAGAAGAAGCGAATGCGATCTCTCATCGGGGCTCGTGAGTTAGACGTGACGCTGCTAGACGTGTGCAGGGAAGCGCATTTCACTGAATTTACGATGTTACACGTATAAACCTTCATCAACCCGTTAATCCAAAACGCAAATGCCGTTATTTTGCGTCTCTCGCTCCTGCTTGTGATTGACAAAGCTGTCAAACGGGACAATTTGCAAGCGTGCAAGTTTGGATCGGTCTTTTCACGTTTTAATAATTTGCAGTGTTCGAAATCTACGTTCAAATCGAGCGGTGCAATATGCAATTCATCCAAAATAATTACAAAGTTATTTTCGCTCTTGTTCTACATATTTTTTTCAAGCATCAGGTGATGTTTCTACAGTATTAATTTTCCTGTGCCACCACGAACAGAGTTGGAAAAAAACACGCATCCGGGCATTCAGATGGGTTAAAAAAAACTGCTTAAAAAACATCTGAACAGCGTCTGCTCTCGGTCTCACATTAATTCAGGTGGATTTTTCACAAGCGACAACATTGGCAAACAAAAGTGCTAGCTAATGTTTAATTAGCAAATTTCACCGAAATGTATTAAAAATAGAGGCTAGCTGCCTGTCCGATGAACAAATAGAGTCACGTCATTTTTTTTCCAGAAATAACTAGCAATACTACAGCAAATAAATGCTTCGTAACTAAAACGTTTTGACTTTCAATAGAAAATATAGACAACACATGTTCTTACCTTGCAAAAATCGCCTCAGTATTTAATTTGAAGCAGTAAATCCAACACTGGAGTAAATCTCTCGTGATATCACCTTCCCATTGAAATGAAGGAAGACGGTGATGACGATACAGTTATTATTCTTGCCCAGGAACCCTTAACCAATCACATGTGCCTTTAGCTTGTATTGTCATGAGTATCTGGGCAGATTTCAGAAATGAAATCGGTGATTGGACGACGATGAAACTGAGACAGGAACCATGGGAATAATTGTTCCCAAATTTGAACGCTCTGGCTGTAAACGGTTAAAGGTTGTTAAAAATTGCATCCGCCACTCAGTTGATGTATATATTGAGTGGGGACACATTGTTTGCTTTTTTTCTGGGATTCGACTGCAAAAGAGCTCAAGCAACTGTTGAACTCAGTCCCTGCCCATTCTGGACTCAGACCTGTTGTAAATCATTGAACAATGAGGCTTGGATGCCATCTATTGGACATTTCTTGTAATTGCCACTCAGAGAATGAACAGACAGTGGATTAAACTTTAGTTTTTTAGGCTTTAGTTCTTTGTGGTATTCACCTGCTACGGCGTGTGTAACATTTTTCTGTCAACTCTGCATACAGGTGAAACTCGAAAAATTAGAATATCGTGCAAAAGTTAATGTAACCCATACTATGTTGAACACAAGAGGGCAGTATAGCCCTGTGTATTACTTCACAAGACCCCCTCCCTTCCTACTCCTCACACACAGAGTCTTAGAGAGTGACTTGCAAATTCTGACATTTTCTCCACATTCAAACCAAAATATCTGACATTCTGTTGGTCGGAGCTAATGACTGTAAATTAGAAAGTTGTCAGGCTTGAGGAGAACTATATCAATACCAATTTTTGTACCTGCAGATGAAACTAACCCCCCACTTTTTGTCAAAAGGGGGCGCTACTGAGCCCCTCACCACACCCATTTCTGAAACTTTGCACATGTCTACTGGCTAATAAATGTGACGTCTCTGTCGAGTTTCATGCAATTTCAAGTATGTTAAGAGTCTCAAAAGCATCAATAAAGAAAAGTAAAGTTTGAAGCGTTGCCACGGCAACAGTATCTAAGATATCAATAATCCTTTCACAGGTCTAAATCTGCCGTGTGTTTACATTATACACGTAAAGTTTGAAGCAAATCGGGTAAAAACAAGAGGGTGATTTCAAAGCATTTTGAAAGTGACACACTTCCTGCTGCCAGTTGGTGGCGCTATAACTTTGACTCACAATAGTCACATCCATGTGATCGGCCTCTTACAACGAACACACTGCTGAAGTTTCATCAAGATCTGTTAATTTATGCAGAAGTTATAACACACTTCCTGTCTCACTTTTCTCGCCATAAATTTGTTTCCTCGCCACGGCCAAACCGTTCGAGATATCAAAAATCCGCTGGCAATTTTTCATCCTCAATGTCTTGACTTCATGCTGACTGAGATTCGTGGCGATTAAATGATTTCTCTAGGAGGAGTATTTCAAATTCCATTGTATACGTTTTCCAAACAACCCTAAATAGCCGACTTCCTGTTGGGCTGAGGTAAAAAGTAAGAGCATGAAGTATATATGAAACGATGAGATCTATATGTGTACCGACTTTCATATTATTACATGCAAGTGTGTTTGATTTATGGACCAAGGTTTCGGACCCCGTTCCAGGGGGCGCTGTTAAGCCCCCCTGCCACGCCCGGGTACCATCTTCAGCCCAGCCCTGATGGCCGCGGGTTCTGACCCGTGTGCAAAGTTTCAAGAGTTTTAGAGCACGTTAAGGCCCCCAAAAGTGCCCGAATAGTCGATAAAATAATAATAATAATAATAATTAAAGCTGCAAGCAGCGATGACGGGCCCAAGCCGGTGGCACCGCAACCCTGGTGCCTTTAGTTACCGGGCTCATTTCCACTTGGTGGCTTTCGGAAAACAAAGGATGATGGACACAGCAACAACTCAAAAATATAGCTGCAAGCAGCAATGCGATTCCTCCTCAAAATGGCAAATCATTTAAAATTGATCAATAGAGGGTTGGGGTTAAACCCTCCCAATGAAAAAATCCAAAAAACATGTCTTTCTGTCTGAATCCTAAACTAAACATTTTCAGTGTACAGGAAAATCCATCATGCCGGACCTTATGGATCCTGTAGGGTTTTTTGTTTACAATGAGAAATGAGGTATGTTCACCAGGTTTCAGAAAACTAAATAAATGGGGTGGAAATACAATCACTTTAAAAAAATGATATTTGGGCATGGCATGTAGCGCCCCCTAAGGGCGAATGTGAGCCATTCTTGGTTTGTAGGTTCCTGTTGGCCTGTAGTATTAATGTACCAAATTAGAAAGTATTTGACAAAAAAATGTGCAATATGGGAATGGCCTTTAGCGCCCCCTAAGGGCGAATGTGAGACATTCTTGGTTTGTGGATTTCTGTTGGCCTGTAGTGTCAATGTACCAAATTAGAACATTTTTGACCAGCAAATGGGAATTTAGGGCGTGGCCTGTAGCGCCCCATAAGGGCGAATGTGGGCCACTCTTGGTTTGTGAATTCCTGTTGGCCTGTAGTATCAATATACAACATTAGAACATTTTTGACCAGAAAATGGGAATTTTGGGCATGGCCTGTAGCGCCCCCTAAGGGCGAATGTGGGATATTCTTTACGCAGTACTTCAGAGTGATGTCATCTTTAAGTATATATATATAGGTCTATTTCTAACCCACACCTATAATATCACTTCTGAAGGCATGGATTTAACCACTGGAGTGGTATGGATTACTTTTATGCTGCATTTATTTGATTTTTGTAGCTTCTGAGTTCTGATCACCATTCAAGTCATTGAAAGGTCCAACAGGGTTGAGATAATCTTCTAAAAAGCTTAATTTGTGTTCACTAGAAGAAAGAAAACAATACACATCTGGGATGCAATGAGGGTGAGTATACGATGAGAGAAATTTATTTTTGGGGTGAAAACCATTTGTAGGCCTACTTTTTATTTACTTGGAAAATTGTTACTGTCTCTTTAAGAGGATTTTAAACGCATTTCATTCAAGGCACAGTCTGTGCGGCTTGTTTTAGTGAGTTTAATCTTTTGAGAACTGTGAAGTCTCATTATTTTCGTGCTGTTACATCTGTATTCATTTCAGAGATTACTTGATTGAGATTGTGAAACTACATACAACCGACAAACCTCCATGAAGATGCGAGTAAAAATGAGATGCGCTGTCAGGCACAACGCTGATAATCATTCTCGGAAGTGTTGATACTAGATTTCGATTCGCGATTTCTTCATCAACTGTTTATGTTCACTTGGGACAAAACAGACAATATATCATGTAATTTGACATTTTGTAGTATGAAATTGTCCGTTCAAACGCAAGAAGAAGCGAATGCGATCTCTCATCGGGGCTCGTGCGTTAGACGCGACGCATCTCGCGGTTTCACACAAAACTGCTCACAAACATTTATTTGAGTTATTTTGTCATTTTTTTCCCAGAAATAACTAGCAATACTCCTACAAATAAATGCTTCGTCACTAAAACGTTTTGACTTTCTATAGAAAATATAGACAACACACGTTCTTACCTTGCAAAAATCGCCTCAGTATTTAATTTGAAGCAGTAAATCCAACACTGGAGTAAATCTCTCGTGATATCACCTTTCCATTGAAATGAAGGAAGACGGTGATGACGATACAGTTATTATTCTTGCCCAGTAACCCCTTAACCAATCACATGTGCCTTTAGCTTGTATTGTCATGAGTATCTGGGCAGACTTCAGAAATAAAATCGGTGATCGGACGACGATGACACTGAGACAGGAACCATGGGAATAATTGTTCCCAAATTTGAACGCTCTGGCTGTAAATGGTTAAAGGTTGTTAAAAATTGTATCCTCCACTCAGTTGATGTATATATTGAGTGGGGACACATTGTTTGCCTTTTTTCTGGGATTCGACTGCAAAAGAGCTCAAGCAACTGTTGAACTCAGTCCCTGCCCATTCTGGACTCAGACCTGTTGTAAATCATTGAACAATGAGGCTTGGATGCCATCTATTGGACATTTCTTGTAATTGCCACTCAGAGAATGAACAGACAGTGGATTAAACTTTAGTTTTTTAGGCTTTAGTTCTTTGTTGTATTCACCTGCTACGGCGTGTGTAACATTTTTCTGTCAACTCTGCATACAGGTGAAACTCGAAAAATTAGAATATCGTGCAAAAGTTAATGTAACCCATACTATGTTGAACACAAGAGGGCAGTATAGCCCTATGTATTACTTCACAAGCCCCCCTCCCTTCCTACTCCTCACACACAAAGTCTTAGAGAGTGACTTGCAAAATTCTGACATTTTCTCCACATTCAAACCAAAATATCTGACTTTCTGTTGGTCGGAGCTAATGACTGTAAATTAGAAAGTTGTCCGGCTTGAGGAGAACTATATCAATACCAATTTTTGTACCTGTAGATGAAACTAACCCCCCACTTTTTTGTCAAAAGGTGGCGCTACTGAGCCCCTCACCACACCCATTTCTGAAACTTTGCACATGTCTACTGGCTAATAAATGTGACGTCTCTGTCGAGTTTCATGCAATTTCAAGTATGTTAAGAGTCTCAAAAGCATCAATAAAGAAAAGTAAAGTTTGAAGTGTTGCCACGGCAACAGTATCTAAGATATCAATAATCCTTTCACAGGTCTAAATCTGCCGTGTGTTTACATTATACACGTAAAGTTTGAAGCAAATCGGGTAAAAACAAGAGGGTGATTTCAAAGCATTTTGAAAGTGACACACTTCCTGCTGCCAGTTGGTGGCGCTATAACTTTGACTCACAATAGTCACATCCATGTGATCGGCCTCTTACAACGAACACACTGCTGAAGTTTCATCAAGATCTGTTAATTTATGCAGAAGTTATAACACACTTCCTGTCTCACTTTTCTCGCCATAAATTTGTTTCCTCGCCACGGCCAAACCGTTCGAGATATCAAAAATCCGCTGGCAATTTTTCATCCTCAATGTCTTGACTTCATGCTGACTGAGATTCGTGGCGATTAAATGATTTCTCTAGGAGGAGTATTTCAAATTCCATTGTATACGTTTTCCAAACAACCCTAAATAGCCGACTTCCTGTTGGGCTGAGGTAAAAAGTAAGAGCATGAAGTATATATGAAACGATGAGATCTATATGTGTACCGACTTTCATATTATTACATGCAAGTGTGTTTGATTTATGGACCATGGTTTCGGACCCCGTTCCAGGGGGCGCTGCTGAAACCCCCTGCCACGCCCGGGTACCATCTTCAGCCCAGCCCTGATGGCCGCGGGTTCTGACCCGTGTGCAAAGTTTCAAGAGTTTTAGAGCATGTTAAGGCCCCCAAAAGTGCCCGAATAGTCGATAAAATAATAATAATAATAATAATTAAAGCTGCAAGCAGCGATGAAGGGCCCAAGCCGGTGGCACCGCAACCCTGGTGCCTTTAGTTACCGGGCTCATTTCCACTTGGTGGCTTTCGGAAAACAAAGGATGATGGACACAGCAACAACTCAAAAATATAGCTGCAAGCAGCAATGCGATTCCTCCTCAAAATGGCAAATCATTTAAAATTGATCAATAGAGGGTTGGGGTTAAACCCTCCCAATGAAAAAATCCAAAAAACATGTCTTTCTGTCAGAATCCTAAACTAAACATTTTCAGTGTACAGGAAAATCCATCATGTCGGACCTTATGGATCCTGTAGGGTTTTTTGTTTACAATGAGAAATGAGGTTTGTTCACCAGGTTTCAGAAAAACTAAATAAATGTGTTGGAAATACAAACACTTTGAAAAAATGACATTTGGGCATGGCCTGTAGCTCCCCCTAAGGGTGAATGTGAGCCATTCTTGGTTTGTAGGTTCCTGTTGGCCTGTAGTATTAATGTACCAATTTAGAAAGTATTTGACAAAAAAATGTGCAATTTGGGAATGGCCTTTAGCACCCCCTAAGGGCGAATGTGAGACATTCTTGGTTTGTGGATTTCTGTTGGCCTGTAGTGTCAATATACCAAATTAGAACATTTTTGACCAGCAAATGGGAATTTAGGGCATGGCCTGTAGCGCCCCCTAAGGGCGAATGTGGGCCATTCTTGGTTTGTGGATTCCTGTTGGCCTGTAGTATCAATCTACAAAATTAGAACATTTTTGACCAGAAAATGGGAATTTTGGGTATGGCCTGTAGCGCCCCCTAAGGGCGAATGTGGGCCATTCTTGGTTTGTGGATTCCTGTTGGCCTGTAGTATCAATATACAAAATTAGAACATTTTTGACCAGAAAATGGGAATTTTGGGCATGGCCTGTAGCGCCCCCTTAGGGCGAATGTGGGATATTCTTTACGCAGTACTTCAGAGTGATGTCATCTTGAAGTATATATATATATAGGTCTGTATCTAACCCACACCTATAATATCACTTCTGAAGGCATGGATTAAATCACAGGAGTGGTATGGATTACTTTTATGCTGCATTTATGTGATTTTTGTAGCTTCTGAGTTCTGATCACCATTCAAGTCATTGAAAGGTCCAACAGGGTTGAGATAATCTTCTAAAAAGCTTAATTTGTGTTCACTAGAAGAAAGAAAATAATACACATCTGGGATGGAATGAGGGTGAGTATACGATGAGAGAAATTTATTTTGGGGGTGAAAACCATTTGTAGGCTACTTTTTATTTACTTGGAAAATTGTTACTGTCTCTTTAAGAGGATTTTAAACGCATTTCATTCAAGCCGTCTTTGCGGCTTGTTTTATTGAGATATAATCTTTTGAGAACTGTGAATCTCATTATTTTCGTGCTGTTACATCTGTATTCATTTCAGAGATTAATTGATTGAGATTGTGAAACTACATACAACCGACAAACCTCCATGAAGATGCGAGTAAAAATGAGATTCCTCGCGCTGTCAGACACAAAGCTGATAATCATTCTCGGAAGTGTTGATACTAGATTTAGATTCGCGATTTCTTCATCAACTGTTTATGGTCACTTGAGACAAAACAGACAATATATCATGTATTTTGACATTTTGTTGTTATGAAATTGTCCGTTCAAACGCAAGAAGAAGCGAATGCGATCTCTCATCGGGGCTCGTGAGTTAGACGCGACGCATCTCGCGGTTTCACACAAAACTGCTCACAAACATTTATTTGAGTTGTTTCGTCATTTTTTTTCCAGAAATAACTAGCAATACTCCTACAAATAAATGCTTCGTAACTAAAACGTTTTGACTTTCTATAGAAAATATAGACAACACGTTCTTACCTTGCAAAAATCGCCTCAGTATTTAATTTGAAGCAGTAAATCCAACACTGGAGTAAATCTCTCGTGATATCACCGTCCCATTGAAATGAAGGAAGACGGTGATGACGATACAGTTATTATTCTTGCCCAGTAACCCCTTAACCAATCACATGTGCCTTTAGCTTGTATTGTCATGAGTATCTGGGCAGATTTCAGAAATAAAATCGGTGATTGGACGACGATGACACTGAGACAGAAACTATGGGAATAATTGTTCCCAAATTTGAACGCTCTGGCTGTAAATGGTTAAAGGTTGTTAAAAATTGTATCCGCCACTCAGTTGATGTATATATTGAGTGGGGACACAGTGTTTGCCTTTTTTCTGGGATTCGACGGCAAAAGAGCTCAAGCAACTGTTGAACTCAGTCCCTGCCCATTCTGGACTCAGCCTGTTGTAAATAATAGAACAATGAGGCTTGGATGCCATCTATTGGACATTTCTTGTAATTGCCACTCAGAGAATGAACAGACAGTGGATTAAATTTTAGTTTTTTAGGCTTTAGTTCTTTGTTGTATTCACCTGCTACGGCGTGTGTAACATTTTTCTGTCAACTCTGCATACAGGTGAAACTCGAAAAATTAGAATATCGTGCAAAAGTTAATGTAACCCATACTATGTTGAACACAAGAGGGCAGTATAGCCCTATGTATTACTTCACAAGACCCAACGTCCCCCCTCCCCTACAAACTCACAGAGTCTCAGAGAGTGACTTGCAAAATTCTGACATTTTCTCCACATTCAAACCAAAATATCTGACTTTCTGTTGGTCGGAGCTAATGACTGTAAATTAGAAAGTTGTCCGGCTTGAGGAGAACTATATCAATACCAATTTTTGTACCTGTAGATGAAACTAACCCCCCACTTTTTTGTCAAAAGGTGGCGCTACTGAGCCCCTCACCACACCCATTTCTGAAACTTTGCACATGTCTACTGGCTAATAAATGTGACGTCTCTGTCGAGTTTCATGCAATTTCAAGTATGTTAAGAGTCTCAAAAGAATCAATAAAGAAAAGTAAAGTTTGAAGTGTTGCCACGGCAACAGTATCTAAGATATCAATAATCCTTTCACAGGTCTAAATCTGCCGTGTGTTTACATTATACACGTAAAGTTAGAAGCAAATCGGGTAAAAACAAGAGGGTGATTTCAAAGCATTTTGAAAGTGACACACTTCCTGCTGCCAGTTGGTGGCGCTATAACTTTGACTCACAATAGTCACATCCATGTGATCGGCCTCTTACAACGAACACACTGCTGAAGTTTCATCAAGATCTGTTAATTTATGCAGAAGTTATAACACATTTCCTGTCTCACTTTTCTCGCCATAAATTTGTTTCCTCGCCACGGCCAAACCGTTCGAGATATCAAAAATCCGCTGGCAATTTTTCATCCTCAATGTCTTGACTTCATGCTGACTGAGATTCGTGGCGATTAAATGATTTCTCTAGGAGGAGTATTTCAAATTCCATTGTATACGTTTTCCAAACAACCCTAAATAGCCGACTTCCTGTTGGGCTGAGGTAAAAAGTAAGAGCATGAAGTATATATGAAACGATGAGATCTATATGTGTACCGACTTTCATATTATTACATGCAAGTGTGTTTGATTTATGGACCATGGTTTCGGACCCCGTTCCAGGGGGCGCTGCTGAAACCCCCTGCCACGCCCGGGTACCATCTTCAGCCCAGCCCTGATGGCCGCAGGTTCTGACCCGTGTGCAAAGTTTCAAGAGTTTTAGAGCATGTTAAGGCCCCCAAAAGTGCCCGAATAGTCGATAAAATAATAATAATAATAATAATAATAATAATAATAATAATAATCCTAAGGAAAACAATAGGGCCTTCGCCTTTTCAGGCTTGGGCCCTAATAATAATAATAATAATAATAATAATCCTAAGGAAAACAATAGGGCCTTCGCCTTTTCAGGCTTGGGCCCTAATAATAATCCTAAGGAAAACAATAGGGCCTTCGCCTTTTCAGGCTTGGGCCCTAATAATAATCCTAAGGAAAACAATAGGGCCTTCGCCTTTTCAAGGCTTGGGCCCTAATAATAATAATAATAATAATAATTAAAGCTGCAAGCAGCGATGACGGGCCCAAGCCGGTGGCACCGCAACCCTGGTGCCTTTAGTTACCGGGCTCATTTCCACTTGGTGGCTTTCGGAAAACAAAGGATGATGGACACAGCAACAACTCAAAAATATAGCTGCAAGCAGCAATGCGATTCCTCCTCAAAATGGCAAATCATTTAAAATTGATCAATAGAGGGTTGGGGTTAAACCCTCCCAATGAAAAAATCCAAAAAACATGTCTTTCTGTCTGAATCCTAAACTAAACATTTTCAGTGTACAGGAAAATCCATCATGCCGGACCTTATGGATCCTGTAGGGTTTTTTGTTTACAATGAGAAATGAGGTATGTTCACCAGGTTTCAGAAAAACTAAATAAATGGGGTGGAAATACAATCACTTTGAAAAATTGACATTTGGGCATGGCCTGTACCGCCCCCTAAGGGCGAATGTGAGCCATTCTTGGTTTGTAGGTTCCTGTTGGCCTGTAGTATTAATGTACCAAATTAGAAAGTATTTGACAAAAAAATGTGCAATTTGGGAATGTCCTTTAGCACCCCCTAAGGGCAAATGTGAGACATTCTTGGTTTGTGGATTTCTGTTGGCCTGTAGTGTCAATATACCAAATTAGAAAATTTTTGACCATAAAATGGGAATTTTGGGCATAGCCTGTAGCGCCCCCTAATGGCGAATATGGGCAATTCTTTGTTTGTGGGTTCCTGTTGGCCTGTAGTATCAATGTACCAAATTAGAACATTTTTGACCAGCAAATGGGAATTTAGGGCGTGGCCTGTAGCACCCCATAAGGGCGAATGTGGGCCACTCTTGGTTTGTGAATTCCTGTTGGCCTGTAGTATCAATATACAACATTAGAACATTTTTGACCAGAAAATGGGAATTTTGGGCATGGCCTGTAGCGCCCCCTAAGGGCGAATGTGGGATATTCTTTACGCAGTACTTCAGAGTGATGTCATCTTGAAGTATATATATATAGGTCTATTTCTAACCCACACCTATAATATCACTTCTGAAGGCATGGATTTAACCACTGGAGTGGTATGGATTACTTTTATGCTGCATTTATTTGATTTTTGTAGCTTCTGAGTTCTGATCACCATTCAAGTCATTGAAAGGTCCAACAGGGTTGAGATAATCTTCTAAAAAGCTTAATTTGTGTTCACTAGAAGAAAGAAAACAATACACATCTGGGATGCAATGAGGGTGAGTATACGATGAGAGAAATTTATTTTTGGGGTGAAAACCATTTGTAGGCCTACTTTTTATTTACTTGGAAAATTGTTACTGTCTCTTTAAGAGGATTTTAAACGCATTTCATTCAAGGCACAGTCTGTGCGGCTTGTTTTAGTGAGTTTAATCTTTTGAGAACTGTGAAGTCTCATTATTTTCGTGCTGTTACATCTGTATTCATTTCAGAGATTACTTGATTGAGATTGTGAAACTACATACAACCGACAAACCTCCATGAAGATGCGAGTAAAAATGAGATGCCTCGCGCTGTCAGACACAACGCTGATAATCATTCTCGGAAGTGTTGATACTAGATTTCGATTCGCGATTTCTTCATCAACTGTTTATGTTCACTTGGGACAAAACAGACAATATATCATGTAATTTGACATTTTGTACTATGAAATTGTCCGTTCAAACGCAAGAAGAAGCGAATGCGATCTCTCATCGGGGCTCGTGCGTTAGACGCGACGCATCTCGCGGTTTCACACAAAACTGCTCACAAACATTTATTTGAGTTGTTTTGTCATTTTTTTCCAAAAATAACTAGCAATACTCCTACAAATAAATGCTTCGTAACTAAAACGTTTTGACTTTCTATAGAAAATATAGACAACACACGTTCTTACCTTGCAAAAATCGCCTCAGTATTTAATTTGAAGCAGTAAATCCAACACTGGAGTAAATCTCTCGTGATATCACCTTTCCATTGAAATGAAGGAAGACGGTGATGACGATACAGTTATTATTCTTGCCCAGTAACCCCTTAACCAATCACATGTGCCTTTAGCTTGTATTGTCATGAGTATCTGGGCAGACTTCAGAAATAAAATCGGTGATCGGACGACGATGACACTGAGACAGGAACCATGGGAATAATTGTTCCCAAATTTGAACGCTCTGGCTGTAAATGGTTAAAGGTTGTTAAAAATTGTATCCTCCACTCAGTTGATGTATATATTGAGTGGGGACACATTGTTTGCCTTTTTTTCTGGGATTCGACTGCAAAAGAGCTCAAGCAACTGTTGAACTCAGTCCCTGCCCATTCTGGACTCAGACCTGTTGTAAATCATTGAACAATGAGGCTTGGATGCCATCTATTGGACATTTCTTGTAATTGCCACTCAGAGAATGAACAGACAGTGGATTAAACTTTAGTTTTTTAGGCTTTAGTTCTTGTTTGTATTCACCTGCTACGGCGTGTGTAACATTTTTCTGTCAACTCTGCATACAGGTGAAACTCGAAAAATTAGAATATCGTGCAAAAGTGAATGTAACCCATACTATGTTGAACACAAGAGGGCAGTATAGCCCTATGTATTACTTCACAAGCCCCCCTCCCTTCCTACTCCTCACACACAAAGTCTTAGAGAGTGACTTGCAAAATTCTGACATTTTCTCCACATTCAAACCAAAATATCTGACTTTCTGTTGGTCGGAGCTAATGACTGTAAATTAGAAAGTTGTCCGGCTTGAGGAGAACTATATCAATACCAATTTTTGTACCTGTAGATGAAACTAACCCCCCACTTTTTTGTCAAAAGGTGGCGCTACTGAGCCCCTCACCACACCCATTTCTGAAACTTTGCACATGTCTACTGGCTAATAAATGTGACGTCTCTGTCGAGTTTCATGCAATTTCAAGTAGGTTAAGAGTCTCAAAAGCATCAATAAAGAAAAGTAAAGTTTGAAGCGTTGCCACGGCAACAGTATCTAAGATATCAATAATCCTTTCACAGGTCTAAATCTGCCGTGTGTTTACATTATACACGTAAAGTTTGAAGCAAATCGGGTAAAAACAAGAGGGTGATTTCAAAGCATTTTGAAAGTGACACACTTCCTGCTGCCAGTTGGTGGCGCTATAACTTTGACTCACAATAGTCACATCCATGTGATCGGCCTCTTACAACGAACACACTGCTGAAGTTTCATCAAGATCTGTTAATTTATGCAGAAGTTATAACACACTTCCTGTCTCACTTTTCTCGCCATAAATTTGTTTCCTCGCCACGGCCAAACCGTTCGAGATATCAAAAATCCGCTGGCAATTTTTCATCCTCAATGTCTTGACTTCATGCTGACTGAGATTCGTGGCGATTAAATGATTTCTCTAGGAGGAGTATTTCAAATTCCATTGTATACGTTTTCCAAACAACCCTAAATAGCCGACTTCCTGTTGGGCTGAGGTAAAAAGTAAGAGCATGAAGTATATATGAAACGATGAGATCTATATGTGTACCGACTTTCATATTATTACATGCAAGTGTGTTTGATTTATGGACCAAGGTTTCGGACCCCGTTCCAGGGGGCGCTGCTGAGCCCCCCTGCCACGCCCGGGTACCATCTTCAGCCCAGCCCTGATGGCCGCAGGTTCTGACCCGTGTGCAAAGTTTCAAGAGTTTTAGAGCATGTTAAGGCCCCCAAAAGTGCCCGAATAGTCGATAAAATAATAATAATAATAATAATAATAATAATAATAATAATAATAATAATAATCCTAAGGAAAACAATAGGGCCTTCGCCTTTTCAGGCTTGGGCCCTAATAATAATAATCCTAAGGAAAACAATAGGGCCTTCGCCTTTTCAGGCTTGGGCCCTAATAATAATAATAATAATTAAAGCTGCAAGCAGCGATGACGGGCCCAAGCCGGTGGCACCGCAACCCTGGTGCCTTTAGTTACCGGGCTCATTTCCACTTGGTGGCTTTCGGAAAACAAAGGATGATGGACACAGCAACAACTCAAAAATATAGCTGCAAGCAGCAATGCGATTCCTCCTCAAAATGGCAAATCATTTAAAATTGATCAATAGAGGGTTGGGGTTAAACCCTCCCAATGAAAAAATCCAAAAAACATGTCTTTCTGTCTGAATCCTAAACTAAACATTTTCAGTGTACAGGAAAATCCATCATGCCGGACCTTATGGATCCTGTAGGGTTTTTTGTTTACAATGAGAAATGAGGTATGTTCACCAGGTTTCAGAAAACTAAATAAATGGGGTGGAAATACAATCACTTTAAAAAAATGACATTTGGGCATGGCCTGTACCGCCCCCTAAGGGCGAATGTGAGCCATTCTTGGTTTGTAGGTTCCTGTTGGCCTGTAGTATTAATGTACCAAATTAGAAAGTATTTGACAAAAAAATGTGCAATTTGGGAATGTCCTTTAGCGCCCCCTAAGGGCGAATGTGAGACATTCTTGGTTTCTGGATTTCTGTTGGCCTGTAGTGTCAATATACCAAATTAGAAAATTTTTGACAATAAAATGGGAATTTTGGGCATAGCCTGTAGCGCCCCCTAATGGCGAATATGGGCAATTCTTTGTTTGTGGGTTCCTGTTGGCCTGTAGTATCAATGTACCAAATTAGAACATTTTTGACCAGCAAATGGGAATTTAGGGCGTGGCCTGTAGCGCCCCATAAGGGCGAATGTGGGCCACTCTTGGTTTGTGAATTCCTGTTGGCCTGTAGTATCAATATACAACATTAGAACATTTTTGACCAGAAAATGGGAATTTTGGGCATGGCCTGTAGCGCCCCCTAAGGGCGAATGTGGGATATTCTTTACGCAGTACTTCAGAGTGATGTCATCTTGAAGTATATATATATAGGTCTATTTCTAACCCACACCTATAATATCACTTCTGAAGGCATGGATTTAACCACTGGAGTGGTATGGATTACTTTTATGCTGCATTTATTTGATTTTTGTAGCTTCTGAGTTCTGATCACCATTCAAGTCATTGAAAGGTCCAACAGGGTTGAGATAATCTTCTAAAAAGCTTAATTTGTGTTCACTAGAAGAAAGAAAACAATACACATCTAGGATGCAATGAGGGTGAGTATACGATGAGAGAAATTTATTTTTGGGGTGAAAACCATTTGTAGGCCTACTTTTTATTTACTTGGAAAATTGTTACTGTCTCTTTAAGAGGATTTTAAACGCATTTCATTCAAGGCACACTCTGTGCGGCTTGTTTTAGTGAGTTTAATCTTTTGAGAACTGTGAAGTCTCATTATTTTCGTGCTGTTACATCTGTATTCATTTCAGAGATTACTTGATTGAGATTGTGAAACTACATACAACCGACAAACCTCCATGAAGATGCGAGTAAAAATGAGATGCGCTGTCAGGCACAACGCTGATAATCATTCTCGGAAGTGTTGATACTAGATTTCGATTCGCGATTTCTTCATCAACTGTTTATGTTCACTTGGGACAAAACAGACAATATATCATGTAATTTGACATTTTGTAGTATGAAATTGTCCGTTCAAACGCAAGAAGAAGCGAATGCGATCTCTCATCGGGGCTCGTGCGTTAGACGCGACGCATCTCGCGGTTTCACACAAAACTGCTCACAAACATTTATTTGAGTTATTTTGTCATTTTTTTCCAGAAATAACTAGCAATACTCCTACAAATAAATGCTTCGTAACTAAAACGTTTTGACTTTCTATAGAAAATATAGACAACACACGTTCTTACCTTGCAAAAATCGCCTCAGTATTTAATTTGAAGCAGTAAATCCAACACTGGAGTAAATCTCTCGTGATATCACCTTTCCATTGAAATGAAGGAAGACGGTGATGACGATACAGTTATTATTCTTGCCCAGTAACCCCTTAACCAATCACATGTGCCTTTAGCTTGTATTGTCATGAGTATCTGGGCAGACTTCAGAAATAAAATCGGTGATCGGACGACGATGACACTGAGACAGGAACCATGGGAATAATTGTTCCCAAATTTGAACGCTCTGGCTGTAAATGGTTAAAGGTTGTTAAAAATTGTATCCTCCACTCAGTTGATGTATATATTGAGTGGGGACACATTGTTTGCCTTTTTTCTGGGATTCGACTGCAAAAGAGCTCAAGCAACTGTTGAACTCAGTCCCTGCCCATTCTGGACTCAGACCTGTTGTAAATCATTGAACAATGAGGCTTGGATGCCATCTATTGGACATTTCTTGTAATTGCCACTCAGAGAATGAACAGACAGTGGATTAAACTTTAGTTTTTTAGGCTTTAGTTCTTTGTTGTATTCACCTGCTACGGCGTGTGTAACATTTTTCTGTCAACTCTGCATACAGGTGAAACTCGAAAAATTAGAATATCGTGCAAAAGTTAATGTAACCCATACTATGTTGAACACAAGAGGGCAGTATAGCCCTATGTATTACTTCACAAGCCCCCCTCCCTTCCTACTCCTCACACACAAAGTCTTAGAGAGTGACTTGCAAAATTCTGACATTTTCTCCACATTCAAACCAAAATATCTGACTTTCTGTTGGTCGGAGCTAATGACTGTAAATTAGAAAGTTGTCCGGCTTGAGGAGAACTATATCAATACCAATTTTTGTACCTGTAGATGAAACTAACCCCCCACTTTTTTGTCAAAAGGTGGCGCTACTGAGCCCCTCACCACACCCATTTCTGAAACTTTGCACATGTCTACTGGCTAATAAATGTGACGTCTCTGTCGAGTTTCATGCAATTTCAAGTATGTTAAGAGTCTCAAAAGCATCAATAAAGAAAAGTAAAGTTTGAAGTGTTGCCACGGCAACAGTATCTAAGATATCAATAATCCTTTCACAGGTCTAAATCTGCCGTGTGTTTACATTATACACGTAAAGTTTGAAGCAAATCGGGTAAAAACAAGAGGGTGATTTCAAAGCATTTTGAAAGTGACACACTTCCTGCTGCCAGTTGGTGGCGCTATAACTTTGACTCACAATAGTCACATCCATGTGATCGGCCTCTTACAACGAACACACTGCTGAAGTTTCATCAAGATCTGTTAATTTATGCAGAAGTTATAACACACTTCCTGTCTCACTTTTCTCGCCATAAATTTGTTTCCTCGCCACGGCCAAACCGTTCGAGATATCAAAAATCCGCTGGCAATTTTTCATCCTCAATGTCTTGACTTCATGCTGACTGAGATTCGTGGCGATTAAATGATTTCTCTAGGAGGAGTATTTCAAATTCCATTGTATACGTTTTCCAAACAACCCTAAATAGCCGACTTCCTGTTGGGCTGAGGTAAAAAGTAAGAGCATGAAGTATATATGAAACGATGAGATCTATATGTGTACCGACTTTCATATTATTACATGCAAGTGTGTTTGATTTATGGACCAAGGTTTCGGACCCCGTTCCAGGGGGCGCTGCTGAGCCCCCCTGCCACGCCCGGGTACCATCTTCAGCCCAGCCCTGATGGCCGCAGGTTCTGACCCGTGTGCAAAGTTTCAAGAGTTTTAGAGCATGTTAAGGCCCCCAAAAGTGCCCGAATAGTCGATAAAATAATAATAATAATAATAATAATAATAATAATAATAATAATAATCCTAAGGAAAACAATAGGGCCTTCGCCTTTTCAGGCTTGGGCCCTAATTAAAGCTGCAAGCAGCGATGACGGGCCCAAGCCAGTGGCACCGCAACCCTGGTGCCTTTAGTTACCGGGCTCATTTCCACTTGGTGGCTTTCGGAAAACAAAGGATGATGGACACAGCAACAACTCAAAAATATAGCTGCAAGCAGCAATGCGATTCCTCCTCAAAATGGCAAATCATTTAAAATTGATCAATAGAGGGTTGGGGTTAAACCCTCCCAATGAAAAAATCCAAAAAACATGTCTTTCTGTCTGAATCCTAAACTAAACATTTTCAGTGTACAGGAAAATCCATCATGCCGGACCTTATGGATCCTGTAGGGTTTTTTGTTTACAATGAGAAATGAGGTATGTTCACCAGGTTTCAGAAAAACTAAATAAATGGGGTGGAAATTCAATCACTTTTAAAAATTGACATTTGGGCATGGCCTGTACCGCCCCCTAAGGGCGAATGTGAGCCATTCTTGGTTTGTAGGTTCCTGTTGGCCTGTAGTATTAATGTACCAAATTAGAAAGTATTTGACAAAAAAATGTGCAATTTGGGAATGTCCTTTAGCACCCCCTAAGGGCAAATGTGAGACATTCTTGGTTTGTGGATTTCTGTTGGCCTGTAGTGTCAATATACCAAATTAGAAAATTTTTGACCATAAAATGGGAATTTTGGGCATAGCCTGTAGCGCCCCCTAATGGCGAATATGGGCAATTCTTTGTTTGTGGGTTCCTGTTGGCCTGTAGTATCAATGTACCAAATTAGAACATTTTTGACCAGCAAATGGGAATTTAGGGCGTGGCCTGTAGCGCCCCATAAGGGCGAATGTGGGCCACTCTTGGTTTGTGAATTCCTGTTGGCCTGTAGTATCAATATACAACATTAGAACATTTTTGACCAGAAAATGGGAATTTTGGGCATGGCCTGTAGCGCCCCCTAAGGGCGAATGTGGGATATTCTTTACGCAGTACTTCAGAGTGATGTCATCTTGAAGTATATATATATAGGTCTATTTCTAACCCACACCTATGATATCACTTCTGAAGGCATGGATTTAACCACTGGAGTGGTATGGATTACTTTTATGCTGCATTTATTTGATTTTTGCAGCTTCTGAGTTCTGATCACCATTCAAGTCATTGAAAGGTCCAACAGGGTTGAGATAATCTTCTAAAAAGCTTAATTTGTGTTCACTAGAAGAAAGAAAACAATACACATCTGGGATGCAATGAGGGTGAGTATACGATGAGAGAAATTTATTTTTGGGGTGAAAACCATTTGTAGGCCTACTTTTTATTTACTTGGAAAATTGTTACTGTCTCTTTAAGAGGATTTTAAACGCATTTCATTCAAGGCACAGTCTGTGCGGCTTGTTTTAGTGAGTTTAATCTTTTGAGAACTGTGAAGTCTCATTATTTTCGTGCTGTTACATCTGTATTCATTTCAGAGATTACTTGATTGAGATTGTGAAACTACATACAACCGACAAACCTCCATGAAGATGCGAGTAAAAATGAGATGCCTCGCGCTGTCAGACACAACGCTGATAATCATTCTCGGAAGTGTTGATACTAGATTTCGATTCGCGATTTCTTCATCAACTGTTTATGTTCACTTGGGACAAAACAGACAATATATCATGTAATTTGTCATTTTATGAAATTGTCCGTTCAAACGCAAGAAGAAGCGAATGCGATCTCTCATCGGGGCTCGTGCGTTAGACGCGACGCATCTCGCGGTTTCACACAAAACTGCTCACAAACATTTATTTGAGTTATTTTGTCATTTTTTTCCAGAAATAACTAGCAATACTCCTACAAATAAATGCTTCGTAACTAAAACGTTTTGACTTTCTATAGAAAATATAGACAACACACGTTCTTACCTTGCAAAAATCGCCTTGGTATTTAATTTGAAGCAGTAAATCCAACACTGGAGTAAATCTCTCGTGATATCACCTTTCCATTGAAATGAAGGAAGACGGTGATGACGATACAGTTATTATTCTTGCCCAGTAACCCCTTAACCAATCACATGTGCCTTTAGCTTGTATTGTCATGAGTATCTGGGCAGACTTCAGAAATAAAATCGGTGATCGGACGACGATGACACTGAGACAGGAACCATGGGAATAATTGTTCCCAAATTTGAACGCTCTGGCTGTAAATGGTTAAAGGTTGTTAAAAATTGTATCCTCCACTCAGTTGATGTATATATTGAGTGGGGACACATTGTTTGCCTTTTTTCTGGGATTCGACTGCAAAAGAGCTCAAGCAACTGTTGAACTCAGTCCCTGCCCATTCTGGACTCAGACCTGTTGTAAATCATTGAACAATGAGGCTTGGATGCCATCTATTGGACATTTCTTGTAATTGCCACTCAGAGAATGAACAGACAGTGGATTAAACTTTAGTTTTTTAGGCTTTAGTTCTTTGTTGTATTCACCTGCTACGGCGTGTGTAACATTTTTCTGTCAACTCTGCATACAGGTGAAACTCGAAAAATTAGAATATCGTGCAAAAGTTAATGTAACCCATACTATGTTGAACACAAGAGGGCAGTATAGCCCTATGTATTACTTCACAAGCCCCCCTCCCTTCCTACTCCTCACACACAAAGTCTTAGAGAGTGACTTGCAAAATTCTGACATTTTCTCCACATTCAAACCAAAATATCTGACTTTCTGTTGGTCGGAGCTAATGACTGTAAATTAGAAAGTTGTCCGGCTTGAGGAGAACTATATCAATACCAATTTTTGTACCTGTAGATGAAACTAACCCCCCACTTTTTTGTCAAAAGGTGGCGCTACTGAGCCCCTCACCACACCCATTTCTGAAACTTTGCACATGTCTACTGGCTAATAAATGTGACGTCTCTGTCGAGTTTCATGCAATTTCAAGTATGTTAAGAGTCTCAAAAGCATCAATAAAGAAAAGTAAAGTTTGAAGTGTTGCCACGGCAACAGTATCTAAGATATCAATAATCCTTTCACAGGTCTAAATCTGCCGTGGGTTTACATTATACACGTAAAGTTTGAAGCAAATCGGGTAAAAACAAGAGGGTGATTTCAAAGCATTTTGAAAGTGACACACTTCCTGCTGCCAGTTGGTGGCGCTATAACTTTGACTCACAATAGTCACATCCATGTGATCGGCCTCTTACAACGAACACACTGCTGAAGTTTCATCAAGATCTGTTAATTTATGCAGAAGTTATAACACACTTCCTGTCTCACTTTTCTCGCCATAAATTTGTTTCCTCGCCACGGCCAAACCGTTCGAGATATCAAAAATCCGCTGGCAATTTTTCATCCTCAATGTCTTGACTTCATGCTGACTGAGATTCGTGGCGATTAAATGATTTCTCTAGGAGGAGTATTTCAAATTCCACTGTATACGTTTTCCAAACAACCCTAAATAGCCGACTTCCTGTTGGGCTGAGGTAAAAAGTAAGAGCATGAAGTATATATGAAACGATGAGATCTATATGTGTACCGACTTTCATATTATTACATGCAAGTGTGTTTGATTTATGGACCAAGGTTTCGGACCCCGTTCCAGGGGGCGCTGCTGAGCCCCCCTGCCACGCCCGGGTACCATCTTCAGCCCAGCCCTGATGGCCGCAGGTTCTGACCCGTGTGCAAAGTTTCAAGAGTTTTAGAGCATGTTAAGGCCCCCAAAAGTGCCCGAATAGTCGATAAAATAATAATAGTAATAATAATAATAATAATAATAATAATAATAATAATAATAATCCTAAGGAAAACAATAGGGCCTTCGCCTTTTCAGGCTTGGGCCCTAATAAACTGAATTATAATCATGATAAAAAAAATGCATGTAACTATAACATGTTATATAACTAAATCATGTTAGTTTACATGTTAGCATAGCATGTTTAAATTCTAAATGAAAAATAACAGCAACTGTGGGAGCTTTAAGTAATGTCCTATGATTATCAACAATTAACATATACTGTATGTGTGCAACAGCACAGCCAGACAGCTCCTTTCTGTACCTTAAACTCAGTGGTTCTTAACTGACAGTTCAGGACAGTTTTTACATTGTAAATCAATTGGAAACCCACAATAGTAAAAACGTAACCTGTATTTAATGTATCCTGGGTTGCATTTCCTTTTATGCAGCATAGTTTTGTTCATGGTTTTGAAGTACAAGGATATGCGTCAAGTGACGTTATTGTTGTTGACATCGTTGAAAACGGACGATTACAGCGTTCAGTTAAAGTCTGCTACTGTTGCGTCAATGGTTTATATTTACAACGTGTTTTTGCAGCGGTTGAGTATTCTAACCAATCACTAACATGTCTGTTGAGGAATGAAACAGCAATGGCCAATCAGAGCCACTTAGATTAGTCCCCCGTGCTATCAGTAAAGACAACTGATCCTAATGTGCAAGTTTTAAACTGTCTGAACGCCCAAATGCTTGCTTTGTTCTAGCTCTGTTCGCATGGCACACGAAAAATTATTAATGAAGAAACATCACCTGACACTTGAAAAGAATCTGTAAAACAAAAGCGAAAAGAACTTTGATTCATTGCATATTGCAACGCTCACTTTGATAATGGATGATAAATACACTGAAAATGAGCAACACGCCAAAACTAAAGCGATCCCGTTCTACAAGACACCGACGTGGTGTAAATAATTGATTTATTATGCTGATTAGACAGCTTTGTTTTTAATGAGAGCCTTCACGGGAGTGCAGAACATTGTGCAGAGTGTCACTGAGCTTGCGTTGAAATGCAGGACTCAAACAGTGTAAACCTGCAGTGAGTGACCGTTTCATTGTATTGGGAGAGTTTGTCACGTTGCTCGATTTCTGTGTACAATTTTTGAAAATGTATTTACAGGTTTGTTTTGTCATGTTAATAATAGGCCAATGTGAATTTGATTCGTACAAAATAGCAAAAGTCATTCGGCTGAACTGTTCGAAGTGTTTTGGAGGTGTAGACAAAATAATGAATATGGTATATTTCAGGAATCACCGTCATTATCGCATCTGCTCTTCTAAGACCCATTTGCCACGCAGATTGGTAGATTTAACATTTTCACGAATGGCACAAACTCCGATAGCAAATGACTGTTTTTTATTAAAGTGCAACCACTGAGGCCAAAATTTATCTACCGATGATCTTGCATGAACAAGATCGCCATTTAAGATCTAATGGGATGAATGGTCCCCTGTCTCGCCACCTACGGTCTTACTGAATGCTTTAACAATTTAAATCATCTGTTAAAAAGTTTGAATATTGAATCTGCCATATTATTTCATGTACATTCACTAATAATTTAAGCAGATATCCATTTAAATATTTTGTATATTTGCCTTACCATAAACATTATTACAATATAAAATACAATATATTATAATGCTTAAAAGAAACTGGAGTGCAGCTCATATCCGCCGTTGAAATGAAGAACCACACGGTTGCTTGCTTTGTGACGTCATGGTAATTTAATATTTTAATCAACATTAATATAAAGTAAAATAAAGTACTTTCCTTCTTTTTTATGGGGTGTCCAGCCCTTTCACATTCCACTTGGAGAGAGACAATCAACAAAAATCGCGATTACAATATCAAGGGCAATAATCATCAATTAAAGCTGCAAGCAGCGATGACGGGCCCAAGCCGGTGGCACCGCAACCCTGGTGCCTTTAGTTACCGGGCTCATTTCCACTTGGTGGCTTTCGGAAAACAAAGGATGATGGACACAGCAACAACTAAAAGATATAGCTGCAAGCAGCAATGCGATTCCTCCTCAAAATGGCAAATCATTTAAAATTGATCAATAGAGGGTTGGGGTTAAACCCTCCCAATGAAAAAATCCAAAAAACATGTCTTTCTGTCTGAATCCTAAACTAAACATTTTCAGTGTACAGGAAAATCCATCATACCGGACCTTATGGATCCTGGAGGGTTTTTTGTTTACAATGAGAAATGAGGTATGTTCACCAGGTTTCAGAAAACTAAATAAATGGGGTGGAAATACAATCACTTTAAAAAAATGACATTTGGGCATGGCCTGTAGCGCCCCCTAAGGGCGAATGTGAGCCATTCTTGGTTTGTAGGTTCCTGTTGGCCTGTAGTATTAATGTACCAAATTAGAAAGTATTTGACAAAAAAATGTGCAATTTGGGAATGGCCTTTAGCGCCCCCTAAGGGCGAATGTGAGACATTCTTGGTTTGTGGATTTCTGTTGGCCTGTAGTGTCAATATACCAAATTAGAACATTTTTGACCATAAAATGGGAATTTTGGGCATAGCCTGTAGCGCCCCCTAATGGCGAATATGGGCAATTCTTTGTTTGTGGGTTCCTGTTGGCCTGTAGTATCAATGTACCAAATTAGAACATGTTTGACCAGCAAATGGGAATTTAGGGCGTGGCCTGTAGCGCCCCCTAAGGGCGAATGTGGGCCATTCTTGGTTTGTGGGTTCCTGTTGGCCTGTAGTATCAATGTACCAAATTAGAACATTTTTGACCAGCAAATGGGAATTTTGGGCATGGCCTGTAGCGCCCCCTAAGGGCGAATGTGGGATATTCTTTACGCAGTACTTCAGAGTGATGTCATCTTGAAGTATAAATATATAGGTCTGTTTCTAACCCACACCTATAATATCACTTCTGAAGGCATGGATTTAACCACTGGAGTGGTATGGATTACTTTTATGCTGCATTTATGTGATTTTTGTAGCTTCTGAGTTCTGATCACCATTCAAGTCATTGAAAGGTCCAACAGGGTTGAGATAATCTTCTAAAAAGCTTAATTTGTGTTCACTAGAAGAAAGAAAACAATACACATCTGGGATGGAATGAGGGTGAGTATACGATGAGAGAAATTTATTTTTGGGGTGAAAACCATTTGTAGGCCTACTTTTTACTTATTTGGAAAATTGTTACTGTCTCTTTAAGAGGATTTTAAACGCATTTCATTCAAGGCACAGTCTGTGCGGCTTGTTTTATTGAGTTTAATCTTTTGAGAACTGTGAAGTCTCATTATTTTCGTGCTGTTACATCTGTATTCATTTCAGAGATTACTTGATTGAGATTGTGAAACTACATACAACCGACAAACCTCCATGAAGATGCGAGTAAAAATGAGATGCCTCGCGCTGTCAGACACAACGCTGATAATCATTCTCGGAAGTGTTGATACTAGATTTAGATTCGCGATTTCTTCATCAACTGTTTATGTTCACTTGGGACAAAACAGACAATATATCATGTATTTTGACATTTTGTAGTATGAAATTCTCCGTTCAAACGCAAGAAGAAGCGAATGCGATCTCTCATCGGGGCTCGTGCGTTAGACGCGACGCATCTCGCGGTTTCACACAAAACTGCTCACAAACATTTATTTGAGTTGTTTTGTCATTTTTTTCCAGAAATAACTAGCAATACTCCTACAAATAAATGCTTCGTAACTAAAACGTTTTGACTTTCTATAGAAAATATAGACAACACGTTCTTACCTTGCAAAAATCGCCTCAGTATTTAATTTGAAGCAGTAAATCCAACACTGGAGTAAATCTCTCGTGATATCACCTTTCCATTGAAATGAAGGAAGACGGTGATGACGATACAGTTATTATTCTTGCCCAGTAACCCCTTAACCAATCACATGTGCCTTTAGCTTGTATTGTCATGAGTATCTGGGCAGATTTCAGAAATAAAATCGGTGATCGGACGACGATGACACTGAGACAGAAACCATGGGAATAATTGTTCCCAAATTTGAACGCTCTGGCTGTAAATGGTTAAAGGTTGTTAAAAATTGTATCCGCCACTCAGTTGATGTATATATTGAGTGGGGACACATTGTTTGCCTTTTTTCTGGGATTCGACTGCAAAAGAGCTCAAGCAACTGTTGAACTCAGTCCCTGCCCATTCTGGACTCAGACCTGTTGTAAATCATTGAACAATGAGGCTTGGATGCCATCTATTGGACATTTCTTGTAATTGCCACTCAGAGAATGAACAGACAGTGGATTAAACTTTAGTTTTTTAGGCTTTAGTTCTTTGTTGTATTCACCTGCTACGGCGTGTGTAACATTTTTCTGTCAACTCTGCATACAGGTGAAACTCGAAAAATTAGAATATCGTGCAAAAGTTAATGTAACCCATACTATGTTGAACACAAGAGGGCAGTATAGCCCTATGTATTACTTCACAAGACCCCCTCCCTTCCTACTCCTCACACACAGAGTCTTAGAGAGTGACTTGCAAAATTCTGACATTTTCTCCACATTCAAACCAAAATATCTGACTTTCTGTTGGTCGGAGCTAATGACTGTAAATTAGAAAGTTGTCCGGCTTGAGGAGAACTATATCAATACCAATTTTTGTACCTGTAGATGAAACTAACCCCCCACTTTTTTGTCAAAAGGTGGCGCTACTGAGCCCCTCACCACACCCATTTCTGAAACTTTGCACATGTCTACTGGCTAATAAATGTGACGTCTCTGTCGAGTTTCATGCAATTTCAAGTATGTTAAGAGTCTCAAAAGCATCAATAAAGAAAAGTAAAGTTTGAAGTGTTGCCACGGCAACAGTATCTAAGATATCAATAATCCTTTCACAGGTCTAAATCTGCCGTGTGTTTACATTATACACGTAAAGTTTGAAGCAAATCGGGTAAAAACAAGAGGGTGATTTCAAAGCATTTTGAAAGTGACACACTTCCTGCTGCCAGTTGGTGGCGCTATAACTTTGACTCACAATAGTCACATCCATGTGATCGGCCTCTTACAACGAACACACTGCTGAAGTTTCATCAAGATCTGTTAATTTATGCAGAAGTTATAACACACTTCCTGTCTCACTTTTCTCGCCATAAATTTGTTTCCTCGCCACGGCCAAACCGTTCGAGATATCAAAAATCCGCTAGCAATTTTTCATCCTCAATGTCTTGACTTCATGCTGACTGAGATTCGTGGCGATTAAATGATTTCTCTAGGAGGAGTATTTCAAATTCCATTGTATACGTTTTCCAAACAACCCTAAATAGCCGACTTCCTGTTGGGCTGAGGTAAAAAGTAAGAGCATGAAGTATATATGAAACGATGAGATCTATATGTGTACCGACTTTCATATTATTACATGCAAGTGTGTTTGATTTATGGACCAAGGTTTCGGACCCCGTTCCAGGGGGCGCTGCTGAGCCCCCCTGCCACGCCCGGGTACCATCTTCAGCCCAGCCCTGATGGCCGCAGGTTCTGACCCGTGTGCAAAGTTTCAAGAGTTTTAGAGCATGTTAAGGCCCCCAAAAGTGCCCGAATAGTCGATAAAATAATAATAATAATAATAATAATAATAATTAAAGCTGCAAGCAGCGATGACGGGCCCAAGCCGGTGGCACCGCAACCCTGGTGCCTTTAGTTACCGGGCTCATTTCCACTTGGTGGCTTTCGGAAAACAAAGGATGATGGACACAGCAACAACTCAAAAATATAGCTGCAAGCAGCAATGCGATTCCTCCTCAAAATGGCAAAACATTTAAAATTGATCAATAGAGTGTCGGGGTTAAACCCTCCCAATGAAAAAATCCAAAAAACATGTCTTTCTGTCTGAATCCTAAACTAAACATTTTCAGTGTACAGGAAAATCCATCATGTCGGACCTTATGGATCCTGTAGGGTTTTTTGTTTACAATGAGAAATGAGGTATGTTCACCATGTTTCAGAAAAACTAAATAAATGGGGTGGAAATACAATCACTTTGAAAAAATGACATTTGGGCATGGCCTGTAGCGCCCCCTAAGGGTGAATGTGAGCCATTCTTGGTTTGTAGGTTCCTGTTGGCCTGTAGTATTAATGTACCAAATTAGAAAGTATTTGACAAAAAAATTTGCAATTTGGGAATGGCCTTTAGCGCCCCCTAAGGGCGAATGTGAGACATTCTTGGTTTGTGGATTTCTGTTGGCCTGTAGTGTCAATATACCAAATTAGAACATTTTTGACCATAAAATGGGAATTTTGGGCATAGCCTGTAGCGCCCCCTAATGCGAATATGGGCAATTCTTTGTTTGTGGGTTCCTGTTGGCCTGTAGTATCAATGTACCAAATTAGAACATTTTTGACCAGCAAATGGGAATTTAGGGCGTGGCCTGTAGCGCCCCCTAAGGGCGAATGTGGGCCATTCTTGGTTTGTGGATTCCTGTTGGCCTGTAGTATCAATCTACAAAATTAGAACATTTTTGACCAGAAAATGGGAATTTTGGGCATGGCCTGTAGCGCCCCCTAAGGGCGAATGTGGGCCATTCTTGGTTTGTGGATTCCTGTTGGCCTGTAGTATCAATATACAAAATTGGAACATTTTTGACCAGAAAATGGGAATTTTGGGCATGGCCTGTAGCGCCCCCTAAGGGCAAATGTGGGATATTCTTTACGCAGTACTTCAGAGTGATGTCATCTTTAAGTATATATATATAGGTCTGTTTCTAATCCACACCTATAATATCACTTCTGAAGGCATGGATTAAACCACAGGAGTGGTATGGATTACTTTTATGCTGCATTTATGTGATTTTTGAAGCTTCTGAGTTCTGATCACCATTCAAGTCATTGAAAGGTCCAACAGGGTTGAGATAATCTTCTAAAAAGCTTAATTTGTGTTCACTAGAAGAAAGAAAATAATACACATCTGGGATGGAATGAGGGTGAGTATACGATGAGAGAAATTTATTTTTGGGGTGAAAACCATTTGTAGGCCTACTTTTTATTTACTTGGAAAATTGTTACTGTCTCTTTAAGAGGATTTTAAACGCATTTCATTCAAGCCGTCAAGCCGTCTGTGCGGCTTGTTTTATTGAGATATAATCTTTTGAGAACTGTGAAGTCTCATTATTTTCGTGCTGTTACATCTGTATTCATTTCAGAGATTAATTGATTGAGATTGTGAAACTACATACAACCGACAAACCTCCATGAAGATGCGAGTAAAAATGAGATGCCTCGCGCTGTCAGACACAACGCTGAAAATCATTCTCGGAAGAGTTGATACTAGATTTAGATTCGCGATTTCTTCATCAACTGTTTATTTTCACTTGAGACAAAACAGACAATATATCATGTATTTTGACATTTTGTTGTTATGAAATTGTCCGTTCAAACGCAAGAAGAAGCGAATGCGATCTCTCATCGGGGCTCGTGAGTTAGACGTGACGCTGCTCGGGGTTTCACACAAAACTGCTCACAAACATTTATTTGAGTTGTTTCGTCATTTTTTTTCCAGAAATAACTAGCAATACTCCTACAAATAAATGCTTCGTAACTAAAACGTTTTGACTTTCTATAGAAAATATAGACAACACGTTCTTACCTTGCAAAAATCGCCTCAGTATTTAATTTGAAGCAGTAAATCCAACACTGGAGTAAATCTCTCGTGATATCACCTTCCCATTGAAATGAAGGAAGACGGTGATGACGATACAGTTATTATTCTTGCCCAGTAACCCCTTAACCAATCACATGTGCCTTTAGCTTGTATTGTCATGAGTATCTGGGCAGATTTCAGAAATAAAATCGGTGATCGGACGACGATGACACTGAGACAGAAACCATGGGAATAATTGTTCCCAAATTTGAACGCTCTGGCTGTAAATGGTTAAAGGTTGTTAAAAATTGTAACCGCCACTCAGTTGATGTTGAGTGGGGACACATTGTTTGCCTTTTTTCTGGGATTCGACTGCAAAAGAGCTCAAGCAACTGTTGAACTCAGTCCCTGCCCATTCTGGACTCAGACCTGTTGTAAATCATTGAACAATGAGGCTTGGATGCCATCTATTGGACATTTCTTGTAATTGCCACTCAGAGAATGAACAGACAGTGGATTACACTTTAGTTTTTTAGGCTTTAGTTCTTTGTTGTATTCACCTGCTACGGCGTGTGTAACATTTTTCTGTCAACTCTGCATACAGGTGAAACTCGAAAAATTTGAATATCGTGCAAAAGTTAATGTAACCCATACTATGTTGAACACAAGAGGGCAGTATAGCCTTATGTATTACTTCACAAGACCCAACGTCCCCCCTCCCCTACAAACACACAGAGACTCAGAGAGTGACTTGCAAATTCTGACATTTTCTCCACATTCAAACCAAAATATCTGACTTTCTGTTGGTCGGAGCTAATGACTGTAAATTAGAAAGTTGTCCGGCTTGAGGAGAACTATATCAATACCAATTTTTGTACCTGTACATGAAACTAACCCCCCACTTTTTTGTCAAAAGGTGGCGCTACTGAGCCCCTCACCACACCCATTTCTGAAACTTTGCACATGTCTACTGGCTAATAAATGTGACGTGTCTGTCGAGTTTCATGCAATTTCAAGTATGTTAAGAGTCTCAAAAGCATCAATAAAGAAAAGTAAAGTTTGAAGCGTTGCCACGGCAACAGTATCTAAGATATCAATAATCCTTTCACAGGTCTAAATCTGCCGTGTGTTTACTTTATACATGTAAAGTTTGAAGCAAATCGGGTAAAAGCAAGAGGGTGATTTCAAAGCATTTTGAAAGTGACACACTTCCTGCTGCCAGTTGGTGGCGCTATAACTTTGACTCACAATAGTCACATCCATGTGATCGGCCTCTTACAACGAACACACTGCTGAAGTTTCATCAAGATCTGTTAATTTATGCAGAAGTTATAACACACTTCCTGTCTCACTTTTCTTGCCATAAATTTGTTTCCTCGCCACGGCCAAACCGTTCGAGATATCAAAAATCCGCTGGCAATTTTTCATCCTCAATGTCTTGACTTCATGCTGACTGAGATTCGTGGCGATTAAATGATTTCTCTAGGAGGAGTATTTCAAATTCCATTGTATACGTTTTCCAAACAACCCTAAATAGCCGACTTCCTGTTGGGCTGAGGTAAAAAGTAAGAGCATGAAGTATATATGAAACGATGAGATCTATATGTGTACCGACTTTCATATTATTACATGCAAGTGTGTTTGATTTATGGACCAAGGTTTCGGACCCCGTTCCAGGGGGCGCTGCTGAGCCCCCCTGCCACGCCCGGGTACCATCTTCAGCCCAGCCCTGATGGCCGCAGGTTCTGACCCGTGTGCAAAGTTTCAAGAGTTTTAGAGCATGTTAAGGCCCCCAAAAGTGCCCGAATAGTCGATAAAATAATAATAATAATAATAATAATAATAATAATAATAATCCTAAGGAAAACAATAGGGCCTTCGCCTTTTCAGGCTTGGGCCCTAATAATAATAATCCTAAGGAAAACAATAGGGCCTTCGCCTTTTCAAGGCTTGGGCCCTAATAATAATAATAATCCTAAGGAAAACAATAGGGCCTTCGCCTTTTCAGGCTTGGGCCCTAATAATAATAATAATAATAATAATAATAATAATCCTAAGGAAAACAATAGGGCCTTCGCCTTTTCAGGCTTGGGCCCTAAAAAGTAAAGTTTGAAGTGTTGCCACGGCAACAGTATCTAAGATATCAATAATCCTTTCACAGGTCTAAATCTGCCGTGTGTTTACATTATACACGTAAAGTTTGAAGCAAATCGGGTAAAAACAAGAGGGTGATTTCAAAGCATTTTGAAAGTGACACACTTCCTGCTGCCAGTTGGTGGCGCTATAACTTTGACTCACAATAGTCACATCCATGTGATCGGCCTCTTACAACGAACACACTGCTGAAGTTTCATCAAGATCTGTTAATTTATGCAGAAGTTATAACACACTTCCTGTCTCACTTTTCTCGCCATAAATTTGTTTCCTCGCCACGGCCAAACCGTTCGAGATATCAAAAATCCGCTAGCAATTTTTCATCCTCAATGTCTTGACTTCATGCTGACTGAGATTCGTGGCGATTAAATGATTTCTCTAGGAGGAGTATTTCAAATTCCATTGTATACGTTTTCCAAACAACCCTAAATAGCCGACTTCCTGTTGGGCTGAGGTAAAAAGTAAGAGCATGAAGTATATATGAAACGATGAAATCTATATGTGTACCGACTTTCATATTATTACATGCAAGTGTGTTTGATTTATGGACCAAGGTTTCGGACCCCGTTCCAGAGGGCGCTGTTAAGCCCCCCTGCCACGCCCGGGTACCATCTTCAGCCCAGCCCTGATGGCCGCAGGTTCTGACCCGTGTGCAAAGTTTCAAGAGTTTTAGAGCATGTTAAGGCCCCCAAAAGTGCCCGAATAATCGATAAAATAATAATAATAATAATAATTAAAGCTGCAAGCAGCGATGACGGGCCCAAGCCGGTGGCACCGCAACCCTGGTGCCTTTAGTTACCGGGCTCATTTCCACTTGGTGGCTTTCGGAAAACAAAGGATGATGGACACAGCAACAACTCAAAAATATAGCTGCAAGCAGCAATGCGATTCCTCCTCAAAATGGCAAATCATTTAAAATTGATCAATAGAGGGTTGGGGTTAAACCCTCCCAATGAAAAAATCCAAAAAACATGTCTTTCTGTCTGAATCCTAAACTAAACATTTTCAGTGTACAGGAAAATCCATCATGCCGGACCTTATGGATCCTGTAGGGTTTTTTGTTTACAATGAGAAATGAGGTATGTTCACCAGGTTTCAGAAAACTAAATAAATGGGGTGGAAATACAATCACTTTAAAAAAATGACATTTGGGCATGGCATGTAGCGCCCCCTAAGGGCGAATGTGAGCCATTCTTGGTTTGTAGGTTCCTGTTGGCCTGTAATATTAATGTACCAAATTAGAAAGTATTTGACAAAAAAATGTGCAATTTGGGAATGGCCTTTAGCGCCCCCTAAGGGCGAATGTGAGACATTCTTGGTTTGTGGATTTCTGTTGGCCTGTAGTGTCAATATACCAAATTAGAAAATTTTTGACCATAAAATGGGAATTTTGGGCATAGCCTGTAGCGCCCCCTAATGGCGAATATGGGCAATTCTTTGTTTGTGGGTTCCTGTTGGCCTGTAGTATCAATGTACCAAATTAGAACATTTTTGACCAGCAAATGGGAATTTAGGGCGTGGCCTGTAGCGCCCCATAAGGGCGAATGTGGGCCACTCTTGGTTTGTGAATTCCTGTTGGCCTGTAGTATCAATATACAACATTAGAACATTTTTGACCAGAAAATGGGAATTTTGGGCATGGCCTGTAGCGCCCCCTAAGGGCAAATGTGGGATATTCTTTACGCAGTACTTCAGAGTGATGTCATCTTTAAGTATATATATATAGGTCTATTTCTAACCCACACCTATAATATCACTTCTGAAGGCATGGATTTAACCACTGGAGTGGTATGGATTACTTTTATGCTGCATTTATTTGATTTTTGTAGCTTCTGAGTTCTGATCACCATTCAAGTCATTGAAAGGTCCAACAGGGTTGAGATAATCTTCTAAAAAGCTTAATTTGTGTTCACTAGAAGAAAGAAAACAATACACATCTGGGATGCAATGAGGGTGAGTATACGATGAGAGAAATTTATTTTTGGGGTGAAAACCATTTGTAGGCCTACTTTTTATTTACTTGGAAAATTGTTACTGTCTCTTTAAGAGGATTTTAAACGCATTTCATTCAAGGCACACTCTGTGCGGCTTGTTTTAGTGAGTTTAATCTTTTGAGAACTGTGAAGACTCATTATTTTCGTGCTGTTACATCTGTATTCATTTCAGAGATTACTTGATTGAGATTGTGAAACTACATACAACCGACAAACCTCCATGAAGATGCGAGTAAAAATGAGATGCGCTGTCAGACACAACGCTGATAATCATTCTCGGAAGTGTTGATACTAGATTTCGATTCGCGATTTCTTCATCAACTGTTTATGTTCACTTGGGACAAAACAGACAATATATCATGTAATTTGACATTTTGTAGTATGAAATTGTCCGTTCAAACGCAAGAAGAAGCGAATGCGATCTCTCATCGGGGCTCGTGCGTTAGACGCGACGCATCTCGCGGTTTCACACAAAACTGCTCACAAACATTTATTTGAGTTGTTTTGTCATTTTTTTCCAGAAATAACTAGCAATACTCCTACAAATAAATGCTTCGTCACTAAAACGTTTTGACTTTCTATAGAAAATATAGACAACACACGTTCTTACCTTGCAAAAATCGCCTCAGTATTTAATTTGAAGCAGTAAATCCAACACTGGAGTAAATCTCTCGTGATATCACCTTTCCATTGAAATGAAGGAAGACGGTGATGACGATACAGTTATTATTCTTGCCCAGTAACCCCTTAACCAATCACATGTGCCTTTAGCTTGTATTGTCATGAGTATCTGGGCAGACTTCAGAAATAAAATCGGTGATCGGACGACGATGACACTGAGACAGGAACCATGGGAATAATTGTTCCCAAATTTGAACGCTCTGGCTGTAAATGGTTAAAGGTTGTTAAAAATTGTATCCTCCACTCAGTTGATGTATATATTGAGTGGGGACACATTGTTTGCCTTTTTTCTGGGATTCGACTGCAAAAGAGCTCAAGCAACTGTTGAACTCAGTCCCTGCCCATTCTGGACTCAGACCTGTTGTAAATCATTGAACAATGAGGCTTGGATGCCATCTATTGGACATTTCTTGTAATTGCCACTCAGAGAATGAACAGACAGTGGATTAAACTTTAGTTTTTTAGGCTTTAGTTCTTTGTTGTATTCACCTGCTACGGCGTGTGTAACATTTTTCTGTCAACTCTGCATACAGGTGAAACTCGAAAAATTAGAATATCGTGCAAAAGTTAATGTAACCCATACTATGTTGAACACAAGAGGGCAGTATAGCCCTATGTATTACTTCACAAGACCCCCTCCCTTCCTACTCCTCACACACAAAGTCTTAGAGAGTGACTTGCAAAATTCTGACATTTTCTCCACATTCAAACCAAAATATCTGACTTTCTGTTGGTCGGAGCTAATGACTGTAAATTAGAAAGTTGTCCGGCTTGAGGAGAACTATATCAATACCAATTTTTGTACCTGTAGATGAAACTAACCCCCCACTTTTTTGTCAAAAGGTGGCGCTACTGAGCCCCTCACCACACCCATTTCTGAAACTTTGCACATGTCTACTGGCTAATAAATGTGACGTCTCTGTCGAGTTTCATGCAATTTCAAGTATGTTAAGAGTCTCAAAAGCATCAATAAAGAAAAGTAAAGTTTGAAGTGTTGCCACGGCAACAGTATCTAAGATATCAATAATCCTTTCACAGGTCTAAATCTGCCGTGTGTTTACATTATACACGTAAAGTTTGAAGCAAATCGGGTAAAAACAAGAGGGTGATTTCAAAGCATTTTGAAAGTGACACACTTCCTGCTGCCAGTTGGTGGCGCTATAACTTTGACTCACAATAGTCACATCCATGTGATCGGCCTCTTACAACGAACACACTGCTGAAGTTTCATCAAGATCTGTTAATTTATGCAGAAGTTATAACACACTTCCTGTCTCACTTTTCTCGCCATAAATTTGTTTCCTCGCCACGGCCAAACCGTTCGAGATATCAAAAATCCGCTGGCAATTTTTCATCCTCAATGTCTTGACTTCATGCTGACTGAGATTCGTGGCGATTAAATGATTTCTCTAGGAGGAGTATTTCAAATTCCATTGTATACGTTTTCCAAACAACCCTAAATAGCCGACTTCCTGTTGGGCTGAGGTAAAAAGTAAGAGCATGAAGTATATATGAAACGATGAGATCTATATGTGTACCGACTTTCATATTATTACATGCAAGTGTGTTTGATTTATGGACCAAGGTTTCGGACCCCGTTCCAGGGGGCGCTGCTGAGCCCCCCTGCCACGCCCGGGTACCATCTTCAGCCCAGCCCTGATGGCCGCAGGTTCTGACCCGTGTGCAAAGTTTCAAGAGTTTTAGAGCATGTTAAGGCCCCCAAAAGTGCCCGAATAGTCGATAAAATAATAATAATAATAATAATAATAATAATAATAATAATCCTAAGGAAAACAATAGGGCCTTCGCCTTTTCAGGCTTGGGCCCTAATAATAATAATCCTAAGGAAAACAATAGGGCCTTCGCCTTTTCAAGGCTTGGGCCCTAATAATAATAATAATCCTAAGGAAAACAATAGGGCCTTCGCCTTTTCAGGCTTGGGCCCTAATAATAATAATAATAATAATAATAATAATAATCCTAAGGAAAACAATAGGGCCTTCGCCTTTTCAGGCTTGGGCCCTAAAAAGTAAAGTTTGAAGTGTTGCCACGGCAACAGTATCTAAGATATCAATAATCCTTTCACAGGTCTAAATCTGCCGTGTGTTTACATTATACACGTAAAGTTTGAAGCAAATCGGGTAAAAACAAGAGGGTGATTTCAAAGCATTTTGAAAGTGACACACTTCCTGCTGCCAGTTGGTGGCGCTATAACTTTGACTCACAATAGTCACATCCATGTGATCGGCCTCTTACAACGAACACACTGCTGAAGTTTCATCAAGATCTGTTAATTTATGCAGAAGTTATAACACACTTCCTGTCTCACTTTTCTCGCCATAAATTTGTTTCCTCGCCACGGCCAAACCGTTCGAGATATCAAAAATCCGCTGGCAATTTTTCATCCTCAATGTCTTGACTTCATGCTGACTGAGATTCGTGGCGATTAAATGATTTCTCTAGGAGGAGTATTTCAAATTCCATTGTATACGTTTTCCAAACAACCCTAAATAGCCGACTTCCTGTTGGGCTGAGGTAAAAAGTAAGAGCATGAAGTATATATGAAACGATGAGATCTATATGTGTACCGACTTTCATATTATTACATGCAAGTGTGTTTGATTTATGGACCATGGTTTCGGACCCCGTTCCAGGGGGCGCTGCTGAAACCCCCTGCCACGCCCGGGTACCATCTTCAGCCCAGCCCTGATGGCCGCAGGTTCTGACCCGTGTGCAAAGTTTCAAGAGTTTTAGAGCATGTTAAGGCCCCCAAAAGTGCCCGAATAATCGATAAAATAATAATAATAATAATAATTAAAGCTGCAAGCAGCGATGACGGGCCCAAGCCGGTGGCACCGCAACCCTGGTGCCTTTAGTTACCGGGCTCATTTCCACTTGGTGGCTTTCGGAAAACAAAGGATGATGGACACAGCAACAACTCAAAAATATAGCTGCAAGCAGCAATGCGATTCCTCCTCAAAATGGCAAATCATTTAAAATTGATCAATAGAGGGTTGGGGTTAAACCCTCCCAATGAAAAAATCCAAAAAACATGTCTTTCTGTCTGAATCCTAAACTAAACATTTTCAGTGTACAGGAAAATCCATCATGCCGGACCTTATGGATCCTGTAGGGTTTTTTGTTTACAATGAGAAATGAGGTATGTTCACCAGGTTTCAGAAAACTAAATAAATGGGGTGGAAATACAATCACTTTAAAAAAATGACATTTGGGCATGGCATGTAGCGCCCCCTAAGGGCGAATGTGAGCCATTCTTGGTTTGTAGGTTCCTGTTGGCCTGTAGTATTAATGTACCAAATTAGAAAGTATTTGACAAAAAAATGTGCAATTTGGGAATGGCCTTTAGCGCCCCCTAAGGGCGAATGTGAGACATTCTTGGTTTGTGGATTTCTGTTGGCCTGTAGTGTCAATATACCAAATTAGAAAATTTTTGACCATAAAATGGGAATTTTGGGCATAGCCTGTAGCGCCCCCTAATGGCGAATATGGGCAATTCTTTGTTTGTGGGTTCCTGTTGGCCTGTAGTATCAATGTACCAAATTAGAACATTTTTGACCAGCAAATGGGAATTTAGGGCGTGGCCTGTAGCGCCCCATAAGGGCGAATGTGGGCCACTCTTGGTTTGTGAATTCCTGTTGGCCTGTAGTATCAATATACAACATTAGAACATTTTTGACCAGAAAATGGGAATTTTGGGCATGGCCTGTAGCGCCCCCTAAGGGCGAATGTGGGATATTCTTTAAGCAGTACTTCAGAGTGATGTCATCTTTAAGTATATATATATAGGTCTATTTCTAACCCACACCTATAATATCACTTCTGAAGGCATGGATTTAACCACTGGAGTGGTATGGATTACTTTTATGCTGCATTTATTTGATTTTTGTAGCTTCTGAGTTCTGATCACCATTCAAGTCATTGAAAGGTCCAACAGGGTTGAGATAATCTTCTAAAAAGCTTAATTTGTGTTCACTAGAAGAAAGAAAACAATACACATCTGGGATGCAATGAGGGTGAGTATACGATGAGAGAAATTTATTTTTGGGGTGAAAACCATTTGTAGGCCTACTTTTTATTTACTTGGAAAATTGTTACTGTCTCTTTAAGAGGATTTTAAACGCATTTCATTCAAGGCACACTCTGTGCGGCTTGTTTTAGTGAGTTTAATCTTTTGAGAACTGTGAAGTCTCATTATTTTCGTGCTGTTACATCTGTATTCATTTCAGAGATTACTTGATTGAGATTGTGAAACTACATACAACCGACAAACCTCCATGAAGATGCGAGTAAAAATGAGATGCCTCGCGCTGTCAGACACAACGCTGATAATCATTCTCGGAAGTGTTGATACTAGATTTCGATTCGCGATTTCTTCATCAACTGTTTATGTTCACTTGGGACAAAACAGACAATATATCATGTAATTTGACATTTTGTAGTATGAAATTGTCCGTTCAAACGCAAGAAGAAGCGAATGCGATCTCTCATCGGGGCTCGTGCGTTAGACGCGACGCATCTCGCGGTTTCACACAAAACTGCTCACAAACATTTATTTGAGTTGTTTTGTCATTTTTTTCCAGAAATAACTAGCAATACTCCTACAAATAAATGCTTCGTCACTAAAACGTTTTGACTTTCTATAGAAAATATAGACAACACACGTTCTTACCTTGCAAAAATCGCCTCAGTATTTAATTTGAAGCAGTAAATCCAACACTGGAGTAAATCTCTCGTGATATCACCTTTCCATTGAAATGAAGGAAGACGGTGATGACGATACAGTTATTATTCTTGCCCAGTAACCCCTTAACCAATCACATGTGCCTTTAGCTTGTATTGTCATGAGTATCTGGGCAGACTTCAGAAATAAAATCGGTGATCGGACGACGATGACACTGAGACAGGAACCATGGGAATAATTGTTCCCAAATTTGAACGCTCTGGCTGTAAATGGTTAAAGGTTGTTAAAAATTGTATCCTCCACTCAGTTGATGTATATATTGAGTGGGGACACATTGTTTGCCTTTTTTCTGGGATTCGACTGCAAAAGAGCTCAAGCAACTGTTGAACTCAGTCCCTGCCCATTCTGGACTCAGACCTGTTGTAAATCATTGAACAATGAGGCTTGGATGCCATCTATTGGACATTTCTTGTAATTGCCACTCAGAGAATGAACAGACAGTGGATTAAACTTTAGTTTTTTAGGCTTTAGTTCTTTGTTGTATTCACCTGCTACGGCGTGTGTAACATTTTTCTGTCAACTCTGCATACAGGTGAAACTCGAAAAATTAGAATATCGTGCAAAAGTTAATGTAACCCATACTATGTTGAACACAAGAGGGCAGTATAGCCCTATGTATTACTTCACAAGACCCCCTCCCTTCCTACTCCTCACACACAAAGTCTTAGAGAGTGACTTGCAAAATTCTGACATTTTCTCCACATTCAAACCAAAATATCTGACTTTCTGTTGGTCGGAGCTAATGACTGTAAATTAGAAAGTTGTCCGGCTTGAGGAGAACTATATCAATACCAATTTTTGTACCTGTAGATGAAACTAACCCCCCACTTTTTTGTCAAAAGGTGGCGCTACTGAGCCCCTCACCACACCCATTTCTGAAACTTTGCACATGTCTACTGGCTAATAAATGTGACGTCTCTGTCGAGTTTCATGCAATTTCAAGTATGTTAAGAGTCTCAAAAGCATCAATAAAGAAAAGTAAAGTTTGAAGTGTTGCCACGGCAACAGTATCTAAGATATCAATAATCCTTTCACAGGTCTAAATCTGCCGTGTGTTTACATTATACACGTAAAGTTTGAAGCAAATCGGGTAAAAACAAGAGGGTGATTTCAAAGCATTTTGAAAGTGACACACTTCCTGCTGCCAGTTGGTGGCGCTATAACTTTGACTCACAATAGTCACATCCATGTGATCGGCCTCTTACAACGAACACACTGCTGAAGTTTCATCAAGATCTGTTAATTTATGCAGAAGTTATAACACACTTCCTGTCTCACTTTTCTCGCCATAAATTTGTTTCCTCGCCACGGCCAAACCGTTCGAGATATCAAAAATCCGCTGGCAATTTTTCATCCTCAATGTCTTGACTTCATGCTGACTGAGATTCGTGGCGATTAAATGATTTCTCTAGGAGGAGTATTTCAAATTCCATTGTATACGTTTTCCAAACAACCCTAAATAGCCGACTTCCTGTTGGGCTGAGGTAAAAAGTAAGAGCATGAAGTATATATGAAACGATGAGATCTATATGTGTACCGACTTTCATATTATTACATGCAAGTGTGTTTGATTTATGGACCATGGTTTCGGACCCCGTTCCAGGGGGCGCTGCTGAAACCCCCTGCCACGCCCGGGTACCATCTTCAGCCCAGCCCTGATGGCCGCAGGTTCTGACCCGTGTGCAAAGTTTCAAGAGTTTTAGAGCATGTTAAGGCCCCCAAAAGTGCCCGAATAGTCGATAAAATAATAATAATAATAATAATAATAATAATAATCCTAAGGAAAACAATAGGGCCTTCGCCTTTTCAGGCTTGGGCCCTAATAATAATAATAATAATAATAATAATAATAATCCTAAGGAAAACAATAGGGCCTTCGCCTTTTCAGGCTTGGGCCCTAATAATCCTAAGGAAAACAATAGGGCCTTCGCCTTTTCAAGGCTTGGGCCCTAATAATCCTAAGGAAAACAATAGGGCCTTCGCCTTTTCAAGGCTTGGGCCCTAATAATAATCCTAAGGAAAACAATAGGGCCTTCGCCTTTTCAAGGCTTGGGCCCTAATAATAATAATAGTAATAATTAAAGCTGCAAGCAGCGATGACGGGCCCAAGCCGGTGGCACCGCAACCCTGGTGCCTTTAGTTACCGGGCTCATTTCCACTTGGTGGCTTTCGGAAAACAAAGGATGATGGACACAGCAACAACTCAAAAATATAGCTGCAAGCAGCAATGCGATTCCTCCTTAAAATGGCAAATCATTTAAAATTGATCAATAGAGGGTTGGGGTTAAACCCTCCCAATGAAAAAATCCAAATACATGTCTTTCTGTCTGAATCCAAAACTAAACATTTTCAGTGTACAGGAAAATCCATCATGCCGGACCTTATGGATCCTGTAGGGTTTTTTGTTTACAATGAGAAATGAGGTATGTTCACCAGGTTTCAGAAAAACTAAATAAATGGGGTGGAAATACAATCACTTTAAAAAAATGATATTTGGGCATGGCCTGTAGCGCCCCCTAAGGGCGAATGTGAGCCATTCTTGGTTTGTAGGTTCCTGTTGGCCTGTAGTATTAATGTACCAAATTAGAAAGTATTTGACAAAAAAATGTGCAATTTGGGAATGGCCTTTAGCGCCCCCTAAAGGCGAATGTGAGACATTCTTGGTTTGTGGATTTCTATTGGCCTGTAGTGTCAATATACCAAATTAGAAAATTTTTGACCATAAAATGGGAATTTTGGGCATAGCCTGTAGCGCCCCCTAATGGCGAATATGGGCAATTCTTTGTTTGTGGGTTCCTGTTGGCCTGTATTATCAATGTACCAAATTAGAACATGTTTGACCAGCAAATGGGAATTTAGGGCGTGGCCTGTAGCGCCCCCTAAGGGCGAATGTGGGCCATTCTTGGTTTGTGGATTCCTGTTGGCCTGTAGTATCAATCTACAAAATTAGAACATTTTTGACCAGAAAATGGGAATTTTGGGCATGGCCTTTAGCGCCCCCTAAGGGCGAATGTGGGCCATTCTTGGTTTGTGGATTCCTGTTGGCCTGTAGTATCAATATACAAAATTAGAACATTTTTGACCAGAAAATGGGAATTTTGGTCATGGCCTGTAGCGCCCCCTAAGGGCGAATGCGGGATATTCTTTACGCAGTACTTCAGAGTGATGTCATCTTTAAGTATATATAGGTCTGTTTCTAACCCACACTTATAATATCACTTCTGAAGGCATGGATTAAACCACAGGAGTGGTATGGATTACTTTTATGCTGCATTTATGTGATTTTTGTAGCTTCTGAGTTCTGATCACCATTCAAGTCATTGAAAGGTCCAACAGGGTTGAGATAATCTTCTAAAAAGCTTAATTTGTGTTCACTAGAAGAAAGAAAATAATACACATCTGGGATGGAATGAGGGTGAGTATATGATGAGAGAAATTTATTTTTGGGGTGAAAACCATTTGTAGGCTACTTTTTATTTACTTGGAAAATTGTTACTGTCTCTTTAAGATGATTTTAAACGCATTTCATTCAAGCCGTCAAGCCGTCTGTGCGGCTTGTTTTATTAAGATATAATCTTTTGAGAACTGTGAAGTCTCATTATTTTCGTGCTGTTACATCTGTATTCATTTCAGAGATTAATTGATTGAGATTGTGAAACTACATACAACCGACAAACCTCCATGAAGATGCGAGTAAAAATGAGATGCCTCGCGCTGTCAGGCACAACGCTGATAATCGTTCTCGGAAGTGTTGATACTAGATTTAGATTCGCGATATCTTCATCAACTGTTTATGTTCGCTTGAGACAAAACAGACAATATATCATGTATTTTGACATTTTGTTGTTATGAAATTGTCCGTTCAAACGCAAGAAGAAGCGAATGCGATCTCTCATCGGGGCTCGTGAGTTAGAAGTGACGCTGCTAGACGTGAGCAGGGAAGCGCATTTCACTGAATTTACGATGTTACACGTATAAACCTTCATCAACCCGTTAATCCAAAACGCAAATGCCGTTATTTTGCGTCTCTCGCTCCTGCTTGTGATTGACAAAGCTGTCAAACGGGACAATTTGCAAGCGTGCAAGTTTGGATCGGTCTTTTCACGTTTTAATAATTTGCAGTGTTCGACATCTACGTTCAAATCGGGCGGTGCAATATGCAATTCATCCAAAATAATTACAAAGTTATTTTCGCTCTTGTTCTACGTATTTTTTTTCAAGCGTCAGCTGATGTTTCTACAGTATTAATTTTCCTGCGCCACCACGAACAGAGTTGGAAATAAAACACGCATCCGGGCATTCAGATGGGTTAAAAAAAACTACTTAAAAAACATCTGAACAGCGTCTGCTCTCGGTCTCACATTAATTCAGGTGGATTTTTCACAAGCGACAACATTGGCAAACAAAAGTGCTAGCTAATGTTTAATTAGCAAGTTTCACCGAAATGTATTAAAAATAGAGGCTAGCTGCCTGTCCGATGAACAAATAGAGTCACGTCATTTTTTTTCCAGAAATAACTAGCAATACTCCTGCAAATAAATGCTTCGTAACTAAAACGTTTTGACTTTCAATAGAAAATATAGACAACACATGTTCTTACCTTGCAAAAATCGCCTCAGTATTTAATTTGAAGCAGTAAATCCAACACTGGAGTAAATCTCTCGTGATATCACCTTCCCATTGAAATGAAGGAAGACGGTGATGACGAAACAGTTATTATTCTTGCCCAGGAACCCTTAACCAATCACATGTGCCATTAGCTTGTATTGTCATGAGTATCTGGGCAGATTTCAGAAATAAAATCCCCTTAACCAATCACATGTGTCTTTAGCTTGTATTGTCATGAGTATCTGGGCAGATTTCAGAAATGAAATCGGTGATTGGACGACGATGAAACTGAGACAGGAACCATGGGAATAATTGTTCCCAAATTTGAACGCTCTGGCTGTAAATGGTTAAAGGTTGTTAAAAATTGCATCCGCCACTCAGTTGATGTATATATTGAGTGGGGACACATTGTTTGCTTTTTTTCTGGGATTCGACTGCAAAAGAGCTCAAGCAACTGTTGAACTCAGTCCCTGCACATTCTGGACTCAGACCTGTTGTAAATCATTGAACAATGAGGCTTGGATGCCATCTATTGGACATTTCTTGTAATTGCCACTCAGAGAATGAACAGACAGTGGATTAAACTTTAGTTTTTTAGGCTTTAATTCTTTGTTGTATTCACCTGCTACGGCGTGTGTAACATTTTTCTGTCAACTCTGCATACAGGTGAAACTCGAAAAATTAGAATATCGTGCAAAAGTTAATGTAACCCATACTATGTTGAACACAAGAGGGCAGTATAGCCCTATGTATTACTTCACAAGACCCCCTCCCTTCCTACTCCTCACACAGAGTCTCAAGAGAGTGACTTGCAAATTCTGACATTTTCTCCACATTCAAACCAAAATATCTGACATTCTGTGTGTTGGAGCTAATGACTGTAAATTAGAAAGTTGTCAGGCTTGAGGAGAACTATATCAATACCAATTTTTGTACCTGCAGATGAAACTAACCCCCCACTTTTTTGTCAAAAGGTGGCGCTACTGAGCCCCTCACCACACCCATTTCTGAAACTTTGCACATGTCTACAGGCTAATAAATGTGACGTCTCTGTCGAGTTTCATGCAATTTCAAGTATGTTAAGAGTCTCAAAAGCATCAATAAAGAAAAGTAAAGTTTGAAGCGTTGCCACGGCAACAGTATCTAAGATATCAATAATCCTTTCACAGGTCTAAATCTGCCGTGTGTTTACATTATACACGTAAAGTTTGAAGCAAATCGGGTAAAAACAAGAGGGTGATTTCAAAGCATTTTGAAAGTGACACACTTCCTGCTGCCAGTTGGTGGCGCTATAACTTTGACTCACAATAGTCACATCCATGTGATCGGCCTCTTACAACGAACACACTGCTGAAGTTTCATCAAGATCTGTTAATTTATGCAGAAGTTATAACACACTTCCTGTCTCACTTTTCTCGCCATAAATTTGTTTCCTCGCCACGGCCAAACCGTTCGAGATATCAAAAATCCACTGGCAATTTTTCATCCTCAATGTCTTGACTTCATGCTGACTGAGATTCGTGGCGATTAAATGATTTCTCTAGGAGGAGTATTTCAAATTCCATTGTATACGTTTTCCAAACAACCCTAAATAGCCGACTTCCTGTTGGGCTGAGGTAAAAAGTAAGAGCATGAAGTATATATGAAACGATGAGATCTATATGTGTACCGACTTTCATATTATTACATGCAAGTGTGTTTGATTTATGGACCATGGTTTCGGACCCCGTTCCAGGGGGCGCTGCTGAAACCCCCTGCCACGCCCGGGTACCATCTTCAGCCCAGCCCTGATGGCCGCAGGTTCTGACCCGTGTGCAAAGTTTCAAGAGTTTTAGAGCATGTTAAGGCCCCCAAAAGTGCCCGAATAGTCGATAAAATAATAATAATAATAATAATAATAATAATAATAATAATAATCCTAAGGAAAACAATAGGGCCTTCGCCTTTTCAGGCTTGGGCCCTAATAATAATAATAATCCTAAGGAAAACAATAGGGCCTTCGCCTTTTCAGGCTTGGGCCCTAATAATAATAATAATCCTAAGGAAAACAATAGGGCCTTCGCCTTTTCAAGGCTTGGGCCCTAATAATAATAATAATAATAATAATAATAATCCTAAGGAAAACAATAGGGCCTTCGCCTTTTCAAGGCTTGGGCCCTAATAATAATCCTAAGGAAAACAATAGGGCCTTCGCCTTTTCAAGGCTTGGGCCCTAATAATAATAATTAAAGCTGCAAGCAGCGATGACGGGCCCAAGCCGGTGGCACCGCAACCCCGGTGCCTTTAGTTACCGGGCTCATTTCCACTTGGTGGCTTTCGGAAAACAAAGGATGATGGACACAGCAACAACTCAAAAATATAGCTGCAAGCAGCAATGCGATTCCTCCTCAAAATGGCAAATCATTTAAAATTGATAAATAGAGGGTTGGGGTTAAACCCTCCCAATGAAAAAATCCAAAAAACATGTCTTTCTGTCTGAATCCTAAACTAAACATTTTCAGTGTACAGGAAAATCCATCATGCCGGACCTTATGGATCCTGTAGTGTTTTTTGTTTACAATGAGAAATGAGGTATGTTCACCAGGTTTCGGAAAAACTAAATAAATGGGGTGGAAATACAATCACTTTAAAAAAAATGACATTTGGGCATGGCCTGTAGCGCCCCCTAAGGGCGAATGTGAGCCATTCTTGGTTTGTAGGTTCCTGTTGGCCTGTAGTATTAATGTACCAAATTAGAAAGTATTTGACAAAAAAATGTGCAATTTGGGAATGGCCTTTAGCGCCCCCTAAGGGCGAATGTGAGACATTCTTGGTTTGTGGATTTCTGTTGGCCCTTTGTGTCAATATACCAAATTAGAACATTTTTGACCATAAAATGGGAATTTTGGGCATAGCCTGTAGCGCCCCCTAATGGCGAATATGGGCAATTCTTTGTTTGTGGGTTCCTGTTGGCCTGTAGTATCAATGTACCAAATTAGAACATGTTTGACCAGCAAATGGGAATTTAGGGCGTGGCCTGTAGCGCCCCCTAAGGGCGAATGTGGGCCATTCTTGGTTTGTGGGTTCCTGTTGGCCTGTAGTATCAATGTTTCAAATTAGAACATTTTTGACCAGCAAATGGGAATTTTGGGCATGGCCTGTAGCGCCCCCTAAGGGCGAATGTGGGATATTCTTTACGCAGTACTTCAGAGTGATGTCATCTTGAAGTATAAATATATAGGTCTGTTTCTAACCCACACCTATAATATCACTTCTGAAGGCATGGATTAAACCACTGGAGTGGTATGAATTACTTTTATGCTGCATTTATGTGATTTTTGTAGCTTCTGAGTTCTGATCACCATTCAAGTCATTGAAAGGTCCAACAGGGTTGAGATAATCTTCTAAAAAGCTTAATTTGTGTTCACTAGAAGAAAGAAAACAATACACATCTGGGATGGAATGAGGGTGAGTATACGATGAGAGAAATTTATTTTTGGGGTGAAAACCATTTGTAGGCCTACTTTTTATTTACTTGGAAAATTGTTACTGTCTCTTTAAGAGGATTTTAAACGCATTTCATTCAAGGGACAGTCTGTGCGGCTTGTTTTATTGAGTTTAATCTTTTGAGAACTGTGAAGTCTCATTATTTTCGTGCTGTTACATCTGTATTCATTTCAGAGATTACTTGATTGAGATTGTGAAACTACATACAACCGACAAACCTCCATGAAGATGCGAGTAAAAATGAGATGCCTCGCGCTGTCAGACACAACGCTGATAATCATTCTCGGAAGTGTTGATACTAGATTTAGATTCGCGATTTCTTCATCAACTGTTTATGTTCACTTGGGACAAAACAGACAATATATCATGTATTTTGACATTTTGTAGTATGAAATTGTCCGTTCAAACGCAAGAAGAAGCGAATGCGATCTCTCATCGGGGCTCGTGCGTTAGACGCGACGCATCTCGCGGTTTCACACAAAACTGCTCACAAACATTTATTTGAGTTGTTTTGTCATTTTTTTCCAGAAATAACTAGCAATACTCCTACAAATAAATGCTTCGTAACTAAAACGTTTTGACTTTCTATAGAAAATATAGACAACACGTTCTTACCTTGCAAAAATCGCCTCAGTATTTAATTTGAAGCAGTAAATCCAACACTGGAGTAAATCTCTCGTGATATCACCTTCCCATTGAAATGAAGGAAGACGGTGATGACGATACAGTTATTATTCTTGCCCAGTAACCCCTTAACCAATCACATGTGCCTTTAGCTTGTATTGTCATGAGTATCTGGGCAGATTTCAGAAATAAAATCGGTGATCGGACGACGATGACACTGAGACAGGAACCATGGGAATAATTGTTCCCAAATTAGAACGCTCTGGCTGTAAATGGTTAAAGGTTGTTAAAAATTGTATCCGCCACTCAGTTGATGTATATATTGAGTGGGGACACATTGTTTGCCTTTTTTCTGGGATTCGACTGCAAAAGAGCTCAAGCAACTGTTGAACTCAGTCCCTGCCCATTCTGGACTCAGACCTGTTGTAAATCATTGAACAATGAGGCTTGGATGCCCTCTATTGGACATTTCTTGTAATTGCCACTCGGAGAATGAACAGACAGTGGATTAAACTTTAGTTTTTTAGGCTTTAGTTCTTTGTTGTATTCACCTGCTACGGCGTGTGTAACATTTTTCTGTCAACTCTGCATACAGGTGAAACTCGAAAAATTAGAATATCGTGCAAAAGTTAATGTAACCCATACTATGTTGAACACAAAAGGGCAGGATAGCCCTATGTATTACTTCACAAGACCCCCTCCCTTCCTACTCCTCACACACAGAGACTCAAGAGAGTGACTTGCAAAATTCTGACATTTTCTCCACATTCAAACCAAAATATCTGACTTTCTGTTGGTCGGAGCTAATGACTGTAAATTAGAAAGTTGTCCGGCTTGAGGAGAACTATATCAGTACCAATTTTTGTACCTGTAGATGAAACTAACCCCCCACTTTTTTGTCAAAAGGTGGCGCTACTGAGCCCCTCACCACACCCATTTCTGAAACTTTGCACATGTCTACTGGCTAATAAATGTGACGTCTCTGTCGAGTTTCATGCAATTTCAAGTATGTTAAGAGTCTCAAAAGCATCAATAAAGAAAAGTAAAGTTTGAACCCAGAGTAAGTAAGGAAGGAGAAGGAGAGAAACTTGAACCAGACGATACGAAAGAAAGTGTGGTGAGACCAGAGACACAGAATGAAGAAGTACAGAATGTCAAAAGCTCAGAAAGAGATACACAGGGAGTGGAGCAAAGCAGAGAAGATCAAGAAAGTGGTAGGAATGAGTCCAATAGCATGTGTGATGATCATCATATACCTATTGCATGTGGCAATGCAAGCTCAAGCTACAGCCAACAACACTACTCAGGAAGTCAACCAGACTTCCCTACAATTGATTTTTCATCCCTCAGTCAGACCCAGTAGAAACTCAATAATAACTCAAACAGATCAAGAATCAAATAAAAAACAAAAAATATCAAAACAATGTAGAAACATTGAAAATAATATCAATAGTAATGGAAAAATTAGGGAATTAGATAAGTTATGGGAAACAGCGCAAAATAATGAATGGTATGAATGGGCAACTTTTACAGCAAAAGAGGTAGGTATGGAAAATTGCCTACTGTGCTTCAAATCACCTCTAAATAAGGTAACGGTAATTCCAAATCAACATGACTATCAAAAATGTGCCAACTTTAATATAAATTTTTGTCATTTAAAAAAACATCTTAGACCATACTGCTCGGCCGAGTGTTTGGCGTTTTTGGGAAATTCCATTCTTAAGGATCAATTCAATAAACCACATTGGGGAGATTGGTGTAGATATGGGGATATAAAAGAGAACATTAAAGAGAAAAAAGGAAAGGTAGAAATCCCAAAATGGTGTTACATAGATTATAACCAAGAGTATGAGTGTTATAGTAAACCTGAAGGAATTCATGATTTGGGAGAATTTACGGGAAAATGTGCTATTACTTGGAACTTACACAAAACAAATGCTTGGCACTCAGATGTACCTGTAAGAGCCCCAGTACATCAAGCACAAGGATTGAGAAAGGGAATAAAAATATATCAAGAAGAGTGTGAAAATCAAACTATAGCATTACCGTCAATAGAGTTATATGAAGATCAAACAATAGTGGTGGCAGATTTTTTTTGGGTCTGTGGAAAAGAACAACTTATGGCCTCCTTACCACTAGGATGGAAAGGGATATGTGTTAGAGTACGATTGATTCAGGAAATTACAATGGCACAGTGGGAAGCAGGACAATTCATAAAGGAAGATAGGAATAGAACGAAAAGAGCATATAAAACAGACCCTAATGTGTTTTTAGACTCAATCGGTCAACCTAGGGGTATACCTAATGAATTTAAGGCTAGAGATGAAGTCAAAGCAGGGCTAGAATCAATATTCATTTGGATTGCACAAAATAAAAACACAGAGTGGATCAATTATATTTACTATAATCAACAGAGATTTATTAATTACACTAATGATGCTTTATCTGCTTTAGGAGAACAAGTACATGAAACAAGTAGAATGACATGGCAAAACAGACAGGCCCTTAATTGGTTACTGGCAAACAAAGGGGGTGTATGTATTATGTTTGGAGATCAGTGTTGTACTTATATACCAAATAATACCGCTCAGGGAGGAACATTTAGTGAAGTCATGGTTAAATTAAAAACCTTAAGAACCGAAGTTAGATCAAATGCTGGAAGAGATAATCAAATGTGGGATTGGTTTGATTTAAAGTTAGGAGCATGGGGAGCATGGTTTGTTAAATTGGGAATGTTTTTGGGAATTGCAATAGTGATAGGAGTATTAGTATTCTGTTGTATGCTTCCTTTATTAAGGTCACTAGTCATTAAAGCCACGGTTAAACAAATGGAAATGCTAAGATATCAAGATAATGGGAAAGTGAATTTAGAGGTTAACCAAAGTATATATTACCAGGATTGGCTTCATAAACGAAATTGGGATTCACAAACATTGCATGAGGATTCGAGTCTCTCAAATGAGGATGAAGAAGATGAATAAAGATGAACCACGCCCTGGGTGTAAGTGCTAGCCTAACCTCTCCCCAGAAGGTGACCCTCTACGATGCGCAAAGTATCTGGGTTGAAGACGTCTTAAAAAAAAAAAAAAAAAAAAAAAAAAGGAACTCTTGGTATTATAATGAATATTTTGTTTTATATTTGATATAGTCTACATAACTATGATATCCACATGCAAGGCTGAACCAATTGCACGCTCATGCTTAAAACAATTTGTATGTTTTATTGTATATTGTATGTATGTTTTATTTTTTTGAATGAATATGAGGACAGAATCTTTTACTCTATTCTTAAGTAAAGTTGAGTAGAGATGTTTGGTTCTGTGATCTCCAACGGAGTGCTGTGGCATAATCTGGTCATTGGTAGTGGAGCTGGGTGACTTAATTTAGTCACTAGTTAGCATAACTGAGGCGACTGAATTGTGAAACTGCACTTTGAGGAAAAATGGAAATGTGACTTCTGAAAGTCACAGAGGGGGGATATGTGGTGTATTTTTATCAAGTTGAGTATACATTAATCAAGTATAATCGATGCCATTTTATTCTACAATTATTTCTGTTGGTCATATGTGTTTTTTGTGTATGTGAGTGGTTCAGCATAAAAGTCTGGGAATGGAATGTCAGAGGTACATGGACATTCACACATAAATGACATACAGATGTTTCCTATTTACTTTTGAAGCTAAAGAAGATATATGATGAGGTCCCCTCGTAGTAAATTGTTTTTACATAGTGTGAAAATAGTTCACAGGATGTAACTGAAGCCTTCTGGTTTAAAGATAAAGAAGATTTGTTAGGGCTCCAAAGATGTTTTTCAGCTCAAAACATGATATTCATTGATTTAGCCACGCCTTGTGAGACCTATGTAAGCGTGTGCAAAATTCAAGACACTTCAGTTGTTTCTGCAGGGGCAACTCGGCTTTATGGTCTGATAATAAAGTCTATTCTTCTGAAATCAAAAACTCCAAGTCTTTAAGAGTGAGTTTTTCACAAATGAGGCAGAAACCACAACACTTTTCAGCACCCTGTCAATGGTTGAGATGCTGACTGTTTGGATGTTTTCAAAGATGTTGTTGTCCTCTATAATGGCACTCTTTATCTCCCTTAGTCTTATGGCACTGTATTCTACAACCATGGTGCGAATAGCCTCCTCCTGTTCAGGTGTGAAAAGGGGCCCTCTGCCACCCCTGTGAAGTTGTCTTGCAGTCCTACGTGGAAAAAATATAGTAATGCAAAACACAATTCTGATCTGAGAAATGTACCAAAGCAACTGAGAAAAACTGTAATTGATGTGGATGTTTGGATGGCAAGAGAGAGGGATGGATGCATGGATGGATGACAGATATTTGGATGGATTCATGGATGGATGGATGGATGGATGAATAGATGGATGGATGGATGGATGGATGGATGGATGGAAGGATGGATGACAGATGCATGGATGATGGATGGATGAATAGACAGACGTATGGATGGATGAATAGAAGGATGAGTATGTTTGGATGGATGGATGTATGGATAGATGGATGGATGGCAATATAGACAGATGAATGGATGGATGACAGATGTTGGAATGGATAAATGGATGGATGATAGATTTTGGGATGGATGGATGGCAGGATAGACAGATGGATGTATGGATGATGGACAGATACACCGATGGATTGATGGATGACAGATGTTGGGATGGATAGATGGATTGGCATGAATGGATGACAGATGGATGGATGGGTGGATGGATCGAGAGAGAGATGGATGAATTGACATATGGATAGATTAGGATGTTTGGATGGATGGATAGATTGATGCATGGCAGGATAGACGGATGGATGGATGTTTGGGTAGATAGATAAAGGTATACATGGATAATGTATGTTTGGATGGATGGATAGATGGATGATTGACTTATGTTGGGAGGGAGGGATGGATGGATGATGGATGTTAGGATAAATGGATGGATAAATAAGACAAATAGACAGATAGATTGACATATGAGGATGGATGGATGAAAGGATGATTGGATAGATGGATGATGGATCTTGGGATGGATGGATGGATGCAGGAATGTGTTGATGGGTGCAGGAATGGATGGATGACAGATGTTGGGATGGATGGATTGACATATGGATGGATGACTGATTATGAGTGGATGGATGTATGTATGAATGGATGGGAGAGTGGATGGATGGATGGACATATAGACAGATGGATTGATGGATGGATATTTGGATAGATGGATGGCTGGATGAATATTTTAGGCCTACTTATATCTCACTGTAATTCAATATACTATATAATTTTTGATCAGTGAACATGACTCATTTTAGGTAATCATAAATAAACGTCAAGTCTACATGTTGGTCTACATATCATTATGAGGACTTTCCATAGACATAATGATTTTTATACTGTAGAAACTATAGATTCTATCCCCTAAACCTAACACAACCTCTAAACCTAACCCACACAGAAAATTTTCTGCATTTTTACATTTTCAATAAAACATCGTTTAATATGTTTTTTAAGCTATTTAAATTATGGGGACATTAGAAACATGCATGCACACACACACAAACAGGGCATCCTCTTATCCTCACTCATGGCTCCATCAGGATCTGTTTATGAAGCCAATTCCCCTGCACTCCTCAACATGGCTCTAATGAAACTCAACCTGTCGCACTAAACAGAACAAGTACTCCTCACAGTGTGTGTTTGTGTCAGCTCACACTTTTGTATTACATAAAACTAATTTTATCCAAAGCACAACTAAAAACAACCATGTTCTCTAAACAGGTGGGAGTGTGAAAGTCAAGATTTTTACTGTAGATCTTCCAGGTTACCAATTGCTTTTAAAAATGATATGACATCAACAGAAATTACAGTAAGGAGAGATAGGACTCCCAGATGGAGGCATCATGGGTACAGGGGGCTACCAAAGGAAAAGTGGCTCTTTGAAGATGAGAAAATAAAAAAAAAGTCTGTTAAATGAGGACTGATCCCGAACAAATGTTCTCTCTAGTGTCCAAGGGCTGATGACTTACTGAGGGCTTGAAAGACATAAAAGAAAAGAGTGAGAAGCACTATCAAATCAAATCACTTTATTGTCACACTACTGTGTACATGAGTGCAACAGTAGGTGAAAGTCTTGTGTGCAGTTCCGAGCAACATTGCAGTCATGACAGTGATGAGACATATACCAATTACAATAAACAACATATTTACACAACACAATTTACATAACAAATGTACACATAATTACTCAACAATTTACATATCAAATGTACACATAATTACACATCATAGTACTAATATACAATGTACAGTAAACAATACACACAATATAGAATACACATACACTAGATAAGGGTATATAAAAATATATATACACTAGTTGAATTGGGGAGAATATATTTGACAGTCCAGTGTGAGATAATAGATTAATAAAGTGCAGTGCTGATTGTTGATCATGAGAGATCAAGTGTTCAAAAGTCTTATTGCTTGGGGGAAGAAGCTGTCATGTAGTCGGCTGGTGCGGGTCCTGATGCTGCGATACTGCCTGCCTGATGGAAGCAGTGAGAGCAGCCCATGACTCGGGTGGCTGGAGTCTCTGATGATCCTCCGAGCTTTTTTCACACACCGCCTGTTATATATGTCCTGGAGGGAGGGAAGCTCACCTCCGATGATGTTTCTGGCAGTTCGCACCACCCTTTGCAGTTCTTTGCGGTTGTGGGCGGTGCTATTGCCGTACCAGGCGGTGATGCAGCCAGTCAGGATGCTCTCTACAGTACTGGTGTAGAACTGTGTGAGGATGTGGTGGTTCATTCCAAACTTCCTCAGCCGTCTCAGGAAGAAGAGGCGCTGGTGAGCCTTCTTCACAACGGCCTCAGTGTGGACGGACCATATGAGTTCCTCAGTAATGTGGAAACCGAGGAACTTGAAGCTGCTGACTCTCTCCACCAGTGCTCCATTAATGGTGATGGGGCTGTGTTCTCTGTCTTTCTTCCTGAAGTCCACCACAAGCTCCTTGGTGTTACTGACGTTGAGGGAGAGGTTATGCTCCTGACACCAGCGTGTCAGAGTGTGCACCTCCTCTCTGTAGGGTGTTTCATTATTGTCAGTGATCAGACCTACCACCGTTGTATCGTCAGCAAACTTAATGATGGCATTGGAGCTATGTGTCGCCACACAGTCATGTGTGTAAAGGGAATACAGGAGTGGGCTGAGAACACAGCCCTGCGGGGCTCCAGTGTTGAGGGTCAGTGATGAGGAGATGTTGCTGCCCATTCTAACCACCTGACGTCTGCCTGAAAGGAAATCCAGGATCCAGCTGCACAGTGAGCTGTTTAAGCCCAGAGCCCGGAGTTTCTCATCAAGCTTGGAGGGCACTATGGTGTTGAATGCTGAGCTGTAGTCTACAAACAGCATTCTCACATATGTGTTCCTTTTTTCCAGATGGGAGAGAGCAGTGTGTTGTAGATGCAATGGCATCATCAGTGGAGCGGTTGTTGTGGTAGGCAAACTGTAATGGGTCCAAAGAGGTGGGCAGAACAGAGCAGATGTAATCTCTGATTAGCCTCTCAAAGCATTTGCTGATGATGGGGGTCAGAGCAACAGGACACCAGTCAATTAAGCAAGTGATTTTGTCTTGCTTTGGTACAGGCACAATGGTTGATGTTTTGAAGCATGTGGGGACTACAGACAGGGAGAGGGACAGGTTGAAAATGTCCGTAAAAACACCAGCCAGTTGGTTTGCGCACGCTCTGATGACGCAGCCCGGAATGCCGTCTGGACCCGCGGCTTTACGGATGTTCACCCGTCTAAAGGATCGGGTTACATCCGCAACAGAGACGGAGAGTGAACCAACCTCTGTAGTATCGGCCGCGAGTGTTCTCTCCGCGAGGGCAGTGTTGTTGTCCTCGAAACGAGCATAAAATGTATTAAGCTCATCCGGGAGAGAGGCAGCGGTGTTCATGGCAGAGTTTTTATTCCATTTGTAGTCCATGATGGTGTTAATTCCCTGCCACATACTTCTAGAGTCAGTGGTGTTGAACTGTCCTTCAATTTTGTGCCTGTACTGGCATTTGGCTGCACTGATAGAGTTACGAAGTGCATTCCCGGAATTAAAAGCGGAGGTCCGCGCAGTAAGTACCACGCGAACATTGCCGTTAACCCATGGTTTCTGTTTTCCGTATTGTTTTGTCGGAACAACGTCCTCTACACACTTCCTGATGAAACACGTTACGCTATCAACGTAAACCTTGATGTCGTCATCGGAGGTGGACCGGAACATCTCCCAGTCCCCGTGATCAAAACAGTCCTGTAGCATAGAGTCTGATTGGTCCGACCAGCACTGGATCGTTCTGAGGGTGGGTGCTTCCCGTTTCAGTTTCTGCCTGTAAGCGGGCAGAAGCAGAACGGAAGAGTGGTCGGATTTGCCAAATGGTGGGCGGGGGAAGGATTTATAGCCATCCCAGAAAGGAGAATAGCAATGATCCAAAACCCGGTCCCCTCGTGTGTTGAAGCTGATGTGTTGGTGGTATTTTGGTGCTATTGTATTAAAATTGGCTTTGTTGAAGTCCCCGGCAACAATAAACGCGGCCTCGGGTGCGCGGTTTCCTGTTCACTTATGCTCCCATACAGTTCCCTGAGTGCCCAGTCTGTGTCGGCTTGTGGGGGGATATACACAGCTGTGATAATGACCGCTGTGAATTCCCTCGGTAGCCAGAATGGTCGACACAGAAGCATGAGATAGTCCAGATCAGGAGAGCAGAAAGACCTGATAAAATGTACGCTCTGATCACACCATGATTTGTTGATCATAAAACATACACCACCACCTCTGCATTTACTTGAGAGGTCTTTCGCTCTCTCCGCTCGGTGCATGGAGAACCCCGTGGGTTCGATGGCCGAGTCTGAAGTCTCCGCAGACATCCAGGTTTCCGTAAGACAGATAACGCAGCAATCTCTCATCTCTCGTTGGAAAAAGATCCGCGCTCTAAGCTCCCAGAGCTTGTTGTCCAGAGACTGAACATTTGCCAGTAGTATACTGGGTAGCGGGGGTCGATTTGCGCAACGTCTTACTTTTTTACTTTTTTTACTTAGCCCAGACAAAGGGCTCCGCTGGCGTGTTTGTAAACCGCGGGTCGGCATTGAGAAATTTGAAGTCCGGTTTTCGGTGTGTGATTGCCAAACCAATGTCCAAAAGCATTTGTCTGTCATACACAATAAGGCAGACAACATCCAAGACAAAAAAGCACAAAACTGTAAACAAAACAAACAATAAACTGCAGTATTTTGATGGAGCCCGTGACGCAGCAGCCATACTCGGCGCCATCTTGAGCTAAGATGTATAAGTTATGGCTTTTCAGTAGACTGGAGAGGAACTTAATTTTAAACATTCTTTTATTACTGTTGAAAATAACATTTACACAGGGAGGGAGGAAAGAGAAAATGAGGGATTCTTGGAATTGAAACTGTCTTCTCTCAATATTAAAACAAAATAACTGTTTCCTTTTTTCAAGCATGGAACTACAGTGCCCTATTAACATTGCCAATGCCAATGCAAATACATAGGACATATAACATTAAAGGATAAGTATATATATAAGTATAATGAAAATGTATTGGGGATTGCGCTGCCAAGCTTCACAAGGACAAGAAAGTACAATTAAAGTTTTCCAATCAACTTGTGTGCCATATTCAAAGTGTTCAGAGTGACGAACAGACTGAAATTTCATTATTCACCAAGCATTTTTATTATCCATCATCATTATATGGAAAACACAATAGCTAGAAAATTCTTTAAAAAAAATCCCTTTTTTGCGTCCCATGATAGAAATAAAGTCACAATGATTTGGAATGTCATAAGGGTGAGTAAATGATACATTTTCTTTTTTGAGTGAACTATTCTTTTAACACAACATGATGGTTAGAGCCCCAGAAAACTGAGGCAGAACCACAGCTAAAGCATGTCAGATTCTGTTTCCTGATTACTGTCAGCAGTTTGTACTGTTCTCGACTGTTTAAATAGTACACACTCACTGTTACCATCACTCATTAACATCATGTGATGGATAAATGAGAAAACAGTCATCAGTTCAGCTGCAGTGTTTTGGATTGGTTTGCATGTGTTTGAATGTTTATGTATATGTGTGTTGAGATCCTATCACGCTAAACACTGCACGGATGAATGGAGCGCTTCACAGAGCAGATGAACAAGTGACGAAGGAAAAGCTTGAAGATGTTCCCGTGTTTGAAAAAGATGTATACAGGCAGCCCACATACACATGGATTCTCCAGTTTCCTTTCCCGGCCCAATGGCATAATACCCGTTTCTTTTTTAAATCTAATCAGTCTTTATACTGTGGACCATATGTCAATTGTTTGTATGCATGGAATACCCAGATGACCTTTTACATTTGAGAAAATATGCAGTATAAAACCAGAGGACACTATGTTAGATAATGTATCTCAAATGCAATGCACTTAGCTTGTCTTTTCTATTTCTAGCATGACATATAAGCCAAAATTAATATTAGCTGCAATTTCCAATGTCTCTTTATTTATCTAATGACTTGCGTACTCTCTTGTCCAATATTTAATTTGCTTCAGGTCTTTGCAGGTAAGCTGGTTTCACTGTTGAGAGAATTTTCTCTCTGAACCTTCCTCCTCCCCAGCACCACAGGTCTAGATCTGCTTTAATGAGATTGTATGTATGTTTTGTCTATAATTGTGCAGCAGCAGCAGCAACAGCAGCGTGTCTGCGTATGTTCTAGCAGTTGCAAATCTTTGGTCTTGCTCTGCAACAGCAGCAGCAACCTAAGCAAGTCTTGTACACAAAAACCAAACCTACCAACTTGTCACATCCATTATATCACCATACATCCATCCATCCATCCATCCATCCATCTTCAACCGCTTATCCGAAGTCGGGTCGCGGGGGCAGCAGCTCCAGCAGGGGGCCCCAAACTTCCCTATCCCGAGCCACATTAACCAGCTCTGACTGGGGGACCCCGAGGCGTTCCCAGGCCAGTGTGGAGATGTAATCTCTCCACCTAGTCCTGGGTCTTCCCCGAGGCCTCCTCCCAGCTGGACGTGCCTGAAACACCTCCCTCGGGAGGCGCCCAGGGGGCATCCTTACCAGATGCCTAAACCACCTCAACTGACTCCTTTCCACGCAAAGGAGCAGCGGCTCTACTCCGAGCTCCTCGCGGATGACTGAGCTCCTCACCCTATCTCTAAGGGAGAAGCCCGCCACCCTTCTGAGGAAGCCCATTTCGGCCGCTTGTACTCGCGACCTAGTTCTTTCGGTCATGACCCAACCTTCATGACCATAGGTGAGGGTAGGAACAAAAATTGACCGGTAGATCGAGAGCTCTCTTTTCATGACAACGGTGCGATAGAGCGAATGCAATACCGCCCCCGCTGCCCCGATTCTCCGGCCAACCTCCCGCTCCATTGTCCCCTCACTCGTGAACAAGACCCCGAGGTACTTGAACTCCTTCTCTTGGGGCAATACCTCCTTCCCCACCCGGAGTACGCACTCCATCGGTTTCCTGCATCACCATACATTTATTCAGAAATTGAAGGAATCTGATGCTTCTGTTCTCCAAGGCTGCATTTAATTCATTTAAAAATACTGCCAAATCATCAGCAATGTAGTTAATGTAACTTCCACCACCCCACCACCACATATTGAGTCCCGTCCTTCATGGGGGTAGGCTCCTCGCCCCTGCCTCCTGTCTCCGGCAGGATATGACGGTTCCGAGTACTACAACTTCAGACCACCAGACTGGGCCTACGCCAAAGAGGGACATTACTTTTCTATTTTATATTCATCAAATAAATGTCATCTTCAATTTCACTCAAGTCTGCAAGTCTTCCTGATAGAAATTATAATTACCATTTTAATTTATTTATTTTTAGTTCACCTTGACATTACATTTTTACACATGAAATTTTCAGCATTCATTGCCTTAGTCTACTAAGATTCCTAGTCACCTAATCCTTATAATATTATTCTAATGTGCAATTTTTTTCTCAAAAATGTTGTCTGGAATCTTCGTAATTGTTCTACCTTTTCTTCTACATTGTAAACACTGAATCCTCGTCACTCTACAACAGGGGAAGGCAACCTTTTTGACATGAAGTGGCATTTATAATTTTCTTTGTTAATCACTTATGGTTGCAGAGTAACTTTGCAACTTTTCCCCTTAATATACTATTTAGTTGATGTGCGGACACAGTTGTACCAATATAAGCTATTTTACAATGGCTTCAAACGTAGCTCATCCAATCATTTAAGTGAAATATTCATTTTATACTTTTGAGGCTTTTGTTTCACACTCAAATATTACATAATTGAAAGCTGTTTTGCACTTATGCCAGACTATTTATTCAGTTGTTATGAATAATCTTTTGGATTGGAAGCATCAAGTTCCAAATAAAAACAATATATATATATATTTTCTTTTGTTTTATTCTATACAGTACTGACAACATTTCTTCCAAATTTCAAATAAAAATATTGTCATTTAGAGCATTTATTTGCAGAAAATGACAACTTGTCAAAATAACAAAAAAGATGCTGTGTTTTCAGATCTCGAAAATTCAAAGAAACAAGTTTCTGTTCATTTTTAAACAACACAAAACTAAAGTTTTAACTTAGGAAGAGTTCAGAAATCAATATTTGGTGGAATAACCCTTTGTTTGATTGCTTGTGGCCATTCATCTTCGTCTTGATCACATTCCAGAGGTTGAACCCCATTAAAAACTCATGGTAACTTATGATGAATGCGTTCTTACAGCAACTTTTTTTTATTTTCGGAACCATAAACATGTCATTGTCGAGCCGCTCTCACCTTAGTTTGGACAATTCAGCCACAGGCACACCAATCATCCAATTTATCATGCCTTTATATGTTTCATTTTACTTAGAAATGTGAGTTTAGTTACATTATATTATCATATTGATATTTTATATACCCTAACACACCCCATTCCTACACCTCAATCTTTTTGTTTACACTACACTATATCAGATATTTATAAACACCTATACCTACACCAAAACCTAACCAATAATATAATCAATCAACAATATAAAAGACCTAACAAGCTAAAAGTGCAGTCACAATAATTTATTCAAAACTTTTTGAAAAGCAACATTCCAAATGACTCATGCTGCATTTATAGTCTTCTAAAACCATATGATAGTTCAATGAAGGCTTTACTTGCTGAAAAGATTCATCCTTTCCATGAAGGCAGTTGCATCTCATTCAAAAATGTATAGTACATCCAAACATTAGAATATCGCAGTTGTTCACATGACACACGAGACCCAATGGTATTTGACACCACTGAAGTCAAAGCTGTCGTAACGCTTGTTGAGGCAGCAATTTTAAATGTTAAAATATCCACAGATCGGGACCTGAATGGCTGAGTTGGAATCATATACCACCCATACTCCTCTTACTACTTACTACTAATATGGCAGAAATAGTAAGAGTAGTATGGTAGTATGTCAGTCTGAACTAATTTAATCACTGTTACGGAGGATGGGAACACTGATTGTGGCTGAAAGATTTAAAGTTGGATCTGTTCTTCACACAAAGTGATCACACTGCATAGGAACATTCGGAGTACAGTTTGCAAATAGCATGGATTATTTTTCTGATAATTTTTATGGTGCTTTTCTAATTTTTTGAGCTGAAACTCGGACATTGTAAAACTCCCTTTGTCAGCAAACAAAACAATGCTCAAATAACCAATAGTTAAATAAAGCAATGAGTAAATAATGACAGAATTTTCAAACCATTTAATATTTAAATTTAGCATTGGGTAAAGCAGTGGAATGAGTTGAATACAGAATCAGAGTGACATTTAATATATAGACCATGGGCGACATTTTAGTGGAGCTGGTCAAAAGTCCCCACAGTGACGTTTGGTCATGCGAGTGTGTTGTGCATTCGGATCAGAGGCTCTCTCGTACATTTACACAAAAATATATGGCAAGTTCTTATCAGAGCACTAACTAACAAAAAAAAACTGATAAAGAGAAAATAAAAAGAGATAAAAGGATGAATGGGAACAATACAATGTTTGAAATGTCTCCTGCTGACACAGAGTTTCATTAATTCTGATCGAATGATTCATATGTCGGTGCTTCCTGCTGATTTCCCAGCATTCACAGAAGTTACAAACCACGTCTGAGAATAGACCTGAGATTTACATTCTCATTGTCATCTTTTTACAAGTGAACAGAGCGTCTTTCACCCTGGCATTCCGATTCAGTCCAGATCCAGAATGGTATACACTGATGTGGTCTCATTAAATGCTGAGAGGTCGGGTTTTAAGTGTGTGAGGGATACGGTATTCTGAGACATGATGGTGGTCCAGTGTTATGAGTAAACCATCATTTCTGAACACATTGTCTGAAGACAGATGAAAGAGTGGCTCTGTGCTTATGTAGGGCTAATATAAGGGCGATATAAAAAAAAGCAGCATTGATAGATGTTTCCACTGGCTCAGAGTCACCTGTCCATCAGTGTATTTGAGCAGATGCAGGTTATAAAGCAAACTGTTTACCATTGGTAAATAAGGAGCATCACTGCGTGTGTTTGATTCGGATGTAGGGGTGTGGCCTTTAGATAAACACGGATAGTTCTATGCACACACATACACACACACACACACACACACACACACACACACACACACACACACACACACACAAGAAGGAATGAGAAGTGCATGTGTGTGTGTGTGTGTGTGTGTGTGTGTGTGTGTGTGTGCGCGCATGCACACTCTGAGTTCTGGTTCCCTGTTTGAGAGACATGACACCAGATCATTCTAACATACAATTACTATTTCTGCAGAATATCCTCACCGTCCAATGAATTTTGACTTTTTACCATAGACAGAATGTGCTGAATGACCTCTTCCTACTGTTTGAAATTTTCATAGAAATTACTTTTGAAAAGATGTTTTATCAGGTGATCTGTTTAACAAGTATCTACACTCACCTAAAGGATTATTAGGAACACCATACTAATACTGTGTTTGACCCCCTTTCGCCTTCAGAACTGCCTTAATTCTACGTGGCATTGATTCAACAAGGTGTTGAAAGCATTCTTTAGAAATGTTGGCCCATATTGATAGGATAGCATCTTGCAGTTGATGGAGATTTGTGGGATGCACATCCAGGGCACGAAGCTCCCGTTCCACCACATCCCAAAGATGCTCTATTGGGTTGAGATCTGGTGACTGTGGGGGCCATTTTAGTACAGTGAACTCATTGTCATGTTCAAGAAACCAATTTGAAATGATTCGAGCTTTGTGACATGGTGCATTATCCAGCTGGAAGTAGCCATCAGAGGATGGGTACATGGTGGCCATAAAGAGATGGAATGGTCAGAAACAATGCTCAGGTAGGCTGTGGCATTTAAACAATGCCCAATTGGCACTAAGGGGCCTAAAGTGTGCCAAGAAAACATCCCCCACACCATTACACCACCAGCAGCCTACACAGTGGTAACAAGGCATGATGGATCCATGTTCTCATTCTGTTTATGCCAAATTCTGACTCTACCATCTGAATGTCTCAACAGAAATCAAGACTCATCAGACCAGGCAACATTTTTCCAGTCTTCAACTGTCCAATTTTGGTGAGCTCTTGCAAATTGTAGCCTCTTTTTCCTATTTGTAGTGGAGATGAGTGGTACCCGGTGGGGTCTTCTGCTGTTGTAGCTGTCCGCCTCAAGGTTGTGCGTGTTGTGGCTTCACAAATGCTTTGCTGCATACCTCGGTTGTAACGAGTGGTTATTTCAGTCAAAGTTGCTCTTCTATCAGCTTGAATCAGTCGGCCCATTCTCCTCTGACCTCTAGCATCAACAAGGCATTTTCGCCCACAGGACTGCCGCATACTGGATGTTTTTCCCTTTTCACACCATTCTTTGTAAACCCTAGAAATGGTTGTGCGTGAAAATCCCAGTAACTGAGCAGATTGTGAAATACTCAGACCGGCCCGTCTGGCACCAACAACCATGCCACGCTCAAAATTGCTTAAATCACCTTTCTTTCCCATTCTGACATTCAGTTTGGAGTTCAGGAGATTGTCTTGACCAGGACCACACCCCTACATGCATTGAAGCAACTGCCATGTGATTGGTTGATTAGATAATTGCATTAATGAGAACTTGAACAGGTGTTCCTAATAATCCTTTAGGTGAGTGTATTTTGGCCTTGAAAAGTGTCCCACCCTTGTGTTTTGGACAGCATATACCTCAGCTATTCGGCTGAAGCATAGTAAAGAGATTGCATGTATCGTGCTGGCTCTGTGATCTCCCTGACATTCAAAGTCATTCATGCATGCACATTGTCAGGTGGCTTTAAAAAGTAGACTAAACCAGCCATATACATTTGCCAGATTTCAATCTTCATGAAACCACAAGTAAAAACTAAAGCTGACAGGCAATTTATGCTTTGGATCCAGAATACATGTCTCGAAACTGAGCTGTCCACTCTAACTAGACTAGAAACCCCAGTCATAAAACTGATTTCGATCTAAAATAGTAAGTAAAAGCTCAGAATATATAAAAAAAGTATTATTTTGTAATCGATAACCTACCTGAGTTCTTGGAACTCGAACAGTTAGACTTGAGTCTGTGACTTAAAAAATGCCATTGCCACCCATGATAAGAAAACTGGTTACTTTCATAACCTCCGTTCCCTGATGGAGGGAACGAGTTGTTGTGTCAATGTAGTGACACTAGGGGTCACTCTTGGGAGCCTGAGACACCTCTGATCTTTGATAAAAGGCCAATGGGTATTTGCATGCCACTCCCCTGACCATACGGGTATAAAGGGAGCTGGCGTGCGAACCGCTCTTTCAGGTTTTGTGATGAGGAGCTGAGACAAGGCATACATAAACATTCTCTATACAAAACACCACAACTAGCTGAACTTTTGTTACGTGAACTGGCAGTGTGAGAAGGGCAGATTACTGTGTGCCACGTAGGCAGTGCACCAGGCCAACACGTAACCTCCCCCAATACTGTTATGATCATAGAACGGAGCTTCAGGTACATGTTGACTGCCCAAAAGATAGGGATAGGCTAGCCCAGTCGTGCCTCTTTTCCTCTCTTTTTTTTCAATCCCCCCCCCCAAAAAAGTGAAATTTGTCAACCGACTGGGAATACCAATGTCTGGGGGGTGTCACTCCCAAGGGGAAGACGCCGTGGAGACCACACCATGCACAGGGGGAGGGGGGGGGGGGGGGAGAGTATTTTGAGTGGAAATACCTCACATGTCCTTGTCGGAAGTATGTCATGTGAAGAAGTCCCATGGTAGGTCCTACCCAACGGGGGAGGATTTTCTACAAACATGGTGAATGTGTCAGAGGGGCCGCTGCCCAAGAAAGATGCAGTTTACCAACAGAAATCAAGGCCCAGGAAGCCGCCACACTCTTCGTAGTATGGTCTCGTAGCCCCGCGGAAGCCGGCATGTGCTGGCCATGATATGCCATTGCTATGGCACCAATGACCCAGTGGGCGATCCTCTGCTTGGAGACAGAGCTCTCCTCAGAGCTGCTCAGAGAAAGCTCTGTGTGCGATCCAAATAGTTGCGTAAAGTGCGCACTGGACACAGCAACGTTAAGGCTGGGTCTGCCTCCTCCTGGCGCAGTGCTTTCAGATTCACCACCTGATCCCTAAATGGGGTCGTGGGAACTTTGGGCACATAGCCAGGTTGGGGTCTCAAGATCACGTGAGAGTAGCCTGGACCGAACCCCAGGCACGATTTGCTGACAGAGAACACTTTCAGGTCTCCTAACGTCTTGATTGAAGTAAGTGCAGTCAGGAGAGCAGTCTTTAAAAAGAGTGCGTTAAGTTCAGCTAACACCAGGGGCTCAAAGGGGGCTCCCCTTAGACCATGAATAACTACAGAGAGGTCCATTAGGGAATGAGGTGCGGCCTGGAAGGATTAAACATCCTGGCAACTCTCAGGACCCTGATGATCAGGTCGCGCTTCCCTAAGAACTTACCGTCCACTGTGTCATGGTGTGCCGCTATGGCGGCTACATACACCTTCAAGGTGGAGGGGGACAGCCACCCCTCCAATCTCTCCTGCAGGAAGAAAAGCACAGATCTGACTCCACACCTCTGGGGGTCTTTGCATCGGGAAGAACACCACTTAGTGAACAGACAGCACTTCTAGGCATACAGGCAGCTCGTAGAGTGAGCCCTAGACGGAGTGATTGTGTCTACCACGGCGGGTGGTAGGACACTTATGTCTTCCACATCCCGTCCAGGGGCCAGACATGGAGATTCCAGAGGTATAGTCACGGGTGCCAGAGGGTGCCCCGTCCCTGAGAAAGTAGGCCCTTCCCTCAGGGGAATTCGCCAGGGGGGGGCTGTTGTGAGGAGCGCGAGGTCCGAGAACCAAGTCTGGGTGGCCCAGTAGGGTGCTACTAGAACAACCTGCTCCTCATCCTCCCTGACCTTGCACAGGGTCTGTGCAAATAGGCTCACTGGGGGAAACACATATTTGAATAGTTCAGAGGGCCAGGTGTGTGCCAGCATGTCTGTACCGGGGGGTGTCTAGGTCAGCAGGTAGTGGGAGTATTCTCATGATGCGAACAGGTCTACCTATGCCTGCCCGAATCTGGACCACCTGAGGGTGGAGTCTCCACTCTCCCCCATGTCGTGACAGCACGTCCACTGCAGTGTTGAGGTCACCTGGGATGTGAGTGGCTCACAACAACTTGAGCTTCTGACTCCAGAGGAGGAGACGGTGGGCGAATTGTGACATACAACAGATGCGTAAACTACCTTGATGGTTGATATATGCCACCGTTGCCATGTTGTCTGTCCGAACCAACACGTGCTTGCTGTGGATCAACAGCCTGAACGTCCACAGGGCGAAGAGTATTGCCAACAACTCGAGACAGTTGATGTGCCAACATAGCTGTGGGCCCGTCTAGGAGCTGGCAGCTGCGAGCCCGTTGCACCTCAGCCCGTCTTGGAGGCGTCTATCATAACCATGACACGCCTGGAGACCTGCTCTAGGGGAACACCTGAGGTAATGTGAGCCAAGGACTGAAGAGGCGGCGACAGACCAGCGTGATGGCCTTGTGATGTGTCACGCGGTGCCACGTCCATCTCAGGACTCGAGTCTGGAGCCAGTGTACTCGCCGGTCCAAGATTGGCCGCAACTCACCACCTTTTTTCGGTAAAATGAAGTACGGGCTGTAAAACCCCCCTCTATCACACTCTTCTGTAGGAAGGTAGCAATTTCCGCACGCAAGGTAGCAGTTCTCGCACTTCACCAAGGTGAAGTGGATGTCGCTGAACCTGGGCGGTCGCCTGGTGAACTGAATTGCGTAGCCGAGTCAGACAGTCTGGGTCAGCCATCACAACTTGTTGGAGACCGCAAGAAAAGCGTCCAAGCTCCGGGCGAGGGGGACCAAGGGGACAATCTCGTCGGACATGCCGGCGGCTGGGGCCTAACGGCAGGGCAGAGCCTGAGGTGCCACGTTGATGGGGCTTGAGCCCTGTGGCCATACTGAGGGACATTGAAGCATTTACCTGGGTCCTGATACCCACCAGAGGAACGGTCGATGAGGGGGGAGGAGATACATCGTCTCCACAGTCCAACGAAACCATCCGGGTGTGGGCGTGTTTGTGCCACAGCTGGGTGTGCAGGGGCGGGGGGGCGCCGCTGGAGCACCAAACCTGCCAAAATGGAATGGTGGATGGTGGTCGTAATGACGCCCATGCACACCAGATATGTGACCCAGGGAATGAGGAAACTGCTCATTTGGCAGAGGGCATAGGTGCACCGTGAGAGCCTTATCCACCGGGGATCAACCAATACCCCTTGGTCGCCCCACCATCGAGGGTATTGAGGGTGGAGGAGCTGACAGATTGATTCCGGGCAGTAAAAGGTGCCTCCAATGACCTTGTCAGCTCCTCATGCACTTCCAGGAATAAAGGAACTGGGGCGGGGCGTGGCTGTGAGCGGCACCATGGCCCAGGAACCAATCATCCAGCCGTGAGGGTTCAGGGGAGAGTGGAGGGTTCCACTCTAGCCCGAAACTCACGGTCGCCTATGACTGGGCTACCGTATCCGAGGGGGGAATCCCAGTCGAGGCCTCCGCACCCGACTGCACAAGCCCGCTCTCCGATGCTGCACTCGAGAGCTCATCATCTTCACGTGCCACGAACAAGAGGTCGAACTTGCCTTCGGACATATCCGGTAGCCACATCGGGGCATTAGATGATCCCAATGAGGTCCCCAAATCAGCCCTAGTACTAGCCACACTGGCCACATGGCCCGCTGGGGTGGCTTGCTTTCTTACAAAGGCATGCCACGACCGCAACGTTGCCATGGTTATGTTCACGCAGGGAGAACATGACCCATCCACGAACGATGTATCCATGTTGGCAGTGCCCAGACATGAAAGACAGTGATAGTGGCTGTCAGAAGGCGAGAGATAGTGATTGCAACCAGGAATAACACACAAACGGAAAGGCTTCTTTAAAAAGATGCATCTTTAAAAAGACGTTTCCGTGTGTGCCGCTCTTTTAGAATATACTCTTTCAGGATTATACTCTTTTAGAATATACTCTTTTAGGGTTCTGCCGAAATATGCAGGGGCGATCTCTGCAGTGCACCAGTGCAGAGGGGGGAGAAGCCGCTGAAATGAGCCATCAGATCCAGCAGAGGTGAATGGAAAGCCGTGGGAATTAAGCTTAGTGAACATCGACCGCTCAACTCCGAAGAGAAAATCTGAATGAGCAGTTTGCACGCCAGCTCCCTTTATACCCGTATGTTCGGAGGAGTGGCATGCAAATACCACTCGCCAATTCCCATTGGCCTTTTAGCAAAGATCAGAGGTGTCTCGGGCTCCCAAGAGTGACCCCTAGTGCCACTACATCGACACAACATCGATTGAGTGACAGATAGGGAACCGTGTATATCCACGTTCACCAACAAAAATCCATGTCCAATTAAAATATCAAGCCGTTCACTAACAGATTTATAATTATATAATTCTATTTATGGTGCTAAAGGTGACTAATAATTGTATTTTAGATTCATTTTGTAAGATTGTTTATGAGAAGAGTTTTTCCATGCTCTTGAAAAAAATTTTTTTGAGACAGCGACGATATAGTATGTGTGTTGGACAATGCAATGTGCTTGACTTGACCTTCCAATTCCAGTGAGACAAATAAACATGAAGTAATGCTGTATCAGATGTAATTTTGAAAGGTAACACTTTACAATTTTTTTCCCTTTTTGAAGGGTTCATTAATGACTAAAAAGTAATTTACAAATGCTTTATAAATCATTTATATATGGTTCCATCAATTTAAATATAAAGGGTGACAATTATACTTGCCAAATAGCGAATATTTTTTACTCTCAAGTTATAAATGCGTAATAAATACTCTTATTAATACTTGTACAAATATACTAACTAATTAAAAACATAAAAAGCAGAAAAAAATACATTCTGTATCTGATTATTAAAGTGAGATTAAAAGGAGGGATCATGTCATGTTGTGTTTATATTCATTACTATAATGTCTTGACTCACTTGTATTGTGACTTTTCTAACATTGATTTCAAAAGAATGGTGCTACTCAGAGTGCCGTCCCAACTTATCTAGTCCTAATTACCTAAAGTCCTCTGCAAAAACACTTTTCAGCTCTTCATGCTCATTCACAGCATTTCCACTTTACATTAATGTTCATTTTCAAAGGTCAATAAAATGAATAAGTGTTATTAAGCATTTATTCCATGTGAGGTAAAATGCCTCACTATTTGGCAAGTAATGCATGAGTCACCCTTTATATTCATGTTGCTATAACCACATGTTAATGATTTATAATTATTTCTAAATAAGTTAATGTTCATTAATGATCCTCGTTATAAACCCTTAACGAAGCGAACATTAATGTACAGTAACCTTCATCTAACTAACAAAAGACAATGCATCTATGTGAATTTCTGCAGTTAATCCAGGATGAACTTCAAAGACATTAGTCATTAATCTTACAGTTCATACAAAATCTTTGTTTAAACACTGGCCCTTAACACTTACTTAGTTTAATAATTTTAAACCATGACTTGCACTTTAAATAAGTAATATTGGCATCTATTCATGATGTTAGCCAGAAGGGAACTGGCCCCCACAGTGAGTCTGGTTTCACCCAAAGGTTATTTTTCTCCCATTAACCATCATCTTATTGAGTTTTGTGTACCTTGCCACAGTCGCCTTCGGCTTGCTCACTGGGGTTATAAAAACAATTATTATTAAAATATTAAATTTCTATACACAATTTACAATCATATTTAATCAAACTACATAATGATGACTCTAAGACATTATAGATATTACAGTTTAATTTTCTGTTCAAGCATGATTTTCTGTAAAGCTGCTTTGAAACGATGTGTGTCGTGAAAAGCGCTATACAAATATAAAAAAAAAAAAATGTATTTCCAAGATGATAAATGGACATCACTTACAGCTCTTGTTGAAGAGATGGTTCTCCTTTATCACATCCAGCTCTCCCAAAACAAAACACTTTTGTTGTTTGGCAAAAACATTACCTCTTTAATGGGAGGAATGGGTTTGATTAATGTAAACTGCTCAAATCAGCATTTGTTTTGAGTTTTTGGCTGAGAAGCACATCTTTAGGGACAGATCTTGCTTGTTTGTTTGTGTGTCAGTCTGGATAAATAGGATGATGTCAGTATCATCATCCAGTATTCTGGATGAAAGAACAGACCTTTTTGTTGGATTTTCCAGTTACTTTACATACTTCAAACAATAACTCTTTAGGCAAAGCCAAAACAAACATGTTCCCTTTACAAAAAGCTTCACTATGATGCTGCGCTTTGCTAAGCGCTATGGGGAACGATCCTATTCATGAACGAGCTGTGAATATGTGTGTAACACGTCAATGAACATTGACTGGAATTTATAGCCTCGGCTGATGTAGTCATTAGACGCACATGTGGCCAGGCTATAAATGGATGCGTCACCAGGTGTCTTCAGATCCTCTTCTTTCAGAGCGATTCTGTGTGTGTGTGTTACACCATCCCTGTCAAAACTTTCTTTCCTCTGCTAGGAATTAGAATGTGTGAGCTAGAATGTGTGAATTAGTATGAAGTGAACCTTTTCTCCTTTCTGTTCTGTCAAGAATATATATATATTTTTAAAAGAAAGAGAGAATGACTGAAAGCGTAAACGATGCGTGTTCCCCTGTTCTCACTCTATAGCTGAAGAGGACACGCATCAGTTGGGGGAAGAGCACGCTGCTCTCGCGTTGCAGCAGTGGGGGTGCGAGCACTGTGATTTGCTTTCAGGCAAAGTGCTTCGCGCTCGCCTCGCTTGCTTTCGGGAGTCAGCACTCTCACTTAATTTGTGGGGCTATCATATGGATCTGGCTGAGGAGTGAGAGACGGGTTCAACCCTTTCGCTCGCTCTCTCCCCAGACCCAGCTGATCCTCGTAAGCCTGAAGCACGCCTCATCGCCTCTTCGGTTCACGAGGACACCGAATCTCTGTAAATCCCACGCATAATAATAAAGTGGCTGCGGAATTAAGAGACAGATGCGAGCATTGCGATCTGCTTTCGGGCAAAATGTTTTGCGCTCGCCTCCCTTACTTCCGGGAGTCACCACATTTCATTCGTGGGGCTCTCGCATGGATCTGGCTGAGGAGCGAGAGACGGGTTCGTCCCTTTCCCTCGCTCTCTCCCCAGACCCAGCTGGTCCTTCCCGTGATCTCGAAGCGCGCTTCGGCGCCTCTTCGGTTCACGTGGGGGGCGGAGTGCTGAACCTCTGTACATTTCACGCACAATAATAAAGCGGCTGAGAAATTACTCGAGGTGATTACGTGGGCTGTGGCTAGACTGGCCACCCGAACAAGAGACCCTCCCCAAACGCTCCAAACTAGAAGACAAATTTCTGTCTGGTGGCCAAAATAATTAAATAAATAAAAGAGGGAATGGAACTCTATATCAGTCCCTTCCTTTCTTCTGTGACCTCCATAACAAGTATTTTCTTTATGGAGGAAATTTATACTTCCCATGTCTTTGTGCCCTCGACGTTGGTGTATTCAGCTTTCGTGGGTGCTGAAGCGCGGGTGTACTCGGTGATGCCGCCGGTAGAGGAGACACCTGCTGGTTTTCTCTCGCCTGGCTTGGCATCATCGCTAAAGAGACCTACTCTCCCCACAAAGCTATGCAGGACCTACTCCACGCTTGTGGGGAAAGCTTATCAGGCAGCAGGTCAGGCTGGTGTTGCCCTGCACCCTATGGCAGTGTTACAAGCGCACTAGGCTAAATCTGTTGAAGGACCTGAGTGTGGGCACCTCACTCAGGGGGAGGGGCTGTCGGTATGGTGTATTTCTTTGTGTTTTTCTGTGTTTCTCTGTGTACTTCTCTAAAAACAGATATATGGTGTATTTCTGTGTTTCTTTTAATTAGGCTAGTTGTATATCTCTTGACCAGTCATGGTGTCTGCTCTAGCAAACTGAAAGTATAATGGATATCTTTAGAGCTTGTACTCCTTTTCATTTGATCTAACAACATTGTGCGTGTGAGCAAAAGAAGCCCCCTCAGTAAGAGGGTACATAGATGTTTAAATCAAGGGCTAGGGATGTGTGAGGAGGACATGGCTGTTATTTCTCGTACACAGATGTTTAAATCAAGGGCTAGGGATGTGTGCTAAGGACACGGCTGTTTTTCTCTCACACACATATTTCTAAGTTAAAAGCATTCTTTCCTTGAACAAGTGACTTTGTCAAAAATTGAGGAGTTACCAGCTGAATGTGAAAGATATACGTTTTTAAAAGCATTCTTTCCTTGAACATTGACTTTGTCAAAAATTGAGTTTCCAGCTGAATGTGAAAGATATACGTTTTTAAAAATAGATGAGTGAGTGATTTTCCACCAATATTTAATTAGCAAGCAACATAAAACATATTGGTGGCAGGAGAAAGAATTGAGGGAAATAATCCCATTGGCTAGAGATAAGGAGCAGAATGACAACAAAAAAGGTATATAACTGGGAACTTAGGATAATGAAGGCAGAACGAGCAGCTGACCGGTCTCATGTAGTTTGTTGGTGTTCAATAAACTATAACTTTGGCATCTGGAACTTGGGACTCCGAGAGTTTTCTTACAACTTAGAGAGAAACATCGTGAATATTCCACGACATATTCTTTGGCGCCCAACGTGGGGCCGGCATTGAGGTCAAAGGAGCCAGAGGTTACTGACAGGACGCTGAACGGATCGCACAAAAAACACCGGCGCCATAAATTGAGGTAAGCGTTTTGCTTAAGGAGTTTTTGTGTGATCTGTGATAGCAAGTCCCAGTAAGTAGCTTCCCTAAGACTTTTGCCGGTCCGAACATAGAATAATTTGGACTAATTGGCTAAGATAGAGGTGAGTTCCAGATTTCAAAATTGGGGAGGGGGGTAGTTATTTAGAGAAGAAGATAAAAGGCCTGTAGAGGTGTGTCGTGTGCGACGGCGCGTGTTAAATCCCGTGTTTAGGTATATAATCAAGAAGTGGAAAAATTCCTGTAGCTACAGGTGTGAAAATCCTAACGCAGGTGCATTTATAGTAGAAAATTCGCATCATAATTCCTCCAGGTGTTAGATTAGATTATTTATTGCAGTGTTTTGACGGAACCCGGACTGAGCAGAAAACGGGGAATTGTTGAACTCTGTGTGTGTTTGAGATAATGAATAATGTGCATGACTAACTATGTTGTTAGTGCCTGTGTACTTACAAATACTAATTGTGCTGGGTTTGTGTGTTTGTTTAAATGCATGATTCTAGTGTTGATGAGGTATTGTGTGCAGAGGCGGAGTGGAGCAGAGAATCAGATACAAAAAAGAAATGCCCAAGAGTGAAATGGGACAAATAAACTGCAACAAATTGACTGTTGAAAAATTAGAGACAAATGGTATCTGATTCTCTGTTATTTCCTTGCCTTGCTCTTACTCACTGGAGGCTGACCGGACAGCCCCATGTGAGGGAGAGAAAGAGAGAGGAAACTTAGAATAGACAAATTTAAAATTGGGAAAAAGATAAAGAAAAGGCAAAATGTTTTCCATTGCAGTGAACAAGATTAGAGAAAAATGCAGAGACAGGAGAGTTTTATCCGTTTGTTGTCTGGAAAGAAATTGCAGCAGGTAACATCTCTCTCATATACAGTACTAGAGACTGAGTGCTGTGAAGAGTTGTAAAGGGAGGGCTGTGAGCGTGCACAGAAACGGAGAAGACTTTTTTCTTGTCTCAGTTTTCCTCATGAAACAGAAATCCTAATTTGGTGGCAGGCTGAGAGGAGAAAATAAGTAGAATTAAAAAGATTAATAATAACAAGGAATTAGTGATCCTTTCTGGAGTTATGAACAAATTAACTACAAAAAAGAAAGGAAAAAAAAAAGAGTGTAAGGTGATTTTTTAATAGAGAATAAAGGAGAATTAGCACCAATGAAGAAATTGTCTTGAACAGAGACCTAAAATGGATGAGACAGCTGTGGGTGGAAGTATATGGGTTTTAATATAAAACCGAAGAAGTAACAGATATAGTAATCAACCACTGTAAATAATGAGTGGTTTTTATGGAAATAAAGGAGAGGGATAAAAAGAGGAGAGCAAAAGGAGGGGCAGAAGTAATAGGTTTGTTTTAGTATAATCAAAATTCTAGAATTTGGGATCCAGATAGAAAGATTGATCCTCTGCTGTGTAATTAATGAGGAGTATATGTGCAATTTACAGCAAAGAAGATCTGTTTAGGCTATTTTCAAACCTCCATCAATACGAGAGGCAGAAGAGATCTGATGATTAAAAACAAAAAGGGCAATTAATGAATATTCTGGTTGTAGAATTAAAACCAATGATAAAAATTGTGTGTTTGTGTATGTGTATGTATGTATAAGGATAAATATAATACAGTATAAACAAACAAATACATGTAAAACAAAAATGTGCATGAAATCAAAAAGTTAACTCTTAGCTGACTGGACAATGTTTATTCTTGGGCTGTTCTTTTCATGCCATGAAGGAAGCCTGATGTGAGATTATCTAAACTGAGAGGGAGCAGCTGTTGAATGGACATGTGCCAGATCATAACTCCTTTTATATCTAAGGGACGAGTAAGAATATTTGGATTATATAAAAAATAAAATCACTTTAAAGTGATTGAATTCTATTTGGGAAATCACATTATCTGGAGAAAACAATAAAGCTTTGAGTCAAGTGTATTGCATTAAACTAAAGTCGAATAAGTAATTGGATTTTAAACAAAGGTTGTGTATAAGATAAGTGTTGTTATATTCAAGCAAATGGCAAAAGAGGGCTAATGATATGATGATAAAATAACTACTAAGAAAATTGTATTGCATCTTATGAAATCATGTGTCTGTTTTATGTTCTGTCCTGTCCAGTTTATGAGAAAATTATTTTAACATTATTGAATTATACACTAGAAAGTTGTTTTAGATTTTCTATGATTTTAAAAGTGTCTGGAGAACAATATAAATGTGAGTGCAGTGCTGTAGGTGTAGACTTGATCAACCAACAAAAGATAGACAGAGATTTTTTATTTTTGTTAGGGACTGTCTGATGATGGCACTGAGGATGATTTGAGGGGAAACAGGCCTCTCTTGGTGTCTTCAGACAGACAGAAAGGGGCCCCGACTTTAGAAAAAGATAGACAGCAGATAGGTATTTTATTCGTATTTTATTTTTTCTCTTATTTGTTTTTTGTTTTTGTTTTGTTTGGTATACACAGAATAGGTCTTGGTTGATCATGGGTACACTGAGAAGCTGCATTTGAGATTAAAATCAAGGGAAAATAAATGTAAGAATGATTTGGCATAATGCATGATAAAGTTTAAGGTAGGAGAATGAATATATTAGTCTAGACATTTATAATCATGCTGTATGTATAAGAAATAAGCAATGCACAAGTATGTTAACTAGCTTAGAATTTGTAACCAAGCTGTTTGTATAAGCAAGTGATGTATAACTATGCTTAAAAAAAAAAAAAAAAAAAAAAAAAAAAGCCTTGTAGTTCACAAAATAAGATTGTTGAAATAAGCAAAGCATGAATAAACAAATAATTGGTTCTGGGAAGAAATAAAATGAAAACTATAAGCAATAAAATAATAGATATAAGCAAATAATAAAATGAAGGAATAAGAAAAGTGAATTGAGAAAATAACAAAAAGTGTGAACAGAAAGAGATAAAAGATAAGTAAAATAAGGAGAAAAGATAATAAATAAAATAGAACATAATATATATATATACACAAACAAGTATTAGTTACAATAAAATACTGGCTCTGTCATTAAGTCGGACACTATCCAAAGTGTAGTTGATAAGATTCAGATAAAAAGCACAGTTAACTGTCTCTCTCTCTCTCTCAACACACAGTATGCTAGAGACCAAGTGATGGGTGAGGAGGTGTGAGAGAGGGGGGCTGACTGAGTGCTGAGCAAGGAGGCGTAAGGGAGGGGTTGACAGAGCTGAGCAAGAAACATGAAAGGAGGGGCTACTAGAACAAGAAGAGGGAGCTGTAAAGGGAGGGCCTTGAGTATGCATAGAGAAAGAAAGGACTTCTCTTTCCTTTCTCGGTTTTCCTCCTGAAGAGTTAAGGGAAAGATAATAAATAATAAGTTAAGGAAAAATAAGACAATAACAAATAGTGATGAATAATAGAGGCAAAAGGAGGAGGGGGGAAAAGGAAGAAAAAAAAAAAAAAAAAAGAAAAAAAAAGGGAAAGGTATAATACATAGAAAAGAAAGAGAAGACCTGATCATGTTTCTTGAACCCATATATTTAGAACAATATGAGCGTAATGAAATAAATATTACTGTGAAAGCATGGGAAGAATGCCAAATAGAATTAACCCCATGTTTCACCTTTATACACTGGGCAGGCGAAGTAATTGGAACAGGTCGAAGGTACACCGTGGGAAGATCCTGGAGCATTGATTTGGTAAACCTGAGAAGAGACATTATCTGGATACGAAATAATTCTTGCTTGGTGGGGCCAGAAGACGAACCAACAAGGCCACTAAGCAGAGAGCAAGTGAAGACAGTACAGAAGTATTTAAGAAAAGTTAAGAAACATTCATCAGAAAAAGTCCTCAACCCAGAGAAAGCCCAGGGTAAGTCAGGGGTCGGATACTTTTAGTGGTCCTCGTCTGACCAGCCTGGTGAAGATTAGCATAATAAGTTAAGAACACGCTGGGGTTAAAGAGGTACTGAATTAATAAGAATAATAAACATATAGGGATAACAAAATGGCACCAACACCAATAGATCACATATGCATGGAGTTTCCAATGTATAGAGACGTGATAAAAGAAATGTCTAAAAAATGGGAGAGAAGAACAAAAGGGCTGAACACAAAATGGCCAGCAGAGGGCACATTTGATGTGGGGGTATGCAGGGAGATGGAAGCACTAATAAAAAATCATAAACCAAAAGAAAAGAGCCAGGTAAGGATAATGAAACGAGATAGGGAACTAATGATATTACAAATGTTCAAAACCAAAGGGATAAAAATATTAAAACAGGAAAGGGAAGGAAAAAAGATGGATGAAGAAAAAGTGGAAAGGCCTCCTCCCTATGCGCCACTAATTGAGATGGAAGAAAAGATGCAGATGCCCCTGGTAGGATTTAAAGGAGAACTCCAGGTGGAAGGAGAAATAGAAATAAATGAAATACCACAGTCAGAATCACAAGAAAACCTAATGAAGTCACCCCAGACACGTGTATATCCAGGGCTGTTGGGACTAAACAAAGACAGTGATGGAGAAAAATCAGATGACAGAAAACCAAGTGAAACTAAACTAAAAGATGAACTGGGTGGACAATGCAGTGATATAAAGAAAGGAATGCTGACAAAAAAAGAAATTAGTGAACAAGTAAAAGACGCCTGTCATCAGGCATTGCAGGAAGGACTGTCAGAATATAAAAAAAGGCAGGAAATGGAGTGGAAAGAACAAGCAAGGGCCAGTGGCATCGAAGAAGATCTTGATCATAAGACTGGTGAGACTGAAGAGTTGATACACTTCAATGATGATGATGATGAACTGACACAACTGGCAGAAGACAACGGTGCGGCAGTGTTGGAACTGAGCACTGAAAAACAACAAAGAACACAAAGGGAGCTACAAGAACTCAGAAGCAGGACACAAAGACTGTCTGAAAGCATGAAAAGTGTAAAAAATGGAACAAGATCAAGAAAGCATGTTCTTCCAGATCTAAGCGCAATGGGCAGCAAGTTCAAAGGAGCGTTAAAACAGGCGTCAGGCAAGTTTTATCTTGAAAAAGTATCTGAAGACTCTGAAGGGGAAAGGAAAAGGAGAAGATCGGAAAGACTAATGAACAAGAATAAGGCACCTAGTGACTACAGTGGAGAATCATCAGATGACGGCGAAGAAAAAGAGACGCCGCAAAGAAAGCAACTGTTTAAACTATTCGATAAAACAGTGAAAAAACAATGCCCCATACTAGTGAAAGGAGAATACAACTGTTATGTACCCTGGGCCAACAGAGACCTTGAAGGATTATTAGCAGCACTCCCAAATATATACGAAGGAGCAGGAAAATGGATCAGAGACGTTGAAGAACGAACAACAGGAAATAATTTAACCCTAGGAGACATCAAAGCACTTCTTGCCAGATGTGTTGGAGGGAACAAAATGGTGGAAATATTGGAAAAAGCAAAAATAGAAAATGCTGCAGTAAGCTCAGAATATGACGAAGTGCCATTCAACGAATGCCGAAATGAGGTATGGGGCGCCCTGAGAGAAGAATTTCCCACCAGTTTAGATCCAAAGTCCATAAAAGGAGAACCACTGGGAGAAACAGAAAACCCAAAAGCCTACATTGATCGGGAAATAAAAAGATGGAAACTGGAAATGGAAAAAGACCCAGAGCAAGATCCCTGGTTGACATCTATGTTCCGAATCTCCATAGTGGAAGCCATGCCTGGACCAGTAAGAGACAAACTAGAAGATGTGGTTGGATTAACTACCAAACCCTCAAAAGAATTCTGTGCTTATGTGGTTCATGCAGTGGAAAAAATAAAGCAACAGGAAAAAGACATACGCAAGAAATTGGAGCAACTACAACTAGAAGAACTAACAGGAAAGAAGAAAAAACTTCAAGCAGCATTGAAAGAAAAAGAAACATCCACCACTGTAATGGCACCAGTCAACACTGCACCACAAGTTGTGAATGGTGCACAAGCCCAAGTGACTCCAGGTGTGCCAGCTACACCCATGGTCTCATATGCACCACCTGTGCCCATGTATCAACCAGCACCAGTTGTCCAGACAGCATCAATGCTTCCTGGACCCAACGTTCCAAATTTGATGCCAATCCAGGGTCAGATAATGCAACAACCTATGCCAGCCATGATGTATAACTTCCCAAGTCAAATGAACAAAGGATGGAACCGACAATTTCAAGGGGGAAGACGAAGAGGACAAGGGAGACAGAACTATGACAACAGGTAAACATATGCATGCTGGGGGTGCAACCAAGTGGGACACATGAGGAGAGAGTGTCCAGTAAATCCTTGGATACAGACGAACCAGGCAAATTCTGAAAACTGGCAGCAAGGCCAACAACAGCAGCAGCAGCAGGCTCAAGGTCCAGTCAATCCGTGGCGTGGACCACCACAGGGCTACTAGGGATGCCCAGAGAATCCTATGGGGAGGGGTCAGCTTCCAATGATATCAACTGATGCTGATCAAGAACCTATACTGCAGGTTAAAATAGAGGGCAAAGTAACACCGGTTATGTTAGACACTGGAGCCACATTCACGTGTATAAGTCCACATTATGCCTCTCACCTCCCCCAGTCTGGAAAATATGTGAAGACAGTAGGATTCTCGGGACAAACGCAGTTGATTCCAATGACGGCTCCAGTAAATATAGAAGTAAAAGGCAAAGCAGTAAAAATTCCAATCTTAATATCAGAAAACACGCCAGTGAACTTGTTGGGAAGAGATGCTATATGCAAAATGAATTTACAAATATGGTGTACTCCAGAAGGAATCTATATCGATGACAGAGGGGTGAAACAAATGACAGTGACTCAACAACCAGAACCTCAGTATCCACAAGCAAATGTGTACTGGTTGGGAGATCTAGGACAAGAGGTGAAAGAAACAATAGATAAATGGGGAAAATACATTAGGGCACAGTTAGGTGAACCAAGTGTGCCGGGAGCAGAACACCATTGCACACTAATGTATGATGAAACAAGAAACACAGATTTAGAGACAGAATGGTTGAACAAAGCAAAGCAGCACAAAATCTCATTGACATCAAAAAATATCATTGTAGGACAGGAAGGAGCTGCACTTAAGGTAGAAAACAATGACTTTATAGACACATGGTTTCGGATACCAGAGTCTGTTCCACATGTAACAATCTATGTGAGCAAGGGCAGGGAGCAAAAAGACTTAGGACAAATGATGAAAAGAGCAGAAAGGGTACAATGGAAAGAGACAGAGAATCCTCTTATTATGGAATCACCAGACAAAATGTACTTTAAAATCTTATGTACTACAGAAATGGTAGGAACGCCCAAAATAGTAGTTATTGCCCCTGAAGAAAAGCTAAATTCAAAAATGATAGAGTTAATGACAGAAATGGAAAAACTGGTACCAGCACAATTATGGTCACGACATGACACAGACGTAGGGTTAGTGGTGTCTGCGAATCCGATTCAAATAAGAATAAAACCAGGGACACACCCCCCACGAAAGCGGCAATACCCAATAAAATCAGAAGCAGAGTTAGGGATTAGAAGTACTATTGATGGGTTGCTTAAGGCAGGTGTACTCTGCCCTACAAAGGCAAAAGACCTTAAGTCGCTAGAGTGTGGAACTGAGAAAAATGACTTTAAAGTTTTTTAGTCGTCCAGCCAAATTAATTATAGGTAGGAATCTGAAAATCTGGCAATTAAATGTTTTAGTAATGAAAATTATCTACATAAAAAAATATTGATCTCAAACTTGACCTTTGACCCCAATTTTGAAGTTACTGTACTCTGCCTTTGTATTGTCTGCAAAAAGTGAGAAGTCATGCCAAGGCAAAAGGCAGTAACTTCCACATTATCAATATTTGGTTGCTGATCACCATTAACAAAATCTTTATAGTAACACCAGTATTGTGTTTTATGGTTTGTTTGTGTATATGTTATTTAAGGTTGGTTCTGTAAAGCACTTTGATCAACTTGTTTTGTTTTAAAATGTGCTTTAGAAATAAAATGATTGATAATTTTGGATGATTTACAATTACTCTTAGCCATTGTTGCTATCCTCTGATTTGGTTGCATCCTGATGGCATTATTAATTAATTAGACATGACACATACCTCCATAGCAGTAAAGAGTATCTGGTGTGCAGTAAAACTAACAGGTTGACTGCAGATAGGTGACACTGAATTCTATGAATAAATACAAGATAAGCATATTTGTAACAAGTAAACATATTCATTTAATTAATAATGGAATGCAAAGATATAACAAGATGTAAAACAAAGATATAGCAGATAGAACAACGAATCATGTACAAATTTAAAACGCATGGAATGGGAATAAGGGAATAAGAGTAAATCATGTACAAGTAAGTGAACTTGGAATCCTGTATTCATTTAATGTTGTTTCAGGGTGTTCTCACTCCTCATCCTCCACAAGGAATATCACCATAAGGAACTGAAAGGAATAGAGCAAATTTAATAATAATAATAGTAGCCTAATAATAATAATAATAATAATAATAATAACAATAATAAAATGATAAGGCATGGAGGGAAATTTGAATAGGAAATAATATTTTATATCCAATACACGTAGGTCCAGCAAACATTTGTTTTTACCAATAGGCTATTTGATTAATCAATGTCTAATTTAACAAATTATCAGGCCTAGGCCTACAAATTAGTGCAACTGGTTATTCAAGGGTTAAGTTTGGCTCGCTGACTGGTGGATTAATCTCAAATGCGTGGAGTAATTTGAATTGTTTTTCTGACGTAACTGCCAGACAAAAAAGCTATGGTACATGTGGGTGGATACCGTTTTGCAACCAATTATTATTTATTGCAACGTAAAAGGATATGATTGCTTTTACATCTAATTGAATGAAAATCGCTTAACTTGTGGATTGATGTGAACGCCAGCAAGAAGAAATAATGCTCAGAATGCTTGTGGATTAAACATCTCCGATGACGTTCATTGCCATGGATTTTATCATGTTACAAGAAAAGGTAGGATATGGATTTAATTGCGAGCTGTTTCTACTGTTTTTATGTGTGATCACGGTAACGTTAACTGCATTCGACTCACACTCGTGTCGTGCAACTAGTCTGCTGTCTAACGTGACAGTGTCACTGACAGGCTGGCTCTGAGTGAATAATCTTACCATTATGAAAAAAACATTTATTTGAGATTATTTACGGTTAATTTACTTATTGCTGGTAAATTATTTAGTCTCTGCTTGTTTACAGTGCTTATATGGAGCAGTTTGGTAGCCTATTCATACTTTAGCCTTATTTATGCTAGGCTGCTAGCTAGCTAAATTAAGTAAATCGCGATACGTTTGTGTTTCACAATTTCTTACCTTCACAATGATGTCTGCGTTTCAAAGCCATCTCAACCATCATTCCCTCGAGAGTAATGGGCCATCCTTAAACGCTATAATAAAAACAACCACTCAAAAATATTTGTTTTTTACCTACACTTTTATTCAGGTATTGTGTGTGTCAGAAGTGCTTCAATGACAGTATGACAGTTACACAGGCTACACCGTAACTTAAACGCGGCAAACTTTAATGGACAGTGAAACAAAGGCAGAATACCGTAACTCCAGGCCGGCACAGTAACTTCATATTGACGCACGGCTATACAAAGGCAGAGTACCATAACTCAGTTTGAGCATTCCAAAACAAAGCCAAACAGCGGTAACTGGCGTTACGGTCTTCTGCCTTGGTTTCTCCTTTGCTTTTTGGAAGTTACTGTTAAGACAACCCATAATTTTTCGAAAAAACAACAGAATTGACGCAAGATACTTATCCACATGATAAAGGGGGTCTTGAATTTGTCAAAAATATCAATAACTCATTTTCGACCTAAAACGAAGTTACGGTCTTTTGCCTTTGCACGGCAGTACTAATTGAGACATCAAGTTGTTGTAATACACCTATACTACCGGTAGCAAAGGCAAACAAGACGAAATGGAGATTAGTACATGATTTAAGGGCAGTCAATGAAATAGTAGAGGATTGGCCAGCAGAAGTGCCCAATCCGCATACACTGTTGACTAATGTTCCCCCTGCTGCTAATTATTTCACTGTGATTGACTTGTGTTCTGCCTTTTTTAGTATTCCTCTAGCAGAAGAAAGCAGACAACTCTTTGCATTCACCTATCAAGGTAAACAATTCACATACACACGATTACCACACGGGTTCAAGCATTCCCCTCATGTGTTCAACCAGGCATTAAAAGCGGACCTAGAAGATCTTAGAATTGATAGCACATTAATTCAGTATGTGGATGACTTACTGATTTGCTCACCAACACTAGAGCAGTGTCACCAGGACACAATTACAGTCCTCACTAAATTGGCTGAGGGAGGACATAAAGTGTCAAAAGACAAGTTACAGTACTGTTTACCGCAGGTGGAATACCTGGGACGAATTATTGCGCATCAAACCAAGGCGATATCGCCAAGCCAACTAGAAGGCATAAGCAAAGCGCCACGACCGCAAACTGTTGGACAAATGATGACCTTTTTAGGAATGACAGGATTTAGTTCCGATTGGATAGAAGATTATGCTATTAAAACAAACCCCTTGCGAGCATTGATAAAACAAACCGGACAGCAAAATCTTAGAAGTAAGCTAACTTGGGATGCAGATGCATTAGTAGCATTTGAGTCACTAAAGAAGGAACTACAAACAGCACCTGCACTAGCCACCCCAGACTACGCTAAACCGTTCCATTTGTATATAGCAGAGAGAAAAAGTGGTTATGCATCAGCAGTTTTGATGCAAGAACTCTGTAGTGGAAGACGAAAACAACCTATAGCATATTATAGTGCAAAACTGGATAGTGTAGCTCAAGGATATCCGCCATGCTATCAAGGGTTGGCTGCGGTTTATTTTGCTTATGAAAAAGCCTCCACAGTAACCATGGGATACCCAGTGGTGATCTACGCTCACCATAAGATAATAGAGCTAATAGAAAATGGGAAGTTTGTACTCACGCAGGCAAGATGCTTAGCATATTCAACACTGCTGACATACCCAGATGTGACTATAAAAAGGTGTATCACTGTTAATCCAGCAAACTATATTCCCTTGGAAGATGAAGGAACACCACATGATTGTGTGGCAAATTCGTTAGCTTTCACACGTTTGAGGCCCGACCTGGAATCAACACCAATGGTCGAGGCAGAAGTAGAATACTTTGTTGATGGCTCCTGCTTTAAGGACCACTTGGGAAATCATGCTGGATTTGCGGTGGTAAAAAAGCAGGGTGACACTTTTGTGCCAGTTGTGGTTCAGCATTGTGAACAGCCATGCTCAGCACAACTGGCAGAATTAAGGGCATTGACCAAAGCCTGTTTGCTGGCGAAAGATTAAAAAGTTAACATATATACAGATTCTGCTTATGCACATGGAGTGTGTCATTTGTTTGGTGCAGTGTGGAAACAAAGAGGGTTCAAAAAGAGTGATGGAACTACAATTCAGCATAATGATCAGATAATTAAATTGATTTCAGCAATGATGCATCCAAAAAAGTTGGCCATAATCAAATGCCAGGCCCACAAAAAAGGCAAAGACTTTGTGATAAGAGGAAATAATGCTGCAAATGAATTTGCTCGGGAAGCCTCAGGTTGCAAAGTAGCGGTAATGGCTCCACAAGTAATATTGCAGGTTCAGCCAAATTTAACAGATATAGCACGGATACAACAACAAGCTGGTCAACCTGAGCAAGCACAATGGCAACAAAGGGGGGCGACAAGGGATGTGAATGGAGTATGGAGGACACATGAGGGGCTGATATTGGCTCCAGTAGCACTCCTTAATATGCTAATTTCTGATGCACATGGATTTGACCATTGTGCAAGAGGCGAGGTAATGAGAAAACTAAAACAGCAGGGCTACTGGTCCCCATATCTGCAAGCCTCAGTAGATGAGTTCTTAGCCAATTGCGAAATTTGTGAAAAACATAATGTCAGGAAAGGTACAACTGCACCAATCGGACACATACCAGCACCAGAGGGACCATTCAAACATTTAGTCATGGACTATGTGGACATGATAAAACCAGTTAGAGGGAAAAGATACATGTTGGTCATAATTGACAGATTCAGCAGATGGGTTGAAGCTATGCCCTCAGCAGACCAGGGAGCACAAACAGTAATTAAATTTCTGACAAGAGAAGTTATCCCAAGGTTCGGCATACCATCACAAATTAGCTCTGACAATGGCTCAGCATTTATTCAGAAAGCAGTGAAAACGGTGATACAACAGTTACGAATAAAACAACGGTTGGGATGTGTCTACCATCTGCAGGCGCAGGGGATGGTGGAGAGGGTAAATGGGAACCTCAAAGCTAAAATTGTAAAAATTTGCAAAGAAACAAGACTTAATTGGGTTGATGCACTCCCGCTTGCATTAATGAAGTATCGCATGCAGATGAACAGAATTACTAATCTGACCCCACATGAAATGTTGACAGGGAGACCCATGCCAGTGCCTTATATCAGAGGACCATATGAGGGTCCATCATTGGAACAGTTAGAGATGGAACTGAAAGCATATATGAGGCAATTGACTACCATACATGAAAAAATCTGTTCGCAGGAACAAAGGAGAAATCCTACACAGGACGAGAATGCACCTTTCTCAATAGTTCCTGGAGACCTTGTGTACCTGAGAGTGTTTCGGAGAAAGTGGAATGAGCCCAGAAGGGAAGGTCCTTATGAAGTAGTGCAGGCAACCCCAACAGCAGTAAAGGTAAGAGGCAGTAACACGTGGTATCATTTAAATCACTGTACCAGAGTACGCCGAAGAAATCTGCCACACACTCAAGAACCTGAGGCAGCCAAAGAAGAACAGCAAGAACAAGCCCAAGAACCTGGGGACGCAGCAGATCCACAGGTACCGGCTAGAGCATCTGAAGAAAGTGAAGCGGAAGTAGAAGAAGGACAATCGCACGTAGGGGAAGAGCACGCTGAGGCAGAAAGAGAGACTGAGGTACGTGCCGCAGCGGAGCAGGAAAGCACAGAAAGTGAGACGGAAGTACATGTCGCAGAGGAACAGAGACCAGGAAGTGCGGAAGGAGAGGCAGAAAAAGTTCATTTTACTGAACCAGACACAGAATCACTTGAAGGAAATGAAACAGGCCAACAAACGCAGCCATTGGACGAGGTGTTGCGGGAGGCAGAAGAAAGACTGGACACTCAAGAAGGTATTGGTGTGGATGATGCTGTTACTAACGTATTTGGAACAGATATTGCCTCCCACACAAGGCCTACCGGAGAAACAAGCAAGGAAAGACCGGACTTATCAGATGCAGGACCATCCATGCGACCATGGTATAATGAATATCCTACAATCAACACCTCAGACCTTGCATTCTATTTCCCAAACTGAGCAAGGACTAGATAACATAAAACAAGAAAGTAGACAGAAACGTGCACCTGGATCCTGGCCCAAAAGTCCACATTATGAAACCAAGCAATATAATAAGCCTAAAAAGATACCTGACAAGATAATTAACCAAAATATGCCGGCACAGATCGACTTAGATAATAATATGGAACCCACAGAGTCAGTAGGAACAGAGGACTTGTTAGAACATGCACAACAAAATGACTGGTACAAATGGGCAAGATATACCGCTAAGCAAGCAGGCATGACAAATTGTATAATGTGCTCGCCCTCTCCGCTAAAGGAATTGATAGTAGTTCCAAATCAATATGACTATAAGCATTGTGCTGCACATTATGCCAAAAATTGTGGTGACTCAGACAGAATTGTGTTTTGTCCAGCAGAATGTTTGGCATTGTTGAGTAATCTAGGCTATGAAAAATTTTATACAAAGATAAGATGGGGAGATGAATGTAAGAGATTCGATGTGCGTGTGGATAATAAGAAAAAAGAAAGCCCATCGTTATATAAAATAAATAGACAACTGAGTTACGAGTGCTTTAACAAAACAAAAGGGACAACAAATGTAGGACAATTTAAGGGAAATTGCGCAGTAATATGGCATTTAGATACAGAAATGTACTTTACTAATGATGTGATCAGGTTTAGTGGACTCCAATATGCAACAGCGACATTGGGACAAAATTTTACTGCGCATATAATTCAGGAATGTTTGGGTGTAGCTATTGGCAAATGCATTACAGGATGTGAAAATCACACTATAGTATCGCCTACGATACTGCTACATATAGAACAAACGGAGACTATAGCAGACTATTTTTGGTTATGTGGAGGAGTTCAATTGAAAACCGCACTACCTAAAGGTTGGAAAGGATTGTGTGCTAGAGTAAGGCTACTACAAGAAGTAACTATGGTAAAATGGGACCCCTATGATTTCCAAGCTGCACCAAAGACCATAGTTCATAACACAGTAAGGGTGAAAAGAGCATACACCCCAGATCCTGAGGTCTACCTAGATTCAATTGGCCAACCAAGAGGAATACCTCATGAGTTTAAAGCCAGAGATGAGATAAAATCAGGCTTTGAGTCGATACTCCCATGGGTTACAATTAACAAAAATGTAGAATGGATCAATTATATTTTCTATAATCAGCAGAGATTTATCAATTATACTGATGAGGCATTAAAGGCGTTAGGAGATCAATTAGCAGCCACTAGTAAAATGGCATGGCAAAATCGTCAAGCACTAAATTGGTTATTAGCAGATAAAGGGGGAGTATGTGTTATGTTTGGATTAGATTGCTGCACCTACATACCAAATAATACATCTCCAGAAGGAACCTTTACACAGGCAATGAAGAAACTGCATAACTTGCGCACAGAAGTTAAAGTTAATGCAGGACGAGATCAGTCGTTTGGGAGATGGTTTGATGATCTTTTTGGATCATGGAAGATGGGGCTCATGAAGATAGGGATAATGATACTTGTAGGAGTGACTTTATTTGGCTTATTGTTCTGTTGTGTTATTCCCATGCTAAGATCTATAATGACTCAAACAGTAGCTAAGCAAATGGTGATTGTTTCAATGACACCATTGGGAACAAGTATGGAAACCAGACAATATAGCTTAGGGCAGGGATTGGATGAACTTGACGAGTTTTGAAAGACATTGAAAACAATCCTGAAGACCATTAAAAAAAAAAATAAATAAATAAAGGGGGAAACAAAAGCGATATTTAAGCTTACAAGAAGAGCCTGAGTACTTAACATTTTTTCTCATGTGATTGTTAAAGAGGGACATTTCTTGGTAATTGTATTTTCTTTTGCATTATGAATGTTTTCTGTTTTTGACATCTTTTTGTTCTTTTATTAAAGTTATCCTTTGATTTAATAATATAGAGGAAGGGGTCTGTAAAACACATTGATAGATTTAATCAAGTAGAGATAGTGGGATTACTACTTATGTTTCAATATGTATGACAACTGTTATTGTGAGTATTTGCCCAGAGAGAACAAGAAGGGCTACAACAAGAAGACATGAAGGATCGAGCGATGAGCACCTCAGTGCTTAGCTGCAAGAGCAAATAGACTCAACTGGTGGTTTAAAAACCCGCTGTCTGCTCCAAAACACCACCAGATAGCACTCCAGGCTACCAGAAATGTCTGTGAGTTCCTCTGGCACCGATGGATGCATATTACTATATCAGTTATTCTAGTGATTGTTAATGTATCTAGACAGTATGTAATCAATTGTATTCTACATCACGCAAGGCTTTACAATTTCATGCACATGCTTATAACACAAAGTTAATTTGTTGTCACCCTCCCAAAGAACAGTGTTAGCTAGAGGATTGGGTTCTTTTACTCCTTCCTAGCCAAATGTGGAAGGAGATGTTTGGACCCAAGTCCTGCAGAGTGCAGCCCCATAGAGACAGTATTGGATAAAGAAATTGTGTGGCCTATTTTGGCCACATGATAGAATAAGACAGGCTGGCTTGTGTGACTGCACTCTGGTCGAGGGAAATAGGGTGTGAGACTTTTTGTAAGTCTCAAAGGGGGGAGTATATGGTGTATTTCTTTGTGTTTTTCTGTGTTTCTCTGTGTACTTCTCTAAAAACAGATATATGGTGTATTTCTGTGTTTCTTTTAATTAGGCTAGTTGTATATCTCTTGACCAGTCATGGTGTCTGCTCTAGCAAACTGAAAGTATAATGGATATCTTTAGAGCTTGTACTCCTTTTCATTTGATCTAACAACATTGTGCGTGTGAGCAAAAGAAGCCCCCTCAGTAAGAGGGTACATAGATGTTTAAATCAAGGGCTAGGGATGTGTGAGGAGGACATGGCTGTTATTTCTCGTACACAGATGTTTAAATCAAGGGCTAGGGATGTGTGCTAAGGACACGGCTGTTTTTCTCTCACACACATATTTCTAAGTTAAAAGCATTCTTTCCTTGAACAAGTGACTTTGTCAAAAATTGAGGAGTTACCAGCTGAATGTGAAAGATATACGTTTTTAAAAGCATTCTTTCCTTGAACATTGACTTTGTCAAAAATTGAGTTTCCAGCTGAATGTGAAAGATATACGTTTTTAAAAATAGATGAGTGAGTGATTTTCCACCAATATTTAATTAGCAAGCAACATAAAACATATTGGTGGCAGGAGAAAGAATTGAGGGAAATAATCCCATTGGCTAGAGATAAGGAGCAGAATGACAACAAAAAAAGGTATATAACTGGGAACTTAGGATAATGAAGGCAGAACGAGCAGCTGACCGGTCTCATGTAGTTTGTTGGTGTTCAATAAACTATAACTTTGGCATCTGGAACTTGGGACTCCGAGAGTTTTCTTACAACTTAGAGAGAAACATCGTGAATATTCCACGACATCGGCCACCCAGCCCCACCCCGGTCCTTCTAGACGGGAGGCTCTAAAACAAAACGTGGCGCATCATGCTCCCCCTCGTAAAGACTGGGGTCAAGTTCGTCACCCTCAGCAGCCCCCAATGCAAGACCTCAGGGGCGTGATTTCTAAGAAAAAGAAACCTTGACGGTCTTGTACCCAGCTTTGTGGGGGTAGTTCCCCTCGGGACGGGGCGCGTGTATCATCCACTTCGGCCCTCCCGATACCCTCACGAAACCTCTTCACTCCCGCCACCTTTGGTGTTTCGGGTGATAGAGGCTTCAAACAAAGAGTTGGGTGTACCGTTGCTTCCTGCCTTGATCCAGGACGCGGAACACTCGACATCCCCTCAACAGGAAGTGTCAGAAATAATACCCATCTCAGAGAACCTGGCAGCGTGGAAACTTCTGCCTGGTATTTCGATGTGGGTTCTAGAATCAGTAGAAAGAGGCTACAGAATTCAATTTGCTCGCCGTTCTCCCCGTTTCAACGGCATGGTTCCCACTACCGTGAAACCGGGACAGGCATGTCTACTGTGGAAATAACTGCAAAATCTCTTGGTTAAAGGGGCCATAGAACATGTTCCCCTTCCAGAGAAAGAGTCAGGCTATTACAGCAGATACTTCCTGGTTCCCAAGAAGGGTGGGGGGGTTACGTCCGATTCTAGATCTTCGAGGCTTGAACCGCTCGGTGTTTAAGTCCTAGATGCTGACTATCAAGATGATCGTGTCACAAGCCCAACATCACGTTTGGCTGGTCACCATTGATCTCATGGACGTATATCTTCATATAGAGCCACAGCACAGGAAGTTCCTGAGGTTCGCTTTCGGGGGCGAAGCCTTCCAGTGTCGGGTTCTTCCATTTGGCCTAGCCCTATTAACCTGCACATTCAGGAAATGCATGGATGCAGCACTGGCTCCTCTGCAACTCCAGGGCATCCGCATTCTGAATTATATAGACGACTGGCTGATCCTAGCGCAGTTCCAAGAACTGGCAGTTCAGCACAGGGATATCGTCTTGACGCATCTGTCAAGACGATGCAGGCACTCGATGCAGGCACAATCATCTCCCGCACGAATCGTTTCCATTCAGAACACCCTGAGCAAGGTCAGGCTAGGTCGAGGTTGCACTGCTTGTCAGTATTATTGAATACTAGGTCTCATGGCGTTGGTGTCCACGGTGATCCCTTCGGACCTTCTGCGCATAAGACCGCTTCAGCTGTGGCTGGAAGCCATGGGGTTTTATCCAAGGGCCGGTCCCCTAAGGCAAATAAGGGTTACGCGCCATGTGCTTTGTTTCCTTTCTATGTGGTTCAGACCCCGGTTCTTACCTTGGGTCCCACTCTGGGTGCGTCTTGTCGTCGCAAGCTGCTAACGACAGATGCCTCCCTGACGGGCTGTCACTCAGGACAGTTTCGTCCCTGGATGCCCGTGTGTGTGGGAGCAGATTTACTCTGAGGTAGTGAATAAATCTAGGGCAGAAGAGGACCTCTTCGCCTCTATGATAGCGCAATGCCTCCTCTACTTCTCCCTAAGTCACCCAGCCCCCTTGGGTCTGGACTTAAAGGCACATACATGATCCTGAATGCGTCTGTATGCATTTATGTCCCCCGGTTTTTCTGATTCCGGGAGTCTTGGCAAGGTTCGCCAGCAAGGGTCTTGCCTCCTACTAATGGCACTGCGCTGGCCGAACAGGATATGTTTCTCGAATACCTCTCCTCGACGGCTCGCCTTGGGCGATTCCAAACAGGGAGGACCTTCTCATCCCTGGCCCGAATTGTGAAACCTTTCATGCTTGGCCCCTAAGGGTACCAACTGAGGTTCACAGAGCTTTATCTTGAGGCTATCGAGACCTTTTCAAGTGCTAGGGCTCCCCCCACATGGAACTGATCTGGGTAGATTTTACAGGGCAGAAGAGGACCTCTTCGCCTCTGTTGATAGCGCAATGTCTCCTCTACTTCTCCCCGAGTCGCCCAGTTTCCCTCCCTAAGTTCAAATTACAGAACTAGCTAACTGCCAGTTTGCTTCAGTTCTGGATTTTCTGTAGAAAGAACTGTCAGCGGGCACTTGCGTCGCCACTGCCAGGTTCTATGTTGCCTCCACTGCGGTTTGCCACGCCTTGGTGGGCGGGGTGCCCCCTAAGAGGCATCCTTGCTAGGACCTCTTCATAGGGTAAGACCCCCTTTTTTAGAGTCAGAGTTTGGTAGACTTCTGACTCTCAAGATGGTTTTTCTTATGGCAATTACGTCTCTAAGGAGACTTGGGTACCTACAGGCTCTCTCTTTTGCCAGCCTGTTTAGAGTTTGCCCCAGCTATGACCAAAAGCATTCTTTACACCCTCACCCTAACTACCTGCCCAAGGTGCCTTTCGTGACCCTTGACCGGTTATTTTCTAAGCCTTCTGCTCCATGCCATTTGTAACACCGGACCAGCTAAGACTTCTCAGACTTCGTCCAGTCTGTACCCTTCAGACTTATGTCCACCGCATTTGCTAGTGGCGTAAAGTCAGGGCAGCAATTATTCTCTTGGGTGCGGTCACCTCCTGGAAGACTATGTCACTTTGGGTGAGAGACATTATTGCCCGGGCCTAAGAGGCGTGCGGTCAAGCTTCGCCAGTAGGTTTTAGGGCGCACTCTACCAAAGCCTTGGCTAGAGGTCTCCTTCTGCAGCAAGTTTGTGATGTGGCAGGCTGGTCCTCTCCGCACACATTCATCTGGTTTTATGGTCATGTTACTAGATGTTCATGCTACCCCAGGCTCTTATGCCCTTGGGTCGACATCTACGCTCATGTCTAAGCAAGTTTGCGATGCGGCAGGCTAGTCCTCTCCGCACACATTCATCTGGTTTTATGGTCATGTTACTGGATGTTCCTGCTACCCCGGGCTCTTATGCCCTTGGGTCGACATCTTCGCTCATGTCTAAGCAAGTTTGTGATGTGGCAGGCTGGTCCTCTACGCACACATTCTCAGATCTTATGGCTTAAATCTTTCATGCCTGAACAAGTTTGTGATGCGGCAGGCTGGTCCTCTCCGCACACATTCTTCAGTCTCTATGGTTTGGATGTTCATGCTACTCCGGGTTGTTATGCCCTTGAGTCGACATCTCAAACTCATGCCTGAACAAGTTTGTGACGCGGCGGGCTGGTCCTCTCCGCGCACATTCTCAATTTCTATGACAAATTTGTATGAGTTGGATGTTTTGCTACCCCGGACTCTTATGTCCTTGGGTCGACATCTCAAGCTCATGTCTGATCAAGTTCGTAATGCGAACTTTATGGGTTAGATCAGTGGTTCTCAAACTTTTTACACCAAGTACCACCTCAGAAAATATTTGGTCCTCCAAGTACCACCATAACGACCAACATTAAAATACAGTAGTAGTAGGCCTAACTATTCAGCTACAGTTATGCACAGCTCAAAAATCAGGCAGTTTTATTTATAATAAGAACATTTATTATTGTCAGCCACTTTGAACATTGTAACAACACAGTTTTAACATCAACACTGCACTGTGCTGCTTACATACAGGTGCTGGTCATATAATTAGAATATCATCAAAATGTTGATTTATTTCAGTAATTCCATTCAAAAAGTGAAACTTGGATAATGTATACATTCATTCCACACAGACTGATATATTTCAAGTGTTCATTCCTTTTAATTTTGATTATAACTGACAACAAATGAAAACCCCAAAATCAGTATCTCAGAAAATTTGAATATTGTGAAAAGGTTCAATATTGAAGACACCTGGTGCCACACTCTAATCAGCTAATTAACTCAAAACACCTGCAAAGGCCTTTAAATGGTCTCTCAGTCTAGTTCTGTACTGCCCTACAAAGGCAAAAGACCTTAAGTCGCTACAGTGTGGAACTGAGAAAAATGACTTTAAAGTTTTTTAGTTGTCCAGCCAAATTAATTATAGGTAGGAATCTGAAAATCTGGCAATTAAATGTTTTAGTAATGAAAATTATCTACATAAAAAAATTATTGATCTCAAACTTGACCTTTGACCCCAATTTTGAAGTTACTGTACTCTGCCTTTGTATTGTCTGCAAAAAGTGAGAAGTCATGCCAAGGCAAAAGGCAGTAACTTCCACATTATCAGTATTTGGTTGCTGATCACCATTAACAAAATCTTTATAGTAACACCAGTATTGTGTTTTATGGTTTGTTTGTGTATATGTTATGTAAGGTTGGTTCTGTAAAGCACTTTGATCAACTTGTTTTGTTTTAAAATGTGCTTTAGAAATAAAATGATTGATAATTTTGGATGATTTACAATTACTCTTAGCCATTGTTGCTATCCTCTGATTTGGTTGCATCCTGATAGTATTATTAATTAATTAGACATGACACAATACCTCCATAGCAGTAAAGAGTATCTGGTGTGCAGTAAAACTAACAGGTTGACTGCAGATAGGTGACACTGAATTATATGAATAAATACAAGATAAGCATATTTGTAAAGAGTAAACATATTCATTTAATTAATAATGGAATGCAAAGATATAACAAGATATAAAACAAAGATATAGCAGATAGAACAACGAATCATGTATGGAAAAATATGGAACATGAACATGAAATATTTGAAGAATATTTGATTAATTAATGTCAATGTTATGAAAATGCCTACCACTGTCCAGAACGATCATTTTTTTTGTTTGTGGTGCGTCCGGACCACAAGGAATATCACCATAAGGAACTGAAAGGAATAGAGCAAATTTAATAATAATAATAGTAGCCTAATAATAATAATAATAACAATAATGATAATAATAATAAGGCATGGAGGGAAATTTGAATAGGAAATAATATTTTATATCCAATACACGTAGGTCCAGCAAACATTTGTTTTTACCAATAGGCTATTTGATTAATCAATGTCTATTTTAACAAATTATCAGGCCTAGGCCTACAAATTAGTGCCACTGGTTAATCAAGGGTTAAGTTTGGCTCGCTGACTGGTGGATTAATCGCAAATGCGTGGAGTAATTTGAATTGTTTTTCTGACGTAACTGCCAGACAAAAAAGCTATGGTACATGTGGGTGGATACCGTTTTGCAACCAATTATTATTTATTGCAACGTAAAAGGATATAATTGCTTTTACATCTAATTGAATGAAAATCGCCTGACTTGTGGATTGATGTGAACGCCAGCAAGAAGGAATAATGCTCAGAATGCTTGTGGATTAAACATCTCCGATGACGTTCATTGCCATGGATTTTATCATGTTACAAGAAAAGGTAGGATATGGATTTAATTGCGAGCTGTTTCTACTGTTTTTATGTGTGATCATGGTAACGTTAACTGCATTCGACTCACACTCGTGTCGTGCAACTAGTCTGCTGTCTAACGTGACAGTGTCACTGACAGGCTGGCTCTGAGTGAATAATCTTACCATTATGAAAAAAACATTTATTTGAGATTATTTACGGTTAATTTACTTATTGCTGGTAAATTATTTAGTCTCTGCTTGTTTACAGTGCTTATATGGAGCAGTTTGGTAGCCTATTCATTACTGACTAACTTTAGCCTTATTTATGCTAGGCTGCTAGCTAGCTAAATTAAGTAAATCGCGATCTTACGTTTGTGTTTCACAATTTCTTACCTTCACAATGATGTCTGCGTTTCAAAGCCATCTCAACCATCATTTTCCCTCGAGAGTAATCCTTAAACGCTATAATAAAACCAACCACTCAACAATATTTGTTTTTTACCTACACTTTTATTCAGGTATTGTGTGTGTCAGAAGTGCTTCAATGACAGTATGACAGTTACACAGGCTACACCGTAACTTAAACGCGGCAAACTTTAATGGACAGGGAAACAAAGGCAGAATACTGTAACTCCAGGCCGGCACAGTAACTTCATATTGACGCACGGCTATACAAAGGCAGAGTACCGTAACTCAATTTGAGCGTTCCAAAACAAAGCCAAACAGCGGTAACTGGCGTTACGGTCTTCTGCCTTGGTTTCTCCTTTGCTTTTTGGAAGTTACTATTAAGACAACCCATAATTTTTCGAAAAAACAACAGAATTGACGCAAGATACTTATCCACATGATAAAGGGGGTCTTGAATTTGTCAAAAATATCATTAACTCATTTTCGACCTAAAACGAAGTTACGGTCTTTTGCCTTTGCATGGCAGTGTAGGCTACACAATCATGGGGAAGACGGCTGACTTGACAGCTGTCCAAAAGACGACCATTGATATCTTTCACAAGGAGGGCAAGACACAAAAGGTCATTGCTAAAGAGGCTGGCTGTTCACAGAGCTCTGTGTCCAAGCACATTAATAGAGAGGTGAAGGGAAGAAAAAGATGTGGTAGAAAAAAGTGTACAAGCAATAGGGATAACCACACCCTGGAGAGGATTTTGAAACAAAACCCATTCAAAAATGTGGGGGAGATTCACAAAGAGTGGACTGCAGCTGGAGTCATTGCTTCAAGAACCACCACGCACAGACGTATGCAAGACATGGGTTGCAGCTGTCGCATTCCATGTGTCAAGCCACTCTTGAACAAGACACAGCATCAGAAGCATCTCGCCTGGGCTAAAGGCAAAAAGGACTGGACTGCTGCTGAGTGGTCCAAAGTTATGTTCTCTGATGAAAGTAAATTTTGCATTTCCTTTGGAAATCAAGGTCCCAGAGTCTGGAGGAAGAGAGGAGAGGCACAGAATCCACGTTGCTTGAAGTCCAGTGTAAAGTTTCCACAGTCAGTGATGGTTTGGTGTGCCATGTCATCTGCTGGTGTTGGTCCACTGTGTTTTCTGAGGTCCAAGGTCAACACAGCCGTCTACCAGGAAGTTTGAGAGCACTTCATGCTTCCTGCTGCTGACCAATTTTATGGAGATGCAGATTTAATTTTCCAACAGGAAAAAAACTGGTGCCAAAGATACCAGTACCTGGTTTAAGGACCATGGTATCCCTGTTTTTAATTGGCCAGCAAACTCGCCTGACCTTAACCCTATAGAAAATCTATGGGGTATTGTGAAGAGGAAGATGCGATACGCCAGACCCAACAATGCAGAAGAGCTGAAGGCTACTATCAGAGCAACCTGGGCTCTCATAACACCTGAGCAGTGCCACAGACTGATCGACTCCATGCCACACCGCATTGCTGCAGTAATTCAGGCAAAAGGAGCCCCAACTAAGTAATGAGTGCTGTACATGCTCATACTTTTCATGTTCATACTTTTCAGTTGGCCAACATTTCTAAAAATCCTTTTTTTGTATTGGTCTGAAGTAATATTCTAATTTTCGGAGATACTGCATTTGGGATTTTCATTAGTTGTCAGTTTTAATCATCACAATTAAATGAAATAAACATTTGAAATATATCAGTCTGTGTGTAATGAATGAATATAATATCCAAATTTCACTTTTTGAATGGAATTACTGAAATAAATCAACTTTTTGATGATATTCCAATTATATGACCAGCACCTGTAGAGGTAAATAAAATAAAAATTAAATAATGATTAAATTAAAATGTATTGCACCTAAAAGTGAAATAAAAACTGTACTTAAAGATTAAATGTAAATGTATTGTTTCAGTTCATTACGTTTTCGCCAAAAAAAAAAAAAAAAATCCACTGGCTTGTCCTTCAGCGCCGTGTGTTACAAGATGCCATTTGAGATGCGATGGTTTCATGCATTCATTGTTAAGAACTTTGCCACATACAGCACACTGCGGCCTGGGCTCTTTCTCTCTCCCGCTCCAAATAAATCCAAATTTGATATAGTTTGGGTCATAATTTCTCACTATTTTGTAGTGTTTGCTGCTGCTAGCAGATGCTCTGGGGACTTCACCGGCGATATCAAAGTTGCCACTGTTAGCACCTGTGCTCGGTTCACTCTCGTCCTCTTCAGTTCTTGTACTTGAAACATTCTCCTCCTGATCCGAACTTCTCTTGCCAGATTGAAGCCACGATAGCAGTTTTGAACTTTTCATAATTTTATCATCCACCTAACATTCATTTATATTTAACCTTTTCACAAAATTCCCTGCCCTCAAGTGTGCATTTTTCAAGGCAACCGTTATAGAACGCATCACTTTATTGTTTCCATGGTGACGCGTCATTGCTTGTCACGTGACCACAGCCACTGAATGACTGATGATCTGCTTTTATTTCCTTTTTTATTCAAAATATTCACAAATTCGCTATACTATAGCATTACCTTTATAAAAATCACCTTTATAAACATCACCATTACAAACATCACCTTTATAATTATCAGTATCCACAATATTAGTTGAGCTCTATGCGCGATGGGCGCCACCTGATTATAATGGATAGGAATATTATTGCCGCTTCCATAGACATCAGTGTGTATTTTACAAACTCTAAATATATAGTTTTTTTAGTACTTATGTGAATTTAAATGTCTGAAACCTAAAATAAACATTATGTGGATGAAAACACTGAATAGTTGTGAATGATATGATTCCGCTGAGCGCGTACGTCTCTGGCTCAGTGCTAGCCAACGAGCGAAAGCACAGTTTGAATTTATCAGTTGGTCAAGTCATGCACTTACCGTTCTACTCACACCGGTGAGATCGAAATTCAGTGATTCCTCTGCGTACCACTAGAGGAAGTCTTTTGAGAACCACTGGGTTAGATGCTTTGTTACTCCAGACTCTTATGTCCTTGAGTTGACATCTCAAGCTCATGTCGGAACAAGTTTGTGATGCGCCAGGCTGGTCCTTTTCAGCACACATTCATCAAATTTTATGGTTTAGATGTTTATGCTACTCCGGACTCTTACGTCCTTAAGTTGACATCTCAAGCTCATGTCTGAGACCTCTTGTGTTTTGTGAACACACTTCACAACCGTAGGGGTCCAGACAGCCCCAGTGCGGCGGCGTGGGTATTGCGTTCCCCATAGCGCTTAGCAAAGAGCAGCATCATAGTGAAGCTTTTTGTAAAGGGAACGTCTCGGGTTACATGTGTAACCCTTGTTCCCTGAAAAAAGCGGAATGAGATGCTGCGCTACTTTGCCACACTGGGACGTCCCAGGACTGCTCTTCAAAAAGAGGATCTGAAGACACCTGGTGACGCATCCATTTATAGCCTGGCCACAGGTGCGTCTAATGACTACATCAGCCGAGGCTATAAATTCCGGTCAATGTTCATTGATGTGTTACACACATATTCACAGCTCATTCACGACTAGGATCGTTCTCCATAGCGCTTAGCAAAGCGCAGCATCTCGTTCCGCTTTTTTCAGGGAACAAGGGTTACACATGTAACCAGAGACGTTTTTAAGGTAAAGTATGTAATTGCTGGGCCAACGGCATCACCAAACGGAATCGCAAAAATAATGACTGTTTTAATTTCAATAGGAATGGCTTAGGCTATCCACATGAAGAATGTAATTTTACATCACAACTACATTAGTTAACAATGAACAATTCTTTTACAGGATTTATTGATCTTGGTTAATGTTAATTTAAACATTCTGTTACATTTTTAAAATCAAACATTAGGTCACACTTTATTTCCCAGTGTTTGATTTCATCCAAGATGGCGGCGTGATAGCACACAGCGGCCGCTCCGGATCCAAAATGGTGCTATTTTTGTTAAATAACCCATTATTTGCAGCACATGGACATCAGAGCAACCGGTGTTCGTGTCTACCATCGCCAGACACTGCTCAAATATAGAATTCATGCAACAACCAAGCTGCATGATGACCTGCAGGTGAACTACATGAACTCGGCATGCTGCGGAGACCAGGCCTCCAGTTCTCAGTGTTGCCTGATGCTGGTGGCCGGGAGAGAGGATGTCATAAGCGGTGTGCGAGGAAGCGGAAGCACGGCAAGAAGGCGGGGGTCCATGCTAGGCTAAAAACAAACCCTAGCCGGCCGGCTCTCCCGTCTATCCTGCTCTCAAATGTTTGCTCCCTGGAAAATTAACTGGACTACATCTGACTCCAGCAGGCTACGCAACATGAGTTTAGAGACTGTTGCATCTTTGTTTTCACGGAGATGTGGCTCAGCGACTGAGTTCCGGATGCCGCCATTCAGCTAGACAGGCTTGCCTCGTTTCGTGCCGACAGAAATGCAGCTCTGTGCGGTAAGACTTGTGGTGGAGGCATGTGTCTTTACATCAACACGGAATGGTGCTAGAACTCTATGCTAGTCTCTAGCTACTGCTCATTGCTGGTGGAGCTTGTGACCTATTTATTTACCACAGGAATTCACCACTGTTATCATAACCGGAGTTTAGATTCCCCCCAGCGCTAACGCTAAGGAAGCGCTCTGTGAACTATATGGTGCTATGAGCGAACTGCAGAACGCTCACCCTGACGGACTGTTTATTGTCGCTGGAGATTACAAGCATGTGAATCTCAAGACAGTGCTCCCTAAATTCCATCAGTATGTGGACTTTACAACGAGAGGGGAGAACGTGCTTGATCTTGTTTACACAAACATCCCAGGTGCGTACTGGGTGGAGCCCCGCCCCCACCTCGGCTACTCAGACCACATCTCTGTTATGCTAATTGCAGCATACAGACCGCTCTTCAGACGCACAAAACTGCTTAAGAAGCAGGTGAAAACCTGGCCAGCAGTAGCCATCTCTGCTCTTCAGGACTGTTTTGAGTGTACTGATTGGCACATGTTCAGGGAGGCTGCAACATTTGGCGACTCTACCAACCTGGAGGAATACACAGCATCAGTGACCAGCTACATCAGCAAGTGCATTGATGATGTCACTTTCTCCAAGACCATCACCACACGCTCCAACCAGAAGCCATGGATGACTGCAGAGCTGTGCACGTTGCTGAAGATCCAAGACTCCACCTTCAGAGCAGGTGACAAGGCAGGCCTAAGAACAGCGAGGGCCAAACTGTCCCGGTCCATCAGAGAGGCAAAGTGCGCACACACCCAGAGAATCCACAGTCACTTCCAGGACATCGATGACACGCGGCGCATGTGGCAGGGCATCCAGGCCATCACCAACTACAGGACAACATCAGTTGCCTTTGACAAAGTTGCCTCCCTTCCAGATGCGTTGAACGACTTCTACACTCGGTTTGAAGTGCAGAACAATGTGGTGGCGAGGAAGACCACCCCTCCTCCTAACGACCAGGTGCTCTGTCTTACCATGGCTGATGTGAGGAAAACTCTATGTGGAGTCAACACATGGAAGGCTGCTGGACCAGGCAACATTGTGCTCAGAGGATGTGCAGACCAGCTGGCAGATGTTCTTACCGACATCTTCAACATCTCTCTGAGCAGTGCCGTCGTTCCAATGTGCTTCAAGGCCACCACCATCGTCCCCATGCCAAAGAACTCTTCAGTGTCCTGCCTCAATGACTACCGTCTCATCGCACTCACACCCATCATCATGAAGTGCTTCGAGAGGCTCGTCATGAGGCACATTAAGACCCAGCTTCCCCACTTGCTAGACCCACTGCAGTTTGCATATCGTCCAAACTGTTCAACAGACGATGCCATCACCAACACCCTCCATCTGGTCCTTACCCACCTAGATAAAAAGAACTCATACATTCGAATGCTGTTCATAGACTGCAGCTCAGCATTCAACACAATCATTCCCCAGAACCTGATTGGAAAGCTGAACCTGCTGGGCCTGGACACCTCCCTCTGCCACTGGATCCTGTATTTCCTGACTGGGAGACCTCAGTCAGTCCGGATCGGGAATAGCATCTCCAGCACCACCACACTGAGCACTGGGGCCCCACAGGGCTGTGTGCTCAGTCCACTGCTGTTCACTCTGCTGACTCACGACTGTGCAGAAATGCACAGCTTGAATCACATCATCAAGTTCGCCGATAACATGACCGTGGTGGGTCTCATCAGCAAGAACGACGAGTCAGCATACTGAGATGAGGTGCAGCGTCTAACGGACTGGTGTAGAGCCAACAACCTGTCTTTGAATGTCGACAAAACAAAAGAGATTGTTGTTGACTTTAGGAGAGCAAAGAGTGACCACTCTCCGATGAACATCGATGGCTCCTCTGTGGAGATCGTCAAAAGCACCAAATTCCTTGGTGTTCACCTGCCGGAGAACCTCACCTGGTCCCTCAACACCAGCTCTATTACCAAGAAAGCCCAGCAGCGTCTCTACTTTCTTCTAAGGCTGAGGAAAGCACATCTCGCACCCCCTATCCTCACTACATTCTATAGAGGGACTATTGAGAGCATCCTGAGCAGCTGTCTCATTGCCTGGTTTGGGAATTGCATCATTTCGGACCGCAAAGCCCTGCAGAGTATAGTGAGGACAGCTGAGAATATCATCGGGGTCTCTCTTCCCTCCATCAAAAAACACTGCATCCGCAAAGCTACCAGCATTGTGGATGACCCACACACCCCTCACACAAAATCTTCACCCTCCTGCCATCTAGCAAGAGGTACCGAAGCATTCGGGCACTCACGGCCAGACTGTGTAACAGCTTCTTCCCCCAAGCCATCAGACTCCTCAATACCCAGAGACTGGTTTAACACACACACACACGTGTCCTGAGTTGCACTTTAATTATTGTCACCTTATAACTGGCTGCTACCTCAATAACTGCTATGTCCATAGAACACTATCTCATAGTATGTTATGTTTACATTTGGCATTTTTAGAAACTGTCATCTTTTGCACTACTGTGTAATGGTCAGCGCTGCACTGTCTCTTACCGTGTCTATTGTCCTGTTCATTGTTAGTAATTTATTGTACTGTCCCATACTTTTTGAACACGTTTGCATGTGCACTTTATATAGGTATTTTATGTAGCACCATTGTCCTGGTGGAACGTTGTTTCATTTTGCTGTTAACTGTACTAACTGTATATGGTTGAAACAAAAATAAAAACCACTTGACTTGACTTGACTCATAGTACTGGTAATTACTGAGTAATACTAATGAACTACATGCAATTGCTGTACAAGTGTTTTGTAAAGCTGCTTGAACTTACATAATGTTATTGTTATTACTATGTAATGAATAATAGTAACATGTAATGTGTGTAATATGTTACACAGTAAATCATTTTATTTTTTTAGCAAAAATTTATTTATTAACAGTAGTTAATGCACTATGAACTAACATGAACAAACAATTAAATTTTTATTAAACAACATTTTAAATATTAATAAATGCTGAAAAATAGATTATTGTTTGTTCATGACACTTAATGCATTAACTAATGTAAACGAATGGAACCTTATTGTAAAGTGTTTCAGTATTTTTCATTTTGAAATGCATAAGAATACGTTCCTATCTCATCTTCTATACTACTGAAGTGGAGGACATGTGATCAAGCTCTCAATTCCTTCTTCAACTTGAAAAATGACCACAGTTGGTTTAGGAATGGGATTTTTTTTCTTTGTTCTCTTCTTCTGCTCTTTTCTTTCAGTGAAATTTAATTCATGTAATTCCCCATGTGTTTTTCTGTCAGCATTAGCCTGTAGAGTGAGGACAGCATAGCATGTGTGTATGTGTGAGAGTGTTGTGAAAGACTGTACATTTGTGTGTGTGTGTGTGTGTGTGTGTGTGTGTGTGTGTGTGCGTGAAGTGCGGACAGGTTTGTGGCAGAGTGCAAATATTCTGTGTGATGTTTGTGAAGTGTGTGCTAACAGACCTGAAGTATATACTTTAAAATACTGTGACGCTCATGTCTTCGACTCTCTCTCTCCCTCTCTCTCTCATCGCCTTTACTGAAGTCATATAATATATTCAGTGTGTTCCTATCCTTCCTCCCTTTTGGTTCTTTTCTTATATTTCCTTTTGACACTTTTAAACATTTGGGGGGAATTCACAAAGAATGAATTAAACCATCTTATAGAGTTGTTTATTTGCACGCACTGTCTGCATTGTTTTAACATCCGATTCACATTTATTATGCAAATCAGGAAACAGCATGAAGCAAATTATTGCTGAATATAGTTTACATGCCGCAATTGCTGATCTTTCAAGTATTAGGTTGTGGTAAATGCAGCAGACAAACAAAATTTCACATACTCTGTCAGGACTAAACAGCATCTGAACAGTGTTGCAACTGAATAGACTCTTTAAAATGTTGAAAGTGTACTAACCTACACCGTGTTTCAGGATGTATGCCTCGATTTTAATGCTCTTCTCATCATTTGATAAATCATTAACAAACATTAAATAATGCTTAAAAGATAACTGGTTAATGTATATTCAAATAGTTAACAATATAATATAATGTGCTTGTTAATGTTTATTTCTGAATTTAACTAACTCAACTCAACTTTATTTATACTGCACATTTAAAGAGGGCCCTATTCTGCTTTTTGGGATTTTACCTTTCCTTAAGTGTGTAATATAGCTGTTTGTGCATGCTGGTTTGTAGTCCAGCCATTTCTTCCATAAAGTATATATATGTCTCTTTGTAACACATTTGCATAATGCCCACCTAATAGTGTGTTCAGACCAGAGGTGTCGAGAGCGTCAAATTGACCGGAATTCATAAATTTTCTATAGGAGCCAGCGTCTTTGGCTCTTGGCGGCGAGAAGTGGCACGTCCGTGGCCAGTGCGTCTTGCCCGTTGAGGACATCAGAGGAAAATTCAAGTGCGGGCAACCTTATGTTAATGAGCTTTGACGCGGTTTGGTGGCAACCTATTGGAATATAGAAGTGCTCCACTCTAGCGAAGTCTAGAGAACACAACAGTGTAAACATTGGTTCCTGCAAAACAATAGTTCTGAAGACAATACGAGTAGAAGCTAATTATTGCTGTGGCGGGTTTTCCCGTAATATACGATCTGTCCCTGTTTGCTTATTATTACAAATGTTTTTTATTTTGTTTATTTTGGTAACAAACAACCATCATTTTAATTACTTTCTGCCATCAATCGATATCTTACGTTCACATTTAAAAGATTTAATGAGAATATACACTACTTGTGATAGGTCGGCAAAAATATGTTTTAATACCCTTTAAATATAGCTCACAAAACTTTCCGAACGTATTCCGAATGAACGTTGCCGCCTATTTCAACTATGTCAGAGCGTCCACGAGTTAGTGTTTTTGGCGGAGCAGCCAGAGTGAATTTTGACGCGCTTGCCTTCTCTGGTCTGAATGCATGGTAAAGGCTACTTTGGCCCACCCTCAAACAAACTTAGTTATTTCTTAGGCCAGCATGAGTTGGGTTAGTGTTGTTGCCATGTCGAGAAGATGCTGTTTTCTTCACAGCAAAAGCAAAACCTCTTTGTTTGGACTTCCAAAGGCAGACGAATTGAAGAATCAGTGTTTAAAATGTATTTTAACCATTTAGCAATACAACAACAACCAATGCTGGATTTTCAAGATGGTTACACCTGAAAGATGGTGTAATTCCCACTTTTTTGGAAAAATCTGGCACTTCAGGATCACAACCTGTAAGTATGCTTGATTATTTGTGGATTTATCTGCTACTTAGAGTTCAAATGCTGAGTTTTGTGTTGTAGCTATTCTGTACACTCAGTGCACAGCTGTAGGCCTCTGCTAACCTACTTGCTAATGTTACTGTGTTTAAATAGTTTGCTTATCAGCTGCAGGCCCACTTTTGCCTACAATTGTGTAGAATTATGCAGATTGTTCGTCGTTCTTACTATCATGAATAGTGATCAAGTGTGAAGATGGATTTATTTTGACAAACTGTCATTTTACATCTGCAATCTATAGTATTGTTTTGGTAAGAGTTTACTATACAGCTGTGGGCCGGCTTTTATCTAAAACTGTGTGCTATCCAGTAGTTCAAAGATAATTTGCTCACTAACCTGGAGTTCCCCGTCTGTCGCCAACTTCGACGTCGTGTCGAAGAAGCGACATTAGGGGTCTCTCTTGAGCGCCGAATATGCCTCTGATCTATGAAAAAAAAACAATGAGAGTTGGCAAACAGTATTTGCATATCCTGCCCCCGGACATACGGGTATAAAGGCGAGGGAAATACGCACGTTCATTCAGAAATTTTCTTCGGAGCCGATGGTCGTGTATGCAGCCAGCTGCGAGTAACACACCAGTATCCTGTTTCTATCTTCTGACGCTCTGCTTTGCTGTTGGATCTACGGCGCACTTCAGCGGCTTTTCTCCTTCTCTGCACTGCGTGCAGTTTGCCCCTGGGCGCTTCGACAGTGCAGAGTTTTAAAAGAGTTTATTATAAAGAGCAATTTTCTCTATAAAAGAGTTTATTTCTCTAAAAGAGCAATACACAGCAGCGTTGAACGTCCTTTTCAGGACGCGTCTTTTTAAAGATGCCATTCCAACCCTGTGTAGTTCCTGGATGCGGTAGAGTGCTCTCTGCTTCAGATGGCCACAGGAGTTGTCTCGTGTATCTGGGCACTGATCACACCGAGGCAGTATTTGTGGATTGTCTCTCTCACTGCGAGAGTCATCGTACCCAAGAAAGGCGGTGGCTTACGACCAATCTTGGACCTGCGAGTTCTCAACCAAGCATTGCACAAACTCCCGTTCAAAATGCTCACGCAGAAACACATCTTAATCGGCGCCCGGCATCTAGATTGGTTCGCAGCGGTAGACCTGAAGGACGCGTACTTCCACGTCTCTATTCTGCCTCTACACCGCCCCTTCCTGCGGTTCGCGTTCGATGGCCAGGCGTATCAGTACAAAGTCCTCCCCTTCGGCCTGTCTCTGTCCCCTCGTGTCTTCACGAAAGTCGCAGAGGCAGCTCTTGCCCCACTCCGAGAAGCCGGCATCCGCATACTCAATTACCTCGAAGACTGGCTTATCCTTGCCCACTAGTGAGAGCTACTATGCGCTCACAGAGACCAGGTGCTCAGGCACCTCAGCCGTTTGGGGCTTCAGGTCAACTGGGAAAAGAGCAAGATTACTTCAGTACAGAGCATCTCTTTTCTCAGTATGGAGTTAGACTCAGTCTCAATGTCAGCATGCCTCAGCAACGAGCGTACCCAGTCAGTGTTGAGGTGCCTCGCCGCATTCAGGCCAGGCACAATGGTCCCCTTAAAACTTTTCTAGAGGCTCCTGGGGCATATGGCGTCCTCCGCGGTGGTCGCGCTGCTGGGTTTGATGCATATGAGACAGCTTCAGCACTGGCTTCAGACCCGAGTCCCGAGACGAGCATGGCGCCGCGGCACACATCGTGTGACAATCACTCCCGCCTGCCATCAAACATTCAAACCCTGGACAGACCTCTGTTTCTTACGGGCTGGAGTACCCCTACAGCAGGTGTCCAGACGCGTCCTGGTCATGACCGACGCCTCCAGATTGGGTTGGGGCGCCGTTTGCAATGGGCACGCAGCCTCAGGCCATTGGAAAAGGGCCCAGCTGCGTTGGCACATCAACTGCCTCGAGTTGTTGACCGTCCTTCTAGCCCTGCGGCAGTTTCTCCCATTAATTCACGACAAACATGTCCTGGTCAGGTCGGACAGCACCACTGCGGTCACATACATAAATCGCCAAGGCGGCGTATGCTCCCGTCACATGTCGCAACTCGCCCGTCGTCTCCTCCTTTGGAGCCAGCACCGACTCAGGTCGCTGCGTGCCACTCACATCCCCGGCAACCTCAATGTGATGGACACGCTGTCACGACAACGCTTGCCTGGCGGAGTGGAGGCTTCACCCCCACTCGGTTCAGCTGATTTGGGAACGGTTCGGCAAGGCCCAGGTAGACCTGTTTGCCTCCCGAGAGACCTCCCACTGCCCGCTCTGGTACGCCCGCTCAGAGGCTCCCCTAGGGGCAGATGCACTGGCACACAGCTGGCCGGTGGGGCTGCGCAAGTACGCATTTCCCCCAGTGAACCTTCTTGCACAGGTGCTGTGCAAGGTCAGGGACAAGGAGCAAGTCACTCTCGTGGCTCCTTACTGGCCCACCCGGGCCTGGTTCTCGGACCTCGTGCTCCTCGCAACAGCCCCTCCCTGGCGAATTCCCCTGAGGAAGGACCTTCTTTCTCAGGGACGGGGCACGCTCTGGCATCCGCACCCAGACCTCTGGAACCTCCACGTCTGGTCCCTGGACGGGACGCGGAAGATCTAGCTGGTCTACCACCCACGGTCGTAGCCACGATCAACCAAGCCAGAGCCCCTTCTACCAGGCAACTCTACACCCTGAAGTGGCGTCTGTTTGTCAATTGGTGTTCTTCCCGGGCAGAAGACCCACAGAGGTGCGCAGTTAGGTCGGTGCTCCTGTTCCTACAGGAGAGGTTGGAGGGGAGGCTGTCCCCGTCCACCTTGAAGGTGTATGTTGCCGCTATCGCAGCTCACCACGACCCAGTAGACGGCAAGTCTCTGGGCAAGCACGACTTAATCGTCAGGTTCCTAAGTGGCGCCCGGAGGTTAAACCCCTCCTGGCCAAACCTGTTCCCCTCCTGGGATCTCTCGGTGGTCCTCGCCGGTCTTCAGAGATCCCCTTTCGAGCCGCTAGAATCAGCTGAACTCAGGGCCCTCTCTCTAAAGACGGCCCTGCTGATCGCGCTCGCCTCCATCAAGAGGGTCGGGGACCTGCAAGCATTCTCTACTAACGACACTTGCCTGGAGTTCGGTCCGGCAGACACTCATGTGATCCTAAGACCTCGACCGGGCTATGTGCCCAAGGTTCCTACCACGCCCTTTAGAGATCAGGTACTGAACCTACAAGCGCTGCCCCGGGAGGAGGCAGACCCAGCCCTCTCACTATTGTGTCCGGTACGTGCCTTGCGTGCCTACCTGGAACGCACCCAGAGCTTTAGGCGCTCTGAGCAGCTCTTTGTCTGCTTTGGAGGACAGCAGAAAGGGAACGCTGTCTCCAAACAGAGGTTGTCTCACTGGGTGGTGGAGGCCATTCAATTGGCCTACCACGCCCAGGCCGTGCCACCCCCCTTACGGGTTCGGGCCCACTCCACTAGGAGTGTGGCATCCTCATGGGCACTGGCGAGGGGCACCTCCCTAGCAGACATTTGCAGAGCTGCGGGCTGGGCAGCACCTAACACCTTTACGAGATTCTACAATCTCAGGGTTGAGTCAGTCTCATCCCGTGTTCTCTCAGGTCCGAGCCCGTAGAACTCGGTACACGTCGACGATCTGACCGGGTGAACCGCTTGTTCCAGCGCCGTTTCCCTCTGCCAAGGCAAAACAGTGCGCTTTTGTCCCAGAGGACCTAGGTCCCTGGTTGATTCCTCCCTAGCCCTTCGGGCCCGCAGCAGTTCAGCGGAGGAACGTGCTGGTCCAGTCCACTACGGGTACCTCTGGCTACCCCTACTGGAATAGGTGCTCCACAGATCAGGCCTCCTACGGGACTCCTCCTGTGTGTATTTCCGCGGTACGGTCACCTTACGAGCTGACCCGCGTCTCCCTTAGGCAGTCCTTCGTTGCCCTCCGGTCGCCGTGTTGTAGCAACTCCCCCCTCCTCGAGGTTGGATCTACCACCGCGCCATTTCCTCCCACATGCCCAAAGTGGCCATGTGATGTATTTTGCCACCTTTACCTCCCCTGCCGGGCGGGTGTGGCCTCCGCAGGGTCTTTTCCCCCTAAAAGAATAGGAATTCGGAAAAAAGGAATAAGACCCCCTTCCCTCGATGCGGTAAGGGCCCCGGCTGCTCTTGCTCTACTATGCCGAGAAAACATAGAGAGAAAAGAGGCCCAGCCAGGCTTGACCCGTTCCCTAGTTGGGAGCGTCACCTTGTTCCCCCCTAGGGTAACCAAAAGGATGCTGACGCTTTTTCGGGGCATTGGGGAAGAGTACGTGTAGCCTGAACACAATTGGTCACTTGTGCACGTGCAAATACCTGCCCGCTTCTGTGTCAGCAGTACACGTACACGGCTCAGCGCATGGCGAGTTTTGAAGTGGACCCCTAGTGTCGCTTCTTCGACACGACGTCGAAGTGAGCGACAGACGGGGAACGTCTCGGTTACGTATGTAACCTCCGTTCCCTGATGGAGGGAACGAGACGTCGTGTCTTCCCGGCCACGTCGCTGAGCCGAGCCGCTGAGGTGCCCGGTACACTCCCGGCTCCTCAGAAAAATCCTGAATGAACGAGCGTATTTCTCTCGCCTTTATATCCGTATCCGGAGGCGGAGTATGCAAATACTGTTCGCCAACTCTCATTGGCCTTTTTTCATAGATCAGAGGTATCTTTCGGCGCTCAAGAGAGACCCCTAGTGTCGCTTCTTCGACACGACGTCTCGTTCCCTCCATCAGGGAACGGAGGTTACATACGTAACCGAGACGTTACATTTCCAAAACACACTCTACGCGGTATCGCAACAGACTAGGCCAGCTGACCAATCAGAGCAGACTGAGCTTTTCGGCAATGGGGGCTTTAAAGAGACAGGACCTAGATCAGAGCGTTTGTGCCAGAGGATGAAAATAGGTTTAGCAGAAATGTACAGTATGAGAAAAATTATGTGTTTTTCTAACATTAAAGCATGTAAACCTGTTCTAGTAGACCCATAAAATAAAAGCATGAACCTGTATATTAGCATAATATGGGCTCTTTAACACAACAATTTTGACCAAAGTACTTCAGAGTATAGAATATCAGCATCACAAACAAGAAATAACAGAATGAGAGTAATGCTTTCCCTCTTCCTGGTGCCAGTCAGTAGCCTTGTTGCAGCATTCTGCACAAGCTGCAGACAAGATAAATGTTGCTGACAGATTCCATAGTAAACACTATCGCAATAATCCAGGCAAGATGTTATAAAAGCATGAACAACTGTCTCCAAATCTTTAAAATGTTAAAAAGGTTTCAATTTCGAGATAATTCTTAACTGATAAAAACTATTTTTACCAACAGAGTTAATCAGTTTGTTGAATTTAAGCACTGAGTCAAAGATGACACCAAGGTTTTTCACACTATCTTTCACCGACATGTTTAAAGAATTTAATCTCCTGGTTATCTCTACTTTACATTTAGGTGGGCCGAATATAATGACCTCTGAATTACTGTCATTAAGCTGAAGGAATTTGGTTGACCCCACATGGAAAGAACCTATATAAACATATATGTTTTAATATAGGTTTTGATATAGGTTTGTAATATATGTGACATATATAAAATTGGCCGGTTTCCTATATTATATGTACATATATGTACCTATATAGGTGCATATATGTATACATATATGTGTGCATATAGGTGCATATATGTGTACATATATACGTGCATACATGTACCTATATATGTACATATATGTGTACACATATGCACCTATATGTTCACCTATATGTTCACCTATATATACCTATATATTAGTAAAATTATTAAAATCCATAGCTACTAGGCAACATAAATAATAGCCCAAAATTTAGAAATTTACATTATTTATTTAAGAACAATCAAATAGTACAAGAACAAAAATAAGTCAAAAAACTGAACAGAAAAAAAATATATATTATCTTGTTGATCTTCTCAGCTCCGTGAGCTTCGAATTGATAGATGTGCCTATCTGCCCTTGGCTGGTTGCCGGCCACTTCTTCAATGTAGCATCTAGAGAAGACAAAAATAATAAGACAGATTAATAATAATAATAATAATAATAATATAGTGCTTCATCAGGAACCCAAAGTGCTTACAGTACAGCTGCGATTGGACACATATTGGATAAAGGGCTGACCATAAAAAATGCGTCATGTACACGTCAATTGGACGATTCTGATTGGATTCTGCTAAATCTGAAGGAAATTCTGATTGGAAACATCACCCCCTCCCGTTTTTTTTAGCGGCATTGTTCTTTCATATGCACATGTCCGTCATGGGGACTGCATTGTTAACAGTCACACGGTCAATTATGTGCATCCAAAGCAGAGAAAATTCATGGATAGGAAAAATTTAGCCACTCCCGTGTTTTTTGGTTTGCTTAAAACACAGGTGAAGTACAACTTCTGCAGTTGTTTTAGATTAGATTATGCCGCGCACGCAGCCACACAAGTTGGTGGCTCAGATATCAGAGAATTGGAATTAATTTGATGTTGCACCCTGCATTCTAGTGGTTTGTGGGGAGGCCCAAAGCCGGTGATAGGGGCAGCCTACTGAGATGGACAATATTGGTTACATTCTGTGAAGCAAACATAGCTTAAGGTCCATCCCCAGGAAATTTTTGATTAAGTAGATGTGATTTCCTGCTTTCTAGTGGATTTTTGGGTGGTCTGCTAAAGATGTGCAATACCTGAACTTATTCTGATTCATGTTCGGCATCATGACTTGTAGGGCCTTCTAGACTTGAGCTGAACATTCAACCAGAAAACTATTGTTGTGCCTAAATGACTGCCTATGTACCACAATAAAGCCTAATTCATAGACCAGTGTTTAAGATTTAACCTAGGTAGGTTGATTTGAATTTTGATTAGAGTGGTATTAAACTAATTCTTAACTGAAACCTAGCCTATGTTGTGAATAATTGTATTCTTAAGAGCACTTAATGATTTATGTTCAGCCAAAAACAACAAGATTAGTTAGGGAGGGAAATTATTCTTCATTTAAAGCCTCCCACAGAAACAAATAAAGTGCAACACATAAAGTGCTTAAACAGTACAACTTTTTCAAGCAGTAAAACAGACGAATGAATTACAAAAATAACTAAAAATTAGGCATAATCAGATGCAGATCAGAAGCTGGGTTAAGTCCTTGTCTATGATCTGTGGGCATGGTTATACTGGCCTGTGGCATTCTTGGAGGCCTTGATGATATCTGAGGGGGGCTCCCATTTAAAGCAGGGCTCCAGATTGGCCATCTTTATGGTCATTATTGATGACAGGGTGCCATCCAATGCTAGGCTGCTTCTTCTCTTGGTTTTGTTCAGTCCCACAAGTGAAAACACCCTCTCAGCATCTGCGTTTGCATGGGGCAACACCAGGACCAGGAATTCTTTGGTTCCTGTTACCTATGCACCAAGAACACAATGGAAAAAACATACTTTGATTTTTGATTGATAATACTGCAAGTATACTTCAGGTTGATCCATTAACAAAGTTCAGATAAAAAAAATTCATAATTTGCAACATGCATGACATATATGCATGCAACAGATGTAGCCAAGCCACACCTGTCAAAAGGAAAGACAAAAAAAAAGTGTTTACCTTATGTTTCCGGGTTTCCATTTCAGCCCAGAAACTTTCCATTTCAGTTTCGTCCTGCAGGGATATCATTGGCATGGTCTGATAATTTAGAAACTCCTCACCCAGAAGGTCATGCTCCTCTGGCCCATGGTACGGAAGGAGATGGAGAAACCTATTTATGAAAGTAGAGTTACAAGTTGTTAAGTTTTAGGTATATTGTCATCAACCAGCAGCACAAAGTAAATGTTTTGCAGAGGAGAAAAATCTCAAATAGTTTGGGAAATACCATTGTCATTCGACTCATCTGTAACAAGGGTATACGGGGCTTTTTTCATCTCCTTCACAAGCTCCTGTGTGAAATATGGTGCAAGTGCTTCATTGGTAATGCAGGATGACTTAGTCCTGGCACACCTGTACTCCTACGCTGTCTTCGAATCTCCGAAACATTCTTTTAGGAGGCCCCAGGTGGTCCGCAAAGGCTAGGGGGATGTTGTGAACTACCAACCCAGCTGTCACTTTGACCTCAGCCCTTCTTGTCTGTAAGAAATTAAAAATTATTAATCCTCCCTAAAGATCATAGTTTATTTCAAATAGACACCTGCGATAATGGTAAAAAACACATTCAGCAACTAAGATCTCAAATTAAGAAACCTGGACTGTACTACACTGAAATACAAACCAATTAGTCAAAACTATCAACCATGACTTTACTGTGATCAACTATAACACAAAACTCTTGACTGAACCTTGACAGGACCATTACACATATCATACCTTAAACTCTTGTGCAGACATCCCCCCAACAGAGGGAACGGGCATTACATATTGGGATATTGTGGATGTGGACTGGAGAGCCCGTGTCTTTTCTTGGTGGCCTTTGCTTTTTATGTGGCGCACTACATCTGCCACACCCTGGTGGCAACATGAGTTTTCAATACGGCAGACTGCACACCAGTAGTGCGTCTTGAGGCTTCCTCTGGTAATAAATGACCATGAAGAGGTCCACTCATTTTTGAAAATGGATCTATATGTTGCTGCTCCAGCCAGAGCACGACTATTCTGGCCCTGCTGTTGGATTGGGGGGTCTCTTCTGTCTGTGCCTCTGTGTCTTCTTCCATCTGCCCTGTTGGTCGTTCTATTTGTCCTGTCTGTTGCTCCTCTGCATGTGCGTTTATCTGTCCTGTCTTTTGCTCCTCTGCATGTGCGTCTGTCTGTCCTGTCATTTCTATCAGTCGTTCTGGCTGTTCTGTCAGTGTGTTTGTCTGTCTTTTCTCACTTGGCTGGTTCTTTAAATAAAATAAAAGGTTCCGCTTTTGTCCTGGCAAAGGTCTCTTACGGGACATCTCTGAAACCTTAAAGAATTCATGGTCATGTTGGTTTAATAACTCTACTCTCAGTTACAAAAACATGCCTACTTCTATGCACAAAGTTCCTGTATTTATGTTAAATTCTTTTGAATACATATTACCTGTTCGAAGTGCTGTTTGGTCCTACAGAAAGTCTTCATCCACAGTGAGTCCTTTATCTTTGGCCTGTTAATAAAAATATAAATGCCATGTGAGTAAATAAACAATGCTATGAGCTGATGTTTTGAGCATGCAGTACAGGTGAACATTGAAAAATTAGAATATCATGCAAAAGTTCATTTATTTCAGTAATTCAACTTAAAAGGTGAAACTAAATATTATATAGACTCATTACATGCAAAGTGAGATATTTCAAGCCTTTATTATTTGTTATAATTTTGATGATTATGGCTTACAGCATATGAAAACCCCAAATTCAAAATTAGAATATTGTGAAAAGGTAAGCCATAATCATAAATGAACTTTTGCACGATATAAAACATTTTCAAGTTTCACCTGTATACCACGAGGTTAACAAGGTGCTCTCCTGCTGCTTGTGTGCTGTCATAACAGCTGAGTTTATTCACTCATGTTCACAGACACACGCAGAAGCACAAACACAAACAAATAATTTCTTTCAAGATTTAAAGGATAAGAGAGTGAGTCAATTGGACGACATTTCATTGTTACATACCTGATCTCATCATCAGACTTCTCGAGGTAGTTTCTCCCGTTGTCTTTCGCGGTATCTTTTCTTCTTTCGCTAACTTCGGGGTGCAGCGCATAGGGTTCAGTGGCGCTCATCAGCGCCATCTACGGTCGGGGAGTTTTCAAGATCTTTTTTTTTTTGCGTGAGAAATTGGATGTGTGGCGTGAGTGCGTGTGAAAACAGGCAAAACCGTGTGTCACACGGCGAAAGCGTGAGAGTTGGCAGCTATGGAAGTGTGACCTTTTCAACGTAATTGCGTATTACGTGAAATTGTAAAAAAGGCTTGATTGACAATATAAAAAAACGACAAACCATTTTGTTATACATTTCCTTCTTTTCCACTATCTTCATACAAGAAAGAATTGACCTTGTAAATGTTTCAGGAAAATGTGTAGACATCATAGCTTTCCATCTCCTCTCACTTAATTGCCATAGTTAAATTCCATAACATGCCAATTACATGTAATACCAATTTGTAATGTGATACCAATACCGTGTATGACAGTTGCCAAAGTGAGATATGAGCTACAAAATGACTAGATCCTGCCATGAGCTATATAGGAGACATATCTTGTATGCACATATAGGGCTTATATGTGGATATAAAGAAGCAATACAGGAGACCTATATGGCCTGTATATGCACATATATGCACCAATTTCGCCTATATGTGGCATATATGTGCATATATACAGCATATATATTATCATATATGTGCATATATGCTGTATATATGCAGCATATATGTGCATATAAACTGCATATAGGTTTCATATATGCACATATATCCTCATATAGGTTCTTTCCATGTGGGACAACCAACTCTTAACATCTTCATACAGTCCAAAAGATGATTCAGAGTTGTTTTCACCAATTTTCTGAGGGATATATAATTGTGTATTTTCAGCATAATATAGACTGGACAATATAGACTGGAATTTATCCAATATATCATTTTCAAATAAAAGGGTGATAGCTGAGTTAAGACAACCTTCTATAAAGTTTTGATAAAAACGGCAACTTTGAGATTGGTCAGAAATTATACTTACAGGTTCGTTGGTGAATGGTATACTGTCTTATCTTATAGAATTTATTTTATTTATAAATCATAAATCATAGTCATGTCACTGACATTTGGGGATACATCAACAACAGTGGTAGTAGGCACATCAAGAACCTTATTTATAGAACAAGACTGATAAATAATATTTGAAAAATATTTAATTCTAGCTGCTTTGACAGCTTGCTGTTAGTTTCAGAAAGAGAATTGTACCATTTCATAAGAAATCTGAACCTTATCCCTCTTCCACTTTTGTTCAGCTCTTCTGCAGATTTGCCTAAGGGCACGGGTCTCCTTATTAAACCAAGGCTGAGGTTGCGATATAATGCTTTTAAGCTTAAGGAGCAACATCATTTACAATATATAAACACCTAGAATTGTACAAAATAATCTGCTCCTCTGTACTTAAAATGGGCATTGATAACAGCACATACTACTGGATACAAGAGATCCACCTTAACCTCTAACATAATGCTTTATTGACAGATTATTGTAGTTAATGTAAATTCACATACCAGCATTGTTCCAGCACTATACAAACACTATACAAGCACTATTACTGCACTTTACCAACAATATACCAGCACTATACTAAAAACTATACCAGCATTATTCCAGCACTGTACAAACACTATACCAGCACTATTACAGCACTATACCAACTCTATAAAAGTACTATTCCAGCACTATACCAGAATTATTCCAGCACTATACAAACACTATACCAGCACTATTACAGCACTATACATACACTCTTCCAGTGCTATGCCAGCACTATTCCAGCACTATAACAGCACAATACCAGGGTAGATACCAACTGATTAAACATGAGTGCAGGTGGTAAGTAAGATTCTGCATGCAAAAGTGTCATAACTGTTTAGTGAATTTGCCCCAAACTACCAGCAATATATCAGCACTCTACCAGCACTATACAAACCCTATAACAGCATTATACCATCACTACAACAGCATAATTCCAGCACTATACCAACACCATACAAGCACTATACCAACACTATACCAGCACTATGTCAAGACTATACTAGCACTTTTCCAGCACTATGCCAGCACTAAGTAAATACAATTTTAGATTTTGTGCTGAAATACTGCATGCAAATAAAAACTGTTTAGTGAATTTTACCCAAACTACCAGCAATATAGCAGCACTATATCAGTGTAGATAGCACCTGGTTAAACAGATTGTGGGCGGTAAATAAAAAAAGTATTTTGCGCTGAAATACCGCACATAATACCGTGCACACACGGTGCAACTGTTTAGTGAATTTGCCCCATGCTCACTCTTCGTCTTCCCTTCTTGTGGGAAAGCATTGTGGATAGTGTTTGTAGGTTCCTGTGTTCAACACATAATCTCTGGACACTTCCTGGGAATCAAACATAAGAGTGTGGAATTAAATTGTTGCTCTTTCAACTTGGAATCTCCTCAATGTTAACATCGGGCTTTCCAGCGACCACTAATAATCCTCAGTGTGCCCCGTGGCCTCTCATTGGCTCCCTTAAACAGCTTCCTGATGAGGGTACAAGAGAGAGACAATTCCAACACATTGTTTTCTTTTGCAGAAGGATGAAAGGATGAAAGTATGAAATTCTGACACTGGAATTATGTGCTTTGCCTGGCAAACCAGAGCATAAGAGATAAAACATGAAAAATTCAAATAAATCACTTCAATCTGTCTAGTTCTTAAAAGACAGCAAGATCAAACTTTCACTTCTTTAAGAGATGAAATTGAAGGAAAATGGATCAGAGTGAGAAAAATTCACAATTTCCCCCAATGGTTGGCTAGACATGGAGGCACTCTCAAGTCACACAGCCATAGAGAAAATGCCTTTAGAATGGTTTGAAAGAAACAATCTCTGTTGATATAATTGTCTTTTTGATTGAGTGTCGTTTTTAAAGTGGATGATAAAGCAAATGAGGAGGTAGAAAAACAGCTTTCATTCAGCCATTGTGTCTACAATCATTATTACTAAATGGTGAATTGTGTTTTATTTTATTTATTATTATTATTATTTTAAATTTTTAAATATTTGCTTACTATGCAGAGGCAATTTTAAGCAGACTGATACTGTTAATTTTGAAAGAGTAGGTCAAAGTTCAACCTTCACTGGGGGCAGTGAAATTCAAGCCACTGCCCCAGTGGCTGAAGCTGGAAGTGTTGTTGAACGTATGGGCTCATGTGAGTTCCAGTTTCCAGGTGAAATGTCCACAAATTGGCACCAAACGAGAGATGTTTTTAGTTGAAAATGATGCTTTGCTTTATAAATCATATGCCCTAATGCCAACACTAAACCTAACCGTCAGTAGAGTTAAATGTCAATGTTTGAGAGAAAATGTGTCCTAAGAATTGTGCTCACCATTGTTTATGTGAATGAGATTACTTCCTGGTTTCCACGGGACAAGAAACCGCTTAGTGGAGGCTGCTTGCTCAGCACACTTTCAGTGGCATTGGAGGGGGAAATGCATTCATTATTGAATTGTTGCAAAAATGTTGTCATGGCACTTGTTAGCAATTTGGCAGATTTTAGGATACATACATTTTTGAAAGCAACATGTCGATTCCTAGGTTAGTTGTCATTAAGGACATGCTTATTTGTATTATGCCCTTACCCAAATACTTTATCTAAACCAAACTGATCAGTAAAGTGTGTAAACATGAAACGTGTGTGACTGAAGCAAGTAATTGTAACATATTAGATGGAAACGATGACCAGTGACATCATTGGCTGAAGTTGTACAAAATCATACAAGTGCAGTTGTACGATATCATATGAATTAGACAAATTTAGAAAAGTCGTATGAATCCTTAGATTTCGTCATGAGCATGTGTAGCAGTATGAGACAATGTAAACTACATAAGAAAAAAAATCACTTCTACCCTCTTTTATTTCAAATCTGTCTTTGCTTCTTGATTTATCACTCTCCTTTCTGTGGTTCTGGACCTAGGTTTCCCTTCCCCACTCCTACTTTTTCCATGCAAACACAGATTAAACAGTCTTTTCCTTAGATTCCCAACCCACAGGATTCAGTGACAGCCATACTTTACATTCCAAAGGTCAGGAAAGCATCCCACACTACCTGTTACTGTGGTGACGGCGGTCCTGTCTGATTGGACGGTTTGTGTGGTGAGAGGTTAATGATAATGCTGGACTCAGGGTGGAGATGGTGTCAGCATCCACACACAGACATATACAGAGGGGCACAGGAAACCAGTGTATTCATAAAAAAGAATAATTAGAAACACATATATATATACTGTACAACCTGTTATACTGCTGTGTGTGTGTTTTCCATCTCCACTGATAAATTTAAAATTTCAGGATGTTCTTGGGTGTTTCTTTAAATACGGGCCCTTTTATGTACCAGGGGTTGCATTTTATTCCTAATAGGAATATTTTTACTTGTTTGTTATATACATATCAAATTAAAACTGTAGCGGAAACTGTTTTTTGCCATGTCTTATTTTCTAAACTATTTTTTAAAATACTTTTAAATGTATGTAGATTTTATTGATTTTTATTGTTCAGTGGTAGACATGATCACAGGCCAGGGCTCTCTCTACAAACCAGCTTTATGCCCTGAAGTGGTGCCTGTTTGCAAACTGGTGTTCTTCCCGAGGCGAAGACCCCCAGAGATGTGCAGTCAGGTCAGTGCTTTCCTTCCTGTTTGAGAGGTTGGAGGGGCGGCTGTCAGACTCCAGCAGGCTACGCAACGTGAGTTTAGAGACTGCTGCGTCTTTGTTTCACGGAGACGTGGCTCAGCGACAGATTTCCGGACACTGCCATTGAGCTAGACGGGTTCGCCTCATTTCGTGCCAACAGAAATGCAGCTCTGTGCGGTAAGACTCACAGTGGAGGCATGTGTGTTTACATCAACATGGAATGGTGCAAGAACTCTATGCTAGTCTCTAGCTACTGCTCATCGCTGGTGGATCTAGTGACTTTTAGACGCAGTCCTTTTTATTTACCATGGGAATTCACCACTGTTATCATAACCGAAGTTTACATTCCCCCCAGCGCTAACGCTAAGGAAGCGCTCTGTGAACTGTATGGGGCTATTAGTGAACTGCAGAACGCTCACCCTTATGGACTGTTTATTGTCGCCGGAGATTTCAACCATGCGAATCTCAAAACTAAATTCCATCAGTATGTGGACTTTGCAATGAGATGGACGAACGCGCTTGATCTTGTTTACACAAACATCCCAGGCCCCCCATCCACCTCGGCTGCTCAGACCACATCTCTGTTATGCTAATTCCAGCATACAGACCGCTCGTCAGATGCACAAAACCGCTTAAGAAGAAGGTGAAAACCTGGCCAGCAGGAGCCATCTCTGCTCTTCAGGACTGTTTTGAGTGTACTGACTGGCACATGTTCAGGGAGGCTGCAACATATGGCGACTCTACCAACTTGGAGGAATACACAGCATCAGTGACCAGCTACATCAGCAAGTGGATTGATGATGTCCCTTTCTCCAAGACCATCAACACACGCACCAACCAGAAGCCATGGATGGCTGCAGAGGTGCACGCGTGGCTGAGGATCCGAGACTCCGCCTTCAGAGTAGGTGACAAGGCAGCCCTAAGAACTGTGAGGGCCAAACTGTCCTGGGCCATCAGAGAGGCAAAGCGTGCACACACCCAGAGAATCCACATTCACTTCCAGGACAGTGATGACACGTGGTGCATGTGGCAGGGCATCCAGGCCATCACCAACTACAGGACAACATCAGTTGCCTGTGACAAAGATGCCTCCCTTCCAGATGCGCTGAACGACTTCTACACTCGGTTTGAAGTGCAGAACGATGTGGTGGCGAGGAAGACCACCCCTCCTCCCAATGACCAGGTGCTCTGTCTTACCACGGCTGATGTGAGGAAAACTACGTAGAGTCAACCCACGGAAGGCTGCTGGACCAGACAACATTGTGCTCAGAGGATGTGCAGACCAGCTGGCAGATGTTCTTACCGACATATTCAACATCTCTCTGAGCAACGCCATCGTTCTAACGTGCTTCAAGGCCACCACCATCGTCCCCATGCCAAAGAACTCTTCAGTGTCCTGCCTCAACGACTACCGTCTCGTCGCACTCACACCCATCATCATGAAGTGCTTTGAGAGGCTCGTCATGAGGCACATTAAGACCCAGCTGCCACCCTCACTAGACCCACTGCAGTTTGCATATCGTCCAAACCATTCAACAGACAATGCCATCACCAACACCCTCCATCTGGCCCTCACCCACCTAGATAAAAAGGACTCATATGTTTGAATGCTGTTCATAGACTTCATCTCAGCATTCAACACAATCATTTCCCAGCACCTGATTGGAAAGCTGAACCTGATGGGCCTGAACACCTCCCTCTGCAACTGGATCCTGGACTTCCTGACTGGGAGACCTCAGTCAGTCTGGATCGGGAACAGCATCTCCACCACCACCACACTGAGCACTGGGGCCCCCCAGGGCTGTGTGCTCAGTCCACTGCTGTTCACTCTGCTGACTCACGACTGTGTAACAATGCACAGTTCGAATCACATCATCAAGTTCGCCGATGACACGATTGTGGTGGGTCTCATCAGCAAGAATGACGAGTCAGCATACAGAGAGGAGGTGCAGTGGCTAACGGACTGGTGTAGAGCCAACAACCGAAAGTCTCTGAATTTCAACAAAACAAAAAAAATATGGTTGTTGACTTTAGGAGAGTACAGAGTGACCACTCTCCGTTGAACATCGACGGCTCCTATGTGGAGATCGTCAAGAGCACCAAATTCCTTGGTGTTCACCTGGTGGAGAAACTCACCTGGTCCCTCAACACCAGCTCTATTACCAAGAAAGCCCAGCAGTATCTCTACTTTCTTCAAAAGTTGTGAAAACCACATCTCCCACCCCCCATCCTCACTACATTCTATAGAGGGACTTTTGAGAGCATCCTGAGCTGCTGCATCATTGCCTGGTTTGGGACTTGAACCGCAAAGCCCTGCAGAGGATAGTGAGGACAGCTGAGAAGATCATCGGGGTCTCTCTTCCCTCCATCAAAGACATTTACAAAAAACACTGCATCCACAAACTCTTTACCCTCCTGCCATCTGGCAAGAGGTACCGAAGCATTCGGGCCCTCACGGACAGACTGTGTAACAAATTCTTCCCCCAAGCCATCAGACTCCTCAATACTCAGAGACTGGTTTGACACACACACACATGTCCTGAGTTGCACTTTAATTACTGTCACCTGGCTGCTACCTCAATAACTGCTATGTTCATAGAACACTATCTCATAGTATGTTATGATTACATTTGGCATTTTTAGAAACTGTCATCTTTTTGCACTACTGTGTACTGGTCGGCGCTGCACTGTCTCTTACCGTGTCTATTGTCCTGTTCATTGTTAGTAATTTATTGTACTGTCCCGTACTTTTTGCACACGTTTGCACATGCACTTTATATAGGTATTTTATTTAGTCTGTGTAGTCTCATGTGGTTCTTGGTTTGTCATATGTTGTTTTATGTAGCACCATGGTCCTGGAGGAACGTTGTCTCATTTCACTGTGTACTGTACTAACTGTATATGTTTGAAATGACAATAAAAACCACTTTACTTGACTTGGAGCTTCAGAGAGCCACATTTGAGCCGCTAGAGTCAGTTGAGCTGAAAGCCCTCTCCTTAAAGATGGCCATCCAGATTGCGCTCACCTCCATCAAGAGGATGGGGTACTTGAAAACGTAATCTGTCAGCAACACTTGCCTGGAGTACAACTGGTACTTTGTGCACCTACTTGGATTGTACGCGGAGCTTAAGATGCTCTGAGCAGCTCTTTGTCTGCTTTGTCGAGTTCACGAAGTCATGGCCTCTGGCTGTCCTTTCTCCCTAGCCCAATTGTTCGCAAACTTGGCAGAGGAGTTCGCAGCCTGTCCCACTACGTGTCTAATATGCCCTGTGCTGGGATAGGTGCTCCACAGGTGTCGTGTACTCCCGTAACCCCTGTGATGTGTATACTATGGTATGGTCTCGCTGTTGGTGGACCCTCGTCTCTCTTGAGCTCTCTACTCATATTGCCACATGTTGTCCTCACCTTTTGGGCAGGATGTGGTCTCCACGGGGTCTTTTCCCCCTGAAAGAATAGGAAAGGAAAAGAACACCTTCCCCAATGCAATTGATAGCGTTAGATGGCTCCAGCCGAATCTAATACTCTGTGGGGAGAAAACATAGAGAGAAAAGACTGCGGCTGGCACGGCCTGCTCCCATGCTAGTTATGTCGCTTCCCCTGCTTAGAGATGTGGGGAACTACATAACGTCTTTTGGGGCATTGGGGGAGGTTACGTGCAGTCTGATGCACCTGCTATTATGCACACAACAGCTTGCTTGCACCTGCATCGGCAGTTTGCGTAACTTGGTGTTTTTCCATAGGGACACCTAGTGTCACTACATTGACACAACGTCGAGTGAGTGACAAAAGGGGAATGTCTCAGTTACTGTCGTAACCTCCGTTCCCTGATGGAGGGAACGAGACGTTGTGTTCCCCCGGCCACAACGCTGTAACGGCCAAAGCTTATTCTCAACTCCTCAGCAGAAATCCTGAATGAATCCTGCATTCCAGCTCCCTTTTATACCCATATGTCCAGTGGAGTGGCTTTTTCTCAAAGACCCGAGGTGATCGGGGCTCTCAAGATCGACCCCTAATGTCACTACATCGACACAAAGTCTCATTCCCTTTATCAGGGAACAGAGGTTATAACAGTAACCGTGACGATATGAATGTTTACACAATTATTAAAGATAATCACCGGTTATGGTGTCAAAAGTTAAAAGTGTATGCTTGAGATAAAATGAGATAAAGAAAAAAATAATATCAAGGAAATGATCACTTGTAAACAAATTTTTTTATTGTCCATCACTTACAGTAGCTGCAATTTTATCACGTTTTGAAAAAACTGTGAAAATTCTGGTAAAACTTTACAATAATGTTCTATTTATGTTCTATCCATTTGTTAACAGGTCATAAAGGTTTTCAATAATGACTAATAAATCATGCATTAGAAATCACTGATATGCAGTTATGTTAAAAAGATATGTTGGCATGTTAAAATTCTCACCTATTTGGCAAGTATTGCATGAAAGTTGACATATTAATTATTAATAAACCATTTTTGTAAATTACATATTAGTCATTAAAGAATCCCTGTATAACAATTCAAAAAGAAACCATTAATGTAAGGTGTTACCAAAACACCATTTAATTGTAAATATTTAAGATAGATAAAATGATAACAGGACAAAAGAGTCTCTATTGTATTTCAAAACTCTTTAAAATGTACTTTCCACCAATAAATGAACAGTCCCTTGAGATGTTATGGAAATGATGTTCATGAAGTTTTGAAAAAAAAAGAAGAAGAGAGGCAGATTTATGTACAGGTATATGCACTGTTATATTTACTGGACATTGCTAGTAGACAAATTCAATTAGCGAGAGTGTGTTTTACTCTTGCCTGCCGCCTGTGTCTGGCTATGGATTCTGCTTCCAGCGTTGGTTGACCCGGTCTGGGATATTCCGTCACGCCCATGGGGGTTCCCGCTGTAACTCTTGTTCCTGGGGGAAGGCAGCCAGGCTTGTTGCGTCAAAGTAGGAAATTTGGTAAGGTTGGGAAGCCAGTGAAAGATAAACAGGGGGAGCAAGTTAGAGCCACAGTTTGAAACAGATTATACATATACGGACTCAGAGAAACCTCACACCACTTCAAAAGCTCACAAAAACTTTCTCATACATACACGCCCTCACAGCTAAATCACTCAAGTGTGTGTATGAAACAGAGTCTCTGCATTTGAGGACCAGGTTGATTTGAAATGTAGAAAGGGTGTGAGAGCAGTTCACACTCTGAAGTGGTCTGAAAGCGGTAGACGACCCACTTAATAGACAATAGACGATCACCTACCACATCTGAGTGAAACAGGTTCAGTGTTGTTATAATTATGGCCTATTTTTAAGTAAATACTACTGAATGAAAGGATGTCACGCTACACTTTTATTTTGACCTCTTTCATTTTCTATTATCCTTTTTTGTGAGTTTGCTGGTCATCTGCCTCAATCTCTCAGCTTGAAATTAGATGTATGTAGGTTTTGTTGTCAGAATCTCTGTCTATCACAAAAGTGTAAATTACAGAGTCATAGCTCTGAAATTAAAGTGAAATTTAGACACGTGTAAGAGGATACCTACTTGCTTTCATTGTTAAAGGATATCTACTAGCTTTACCTATACTACTAACTTCTCAAAGAAAACTCTAAACTATCAAAGATTTTATACTATGTACCTGCAATCTTGAAAATCAAGACTAGTTCTTCTTAGGAATCGCTCATTGCAGTAACCTTGTACATTTGTGTACGACTGGTGAGACTAGTTTTTGGGTATATTATATGGTCCATAATTGATCATAGCCTCTCTGAGATTAAAACCTTAGTATCTCAAAAAGAAAACTACATGTGGCGATGTGAAAAAAGGAGCTGATCAGTAGAGGGATAAAGGATTGTCTAGAAGAGTTTAAGAGAAGAGATAATTAGGTATGTTTAAGTGAGCAAAGGATATCTGTAATATTTCAACCAATGACATGATTACTTGTACTCCTCTGAGTCCAGTTTAACACACAGAATACTTATTTCAGTCAAGACATATAAGCCAATAAGATATGATTCGAAAAGAGAGTAAGACTTTTTCTTGAAGATAAAGACCATTTTAACCTCATCACTTTCAATCTTTCGAATTTATTCTCCCACATGCTTTAGGAGGTCATATTAACACAAAAGAGACACAAAAGCAAAAAGGACAGAAAGCGTAACAGCGTGTACAAGAGGAAATTCAGTCAATGCCTCTCAAAATGAAAGAGAGGAATTAAAGTCCAATCACCTGGAAATCTAAGAAGACAGTTCATGAGCTTAGCATGAAGTATATACCTGAGAGTGTAAAATTCAACATGAATTTTAGAAACAAAATTCAACAAAAATTATAGAAACAAGAGAGTTAAATTGACAGTTGATTCTAGAATTCAATGTAAAATGTCTGAAAGTGATAGAAGTCAGCTTGTGTTAATTAATATTCTGGGTTTAAATTAAGCTCAATCTGTATTGTGGCAAAATGATTACCACAAAAACTAATTTCTACTTGTCCCTCCTTTTCTTAAAAAAGTAAACATCTGGGTTGCAGTGTGGCACTTACAAGGGAAGTTAATGTGGCCAATTTATGAATGTTAAAACACTCACTTTTTTTCAAAAGTACAGCCACAAGCCATAAACAATATGTGTGTTAACATGATTTTAGTGTGATAAAATCACTTACTACCCTTTTCTGTGTAAAGTTGTATCCGATTTTACTTTGCAATGCCGGAAACCCTAAAACAGCTGTAAAAATTCTAATTTAAACAAACGTACAGCTCAAATAATACATGAGTTGTAACATACAAATTAATGTAAGTGCTCCAAAATTGTCCACATCCACTTCCATTGTAAGTGCCTCACTGTAACCTCCATTTTTGCTATTTTATAAAGAAAAGGAGGACCAAGTCTAAATTATTAAATTATCATTATGGCACAAATACTTTCAATTTAGTTTAACTTGTATTGCACCATACAAATTTAATAGGCAGATTTTGAACTGTTTCAAAACTGTAATTTACACAAGTACTGTAGGACATATTCCTTCATTCAGATTTGTTGTTTGTCATTCATATTATCCAATGAGAGCTTTTGATTTTAGGGGTAGGGTTAAGGGATGAGGGCCAGAAACCCTTTGGAAAATCATATTATGAACAATAAACTACTTAACAACAGTTGTTTTTAAATTGTTCAGAAAATAAGCTCCCATCTGTACCTGTATATATTATTTTTACCACTTTCCTTGGACAAAGATTATATTCCCTTTCAAAAAGCTACACTTATGATGCTGCGCTGAGTTAGCGCTTTGGGAACAACTTTAGGTGTGACCAGCTGTGAATATGTGTGCAACACGTCAATGAACATTGACCAGAATTTATAGCCTCTGCCGGTGACATCATTGGATGCACCTGTAGCAGGGCTATAAATAGATGCGTCACAGGTGCATCATCAAATCTTTTGTCTTCAGATCACTCTGTGTGTGTGTGCTTCATGAGCCTGTCAGAAACTTTTCCAATTTCCTCTGTTAGGAGTTAGATTTTGTTAGGCAGTGTGCAGATACCTTTCTCTTCTTTCTCAAAAAAAAGAAAAAGAAAAAAAAAGGAGAAAAAGACTGAAAGACAGAGCAAGCGGTGTGATCCCTTGTCTACGCTCTATGGCTGAGAGGGACACACATCAGTTTTGCTTTGTATGTTTGGGGAAAGAGCATGCTGCTCTCGCGTTGGGGCGGGGCGGGTGCGAACTTTGCGATCTGCTCTCAGTCAAAATTCTTCACTCTCGTCTCGCTTACTTCCGAGAGTCGGTGCCCACACTTCAATCGTGGGGTTCTCGTATGGATCTGGCTGATGAGCGAGAGATGGGTCCGTCCCTATCGCTCGCTCTCTCCCCAGACCCAGCTGGTCCTTCCCGTGATCCTGAAGCGTGCTCCGGCACCTCTTTGATTCATGAGGGGGACCTTGAATTTCTTGAGTCTGCGGACTTTGAGTTACCCACCTCCGAGCATTCTGGGCATGATAATAAATCAACGGAGGAATTCCTCAAGGTGATTACTCGTGCGGTGGCCAGGCTTCAATTAGACTGGCCACGTGAACAAGAGACCCCCAAACGCTCCAAGTTGGAGGACAGATTTCTGTCTGGTGGCCAGGAGAAGGGAACGCCCTTCCCTTCTTTGATGACCTCCATGACGAGTTCTCTTGTTCATGGAGGAAACCTTATACTTCCCGTGTCTACGCGCCCTCGACGTCGATATATTCGACTATCGTGGGTGCTGAGACATGGGGGTATTCGGTGATTCCGCTGGTTGAAGAGACACTTGCAGGTTATCTCTCGCCGGGTTTGGCATCATTGTTAAAAAAACCTCTCTCCCCACAAAGCCGTGCAGGACTACCTCCTTGTGCTGTCAGGCTGGTGCTGCCCTGCATACTATGGCAGTGTTACAGGCATACCAGGCTGAAGGACCTGAGTGCGGGTACCACGCTAGATGAGGAGGCTTTCTCCAAGCTTCGTCGAGCCATGGATCTATCTCTCCGTGCAACCAAGCAGATGTCCCGTGCCATTGGCTGGTCTATATCTGCTTTATTCAGCATGGAGAGACACTTATGGCTCAACCTATCGGGACATAGTTTTCCTTCTTGATGCCCCAGTTTTGCCTTCTGGCTTATTTGGGGACGTTATGAATATAGTTATTACCAGGTTCCAGGAGGCGAAAAATCCAGAGGAAGCATTCAGGCAGTTTCTTCCTCGCTGCACTCAGGGGGCGGGGCCATCGGCCACCCAGACCCACCCCGCCCCGGTCCTGCTAGAAGGGAGGCTCAGAAACAAAGCATGGCGAGTCGTGCTCCCCCTCGTAAAGACTGGGGACAGGCTCGTCACCCTCAGTAGCCCCCAAAGCAAGACCTCAGGGGAGTAGTTTCTAAAAAGAGAAAACCCTGACGGTCTTGCGCCCAGCCTTGTGGGGGTAGCCCCCCTCAAAATGGGGCACGTGTATCATCCACTTCAACCCTCCCAGTACCCCCACGAAACCTCTCCCGACGCCTCTGGTGTTTCGGGAGTTAGAGGCTTCCAGCAAAATGTTGAGTGTACCACTGATTCCTGCCATAGTCCAGGACACAGAACACTCGACATCCCCTCAACAGGAAGTGTCAAAATTAATACCCATCTCAGAGAACCTGGCAGCATGGAAACTTCTGACAGGTATTTCTATGTGGGTCCTAAGAACAGTAGAAAATAGCTACAGAATTCAATTCGCTCGCCGCCCTCCACGTTTCAACGGCGTGGTTTCCACTACCGTGAAACCGGAGCAGGCATGTCTACTGTGGAAAGAATTGCAAAATCTCTTGGTCAAAGGGGCCATAGAACAGTAAATACTTCCTGGTTCCCTGGTTTCGTCCGATCATAGATCTTCAAGGCTTGAATCGCTCAGTCAGGGCGTTCAAGTTCAAGATGCTAACTATCAAGACGGTCGTGTCACAAATCCAACATCACGATTGGCTGGTCACAATCGATCTCATGGATGCATACTTTCATATAGAAATTTTGCCACAGCACAGGAAGTTCCTGAGGTTCGCTTTCCGGGGAGAAGCATTCCAATATCGGGTTCTTCCATTCGGCCTTGCCCTATCACCCCGCACATTCACGAAATGCATTGATGCAGCACTGGCTCCTTTGTGACTCCGGGCGATCCACATAGACGACTGGCTGATACTAGCACAGTCTCAAGAACTGGCAGTTCAGTACAGGGATATTGTCTTAGCTCATCTGGTTTCTCTGGGTCTGAGACTCAACGTCAAAAGGAGTGTTCTCTCTCCCACCCAGTTATATGGAATTCGATCATGATACAGGCACAATTGTCTCCCACTCGAATCATGTCCATTCAGAACACCCTGAGCAAAGTCAGGCTAGGTCAAGTTTGCACTGTTCATCGGTATCAACGAATACCAGGTCTCATGGTGTCTGCATCCACGATGATCCCTTTAAGCCTTCTGCACATGAGACCGTTTCAGTTGTGGCTAAAAGCCAGGGGATTTCATCCAAGGGCCAGTCCCCTAAGGAAAATAAGGGTTACGCGCCATGCACTTCTTTTCTGTTCTATGTGGTTCAGACCCTGGTTTCTTACCCTGGGTCCCACTCTGGGTGCGTCTAGTCATCACAGGTTGCTAACGACAGACACCTCCTTGATGGGCTGGGGAGCAGTCTTAAGTGGTTGTCCAGCTCAAGGGGAATGGGAGCGTCATCAGCTCGATTGGCACATCAACTGCCTCAAGTTGATGGTGGTATTTCTGGCCCTGAAATACTTCCTCCAGCATTTGAGAGGCTGCCATGTCCTGGTGCGGGTGGACAACACAGCAGCAGTCTCCTACATAAATCATCAAGGAGGTCTATGTTCACGTCAGCTGAATACTCTGGCACGTCGGATTCTCCTTTGGGTCCAGGGCAAGCTCCTGTCACTCAGGGCTGTTTATATCCCTGGATGTCTGAATGTGGGAGGAGATTTACTGTCCAGACAGAAAATACCGACGGGGAAGTGGAAACTCCACCCTGAGGTAGTCGAACAAATCTAGGTGAGATTTTACAGGGCAGAAGTGGACCTCTTCACCTCTCAACAGACGCAATGTCCCCTCTACTGCCCCCCCGGGTCTGGACGAGATGGCGCATACATGCCCCAGAATGCGTCTGTATGCGTTTCCCCTGGTTTCTCTGCTCCCGGGAGTCTTGGCCAGACTTCGCCAGCAAGGGTCCTGCCTCTTACTTTTAGCGTCGCGCTGGCTGAACTGGGTATGGTTCTCGGAGATAATGTCTCTCCTCAACGGCTAGCCTTGGGCGATACTGTGGAACCTTCATGTTTGGCCCCTGAAGTGTACCAACTGAGGGACACGGGGTTTTCACTCTACCTGAAGAATCTATGCCAATAAATGGGGTGTCTTTGAAAGATGGTGCAGTGCACATAATGCAGATCCAGTTAATTGACAGATTGCTTCAGTTCAGGACTTTCTGCAGGAAAAACTGTCAGCAGGCATATGCCCCGCCACTCTCAGGGTCCATGTGGCCGCCATTTCGGCTTGCCACGCCTTGATGGACGGGGTACCGTAGGGGAGACATCCTCTACTCGCTCGCTTCATTCGTGGAGCTATGCGACTGAGGCCTCCTGCTAGGACCAGGACCCCTTCATGGGACTTAGCAATAGTCCTTGAGGGTCTGGTTGAGACCCCCTTCGAACCTCTAGAGTCAACTTCTGATAAACTTCTGACTCTCAAGATGGTTTTTCTTATGGCGATTACCTCTCTAAAGAGAATCTACAGGCTCTGTTTGTCTTGCCAGCCTGCTTAGATTTTGCCCCAGGAATGGCTAAAGCACCCTTATCCTGACTACCTGCCTAAGGTGCCTTTCTCGACCTTACATCCGTTCACTCTCGAAGCCTTTTGCTCCCCACCGTTTACAACGCCAGAGCAGGAAACACTTCAAAGACTTTGTCCAGTCCGTGCCCTGCAGACTTATGTCCACTGCACTAGCCAGTGGCATAAATCAGGGCAACTATTCGTTTGCCATGGGGGCCGCAACAGGAGGCGGCCGCCACCAAGCAGACTATGTCGCATTGGGTGAGGGACGCTATTGCTCTGGCCTATGAGGCATGCGGTCAAGCTTTGCCAGTAGGTATCAGGGCTCACTCTACCAGAGGGGTCGCCTCCTCTAAAGCCTTGGCTAGAGGTGTCCCTCAGCAGCATGTTTGTGATGCGGCAGGCAGGTCCTCTACACACACATTCATTAGATTTTATAGTTTGGATGTTCATGCCACTCCAGGCTCTTATGTCCTTGAGTCGACATCACAAGCTCATGTCTGAGACCTCTCGCACTCTTGTGAGCACACTACACAACCTTAAGGGGTCCAGACATCCACAGTGCGGTGGCGTGGGTATTCTCATTCCCAAAGTGCTAACTCAGCACAGCATCATAAGTGTAGCTTTTTAAAAGGGAACGTCTCGGGTTACTTGACTGTAACCCTTGTTCCCTGATAAAAGCGGAACGAGATGCTGCGCTTCACTGCAGCACTGGGATGCCCCAGGACTGCTCTTCAGACAAAATACCTGACAATGCACCTGTGATGCATCTATTTATAGCCCTGATATACAGGTGCATCCAATGATGTCACCGGCAGAGGCTATAAATTACGGTCAATGTTCATTGACGTGTTGCACACATATTCACAGCTGGTCACACCTAAAGTTGTTCCCAAAGCGCTAACTCAACGCAGCATCTCATTCTGCTTTTATCAGGGAACAAGGGTTACAGTCAAGTAACCCGAGACGTTTTCAACAATATAGAATGACAAGAAAATAAGGACGAAAGAGAGGGAATGGGATCAGGAAATGTCACAGATCAGACTCAAACCTGTGTCTCCATATGTGCTGCATAGCTCAATGAGTCTGAGTGGGCTTTGACTCCATACTTTTATTGAACAAAGTTATATAGAACATTTTCAACATTGTAATACTTCCTAAATTGATAATGTGTTGATCCTTACATCCGCTTACTCTCGAAGCCTTTTGCTCCCCGCCGTTTACAACGCCAGAGCAGGAAACTCTTCAAAGACTTTCTCCAGTCCGTGCCCTGCAGACTTATGTCCACTGCACTAGCCAGTGGTGAATTTAAGGGTTAAATTTGGTTCCTAGAGTTCATTTCTAGAATTTGTGTAGTTTGGTTGAAGATCTCAGCCATTACAAGTAATTAAAAATGTTTTTTTTTACTAAAGCCGCACTGAGGCATTAATTATGTTGTAACTAATGGTAACAAGCTTTTTTTTTTTCTTGGTCCTGTTCTTCTGCAACATGTACTTCCGTCTCTCTTTCTATGCTTTCCTGCTCCACTGTGGCACATACTTCAATCCCTTTATCTGCCTCAGCGTGCTCTTCCCCTACATGCATTTGTCCCTCTTCTACTTCCTCTTCTCATTCTTCAGATTCTCTAGCCGGTGCTTGCGGATCTTCTCCTTCCTCAGGTTCTTGGTTTTGTGCTTGCTGCTATTCTTCGTCTGAATCTTGCCTCGTATTCATCATTGGGAAGTCCATATTCATAGTTACTTCAATAAAGTGCTCTGTACTTTCTGAATTCACTTTCTGGAGTATTTTGTTTTAGTTCAGCTTCATTGGAAAGGCCATCCAAGATCCCCAAGGCTGATTGTAGGGAACCCACTCTGCAGTTCTCAACTCAACATTCTTAAGAATTGTTAATCTGGGGATCCTGGTTCTTGGGACGTTTCTGAGGTAGGCCTTGTATTGGGGGCAACACTTGTCCCAAGTATGTCAATAATAACATCATCTATATTAATATGTCTTTCTAACTCATTGATATTGTAGGCCGCAATTGTTTTCCACCTTCTCTCCTTCAATGGGTCATCCTGTCCCATCTTGATTCAATGATGGCAACAGCATTACTATTTCATTTTATATGCATAAAGCACACTGTAATCAACTCATATGGTTAAATGTTTTATATTAACTAACAATCATTACTTTCTGCATTTGTTTGATTAGAATATTAAATGATTTCCCTTATTAATGTCATTGGCTACACACATTCTTGTAAGAGAGGAAATGTGTGCACACTCAAATGCACTTGTTGCATCTCGTTTGTAGCACTAAATTACACATGGGTCCTCTGCCTCCTCCAGGCAGGTGCCAGGCAGAGTCTGGCTTTGTTCCAATTAAAAACATTAGATCATCCCTTTAGTATCTATACACAACATTTTTCATGGTCATTCACAGAAAGGGTAATTCACAGAGAGGCTATAATTTTCCCCAGAAGAGGGAAACTACCACAGGTGTTCCTTATCTTAAAACTCCCTACTCATGCACTTATCACATACATTTCATTTCCTCCTGTTTCCCAAGGTCTCTCAATGTCTGTATCACATACATACACATATACATACATACATATATCATCATACATACACATACACACATTTTTTTCTTTTTTTATCATTGGTTTTAATTCTACAACCAGAATATTCATTAATTGCCCTTTTTGTTTTTAATCATCAGATCTCTTTTGCCTCTCGTATTGATGGAAGTTTGAAAATAGCCTAAACAGATTTTCTTTGCTGTAAATTGCACACATACTCCTCATTAATTACACAGCAGAGGATCAATCTATCTATCTGGATCCCAAATTCTAGAATTTTGATTATACTAAAACAAACCTATTACTTCTGCCCCTCCTTTTGCTCTCCTCTTTGTATGCCTCTCCTTTATTTCCATAAAAACCACTCATTATTTACAGTGGTTGATTACTATATCTGTTACTTCTTCGGTTTTATATTAAAACCCATATACTTCCACCCACAGCTGTCTCATCCATTTTGGGTCTCTGTTCAAGACAATTTCTTCATTGGTGCTAATTCTCCTTTACTCTCTATTAAAAATCACCTTAAACGTTTTTTTTTTTTTTTCTGCTTTCTTTTTTGTAGTTAATTTGTTCATAACTCCAGAAATGATCACTAATTCCTTGTGTTTCTATTATTAATCTTTTTAATTAGGGCCCAAGCCTTGAAAAGGCGAAGGCCCTATTGTTTTCCTCCTGATTATTATTAGGGCCCAAGCCTTGAAAAGGCGAAGGCCCTATTGTTTTCCTCCTGATTATTATTAGGGCCCAAGCCTTGAAAAGGCGAAGGCCCTATTGTTTTCCTCCTGATTATTATTAGGGCCCAAGCCTTGAAAAGGCGAAGGCCCTATTGTTTTCCTTAGGATTATTAGGGCCCAAGCCTTGAAAAGGCGAAGGCCCTATTGTTTTCCTCCTGATTATTAGGGCCCAAGCCTTGAAAAGGCGAAGGCCCTATTGTTTTCCTTAGGATTATTATTATTATTAGGGCCCAAGCCTTGAAAAGGCGAAGGCCCTATTGTTTTCCTTAGGATTATTATTATTATTATTATTATTATTATTATTATTATTATTATTAGGGCCCAAGCCTTGAAAAGGCGAAGGCCCTATTGTTTTCCTTAGGATTATTATTAGGGCCCAAGCCTTGAAAAGGCGAAGGCCCTATTGTTTTCCTTAGGATTATTATTATTAGGGCCCAAGCCTTGAAAAGGCGAAGGCCCTATTGTTTTCCTTAGGATTATTATTAGGGCCCAAGCCTTGAAAAGGCGAAGGCCCTATTGTTTTCCTTAGGATTATTATTATTATTAGGGCCCAAGCCTTGAAAAGGCGAAGGCCCTATTGTTTTCCTTAGGATTATTATTATTATTATTATTATTATTTAGGGCCCAAGCCTTGAAAAGGCGAAGGCCCTATTGTTTTCCTTAGGATTATTATTATTATTAGGGCCCAAGCCTTGAAAAGGCGAAGGCCCTATTGTTTTCCTTAGGATTATTATTATTATTATTATTATTATTATTATTATTATTATTAGGGCCCAAGCCTTGAAAAGGCGAAGGCCCTATTGTTTTCCTTAGGATTATTATTATTATTATTAGGGCCCAAGCCTTGAAAAGGCGAAGGCCCTATTGTTTTCCTTAGGATTATTATTAGGGCCCAAGCCTTGAAAAGGCGAAGGCCCTATTGTTTTCCTTAGGATTATTATTATTAGGGCCCAAGCCTTGAAAAGGCGAAGGCCCTATTGTTTTACTTAGGATTATTATTATTATTATTATTATTATTAGGGACCAAGCCTTGAAAAGGCGAAGGCCCTATTGTTTTCCTTAGGATTATTAGGGCCCAAGCCTTGAAAAGGCGAAGGCCCTATTGTTTTCCTCCTGATTATTTATTATTATTATTAGGGCCCAAGCCTTGAAAAGGCGAAGGCCCTATTGTTTTCCTCCTGATTATTTATTAGGGCCCAAGCCTTGAAAAGGCGAAGGCCCTATTGTTTTCCTTAGGATTATTATTATTAGGGCCCAAGCCTTGAAAAGGCGAAGGCCCTATTGTTTTCCTTAGGATTATTATTATTATTATTATTATTATTATTAGGGCCCAAGCCTTGAAAAGGCGAAGGCCCTATTGTTTTCCTTAGGATTATTAGGGCCCAAGCCTGAAAAGGCGAAGGCCCTATTGTTTTCCTTAGGATTATTATTATTAGGGCCCAAGCCTGAAAAGGCGAAGGCCCTATTGTTTTCCTTAGGATTATTATTATTATTATTATTATTATTATTATTATTATTATTATTATTATTTTATCGACTATTCGGGCACTTTTGGGGGCCTTAACATGCTCTAAAACTCTTGAAACTTTGCACACGGGTCAGAACCTGCGGCCATCAGGGCTGGGCTGAAGATGGTACCCGGGCGTGGCAGGGGGGCTCAGCAGCGCCCCCTGGAACGGGGTCCGAAACCTTGGTCCATAAATCAAACACACTTGCATGTAATAATATGAAAGTCGGTACACATATAGATCTCATCGTTTCATATATACTTCATGCTCTTACTTTTTACCTCAGCCCAACAGGAAGTCGGCTATTTAGGGTTGTTTGGAAAACGTATACAATGGAATTTGAAATACTCCTCCTAGAGAAATCATTTAATCGCCACGAATCTCAGTCAGCATGAAGTCAAGACATTGAGGATGAAAAATTGCCAGCGGATTTTTGATATCTCGAACGGTTTGGCCGTGGCGAGGAAACAAATTTATGGCGAGAAAAGTGAGACAGGAAGTGTGTTATAACTTCTGCATAAATTAACAGATCTTGATGAAACTTCAGCAGTGTGTTCGTTGTAAGAGGCCGATCACATGGATGTGACTATTGTGAGTCAAAGTTATAGCGCCACCAACTGGCAGCAGGAAGTGTGTCACTTTCAAAATGCTTTGAAATCACCCTCTTGTTTTTACCCGATTTGCTTCAAACTTTACGTGTATAATGTAAACACACGGCAGATTTAGACCTGTGAAAGGATTATTGATATCTTAGATACTGTTGCCGTGGCAACGCTTCAAACTTTACTTTTCTTTATTGATGCTTTTGAGACTCTTAACATACTTGAAATTGCATGAAACTCGACAGAGACGTCACATTTATTAGCCAGTAGACATGTGCAAAGTTTCAGAAATGGGTGTGGTGAGGGGCTCAGTAGCGCCACCTTTTGACAAAAAAGTGGGGGGTTAGTTTCATCTACAGGTACAAAAATTGGTATTGATATAGTTCTCCTCAAGCCGGACAACTTTCTAATTTACAGTCATTAGCTCCGACCAACAGAAAGTCAGATATTTTGGTTTGAATGTGGAGAAAATGTCAGAATTTTGCAAGTCACTCTCTAAGACTTTGTGTGTGAGGAGTAGGAAGGGAGGGGGTCTTGTGAAGTAATACATAGGGCTATACTGCCCTCTTGTGTTCAACATAGTATGGGTTACATTAACTTTTGCACGATATTCTAATTTTTCGAGTTTCACCTGTATGCAGAGTTGACAGAAAAATGTTACACACGCCGTAGCAGGTGAATACAACAAAGAACTAAAGCCTAAAAAACTAAAGTTTAATCCACTGTCTGTTCATTCTCTGAGTGGCAATTACAAGAAATGTCCAATAGATGGCATCCAAGCCTCATTGTTCAATGATTTACAACAGGTCTGAGTCCAGAATGGGCAGGGACTGAGTTCAACAGTTGCTTGAGCTCTTTTGCAGTCGAATCCCAGAAAAAAGGCAAACAATGTGTCCCCACTCAATATATACATCAACTGAGTGGAGGATACAATTTTTAACAACCTTTAACCATTTACAGCCAGAGCGTTCAAATTTGGGAACAATTATTCCCATGGTTCCTGTCTCAGTGTCATCGTCGTCCGATCACCGATTTTATTTCTGAAGTCTGCCCAGATACTCATGACAATACAAGCTAAAGGCACATGTGATTGGTTAAGGGGTTACTGGGCAAGAATAATAACTGTATCGTCATCACCGTCTTCCTTCATTTCAATGGAAAGGTGATATCACGAGAGATTTACTCCAGTGTTGGATTTACTGCTTCAAATTAAATACTGAGGCGATTTTTGCAAGGTAAGAACGTGTGTTGTCTATATTTTCTATAGAAAGTCAAAACGTTTTAGTGACGAAGCATTTATTTGTAGGAGTATTGCTAGTTATTTCTGGAAAAAAATGACAAAACAACTCAAATAAATGTTTGTGAGCAGTTTTGTGTGAAACCGCGAGATGCGTCGCGTCTAACGCACGAGCCCCGATGAGAGATCGCATTCGCTTCTTCTTGCGTTTGAACGGACAATTTCATACTACAAAATGTCAAATTACATGATATATTGTCTGTTTTGTCCCAAGTGAACATAAACAGTTGATGAAGAAATCGCGAATCGAAATCTAGTATCAACACTTCCGAGAATGATTATCAGCGTTGTGTCTGACAGCGCGAGGCATCTCATTTTTACTCGCATCTTCATGGAGGTTTGTCGGTTGTATGTAGTTTCACAATCTCAATCAAGTAATCTCTGAAATGAATACAGATGTAACAGCACGAAAATAATGAGACTTCACAGTTCTCAAAAGATTAAACTCACTAAAACAAGCCGCACAGACTGTGCCTTGAATGAAATGCGTTTAAAATCCTCTTAAAGAGACAGTAACAATTTTCCAAGTAAATAAAAAGTAGGCCTACAAATGGTTTTCACCCCAAAAATAAATTTCTCTCATCGTATACTCACCCTCATTGCATCCCAGATGTGTATTGTTTTCTTTCTTCTAGTGAACACAAATTAAGCTTTTTAGAAGATTATCTCAACCCTGTTGGACCTTTCAATGACTTGAATGGTGATCAGAACTCAGAAGCTGCAAAAATCAAATAAATGCAGCATAAAAGTAATCCATACCACTCCAGTGGTTAAATCCATGCCTTCAGAAGTGATATTATAGGTGTGGGTTAGAAATAGACCTATATATATATACTTCAAGATGACATCACTCTGAAGTACTGCGTAAAGAATATCCCACATTCGCCCTTAGGGGGCGCTACAGGCCATGCCCAAAATTCCCATTTTCTGGTCAAAAATGTTCTAATGTTGTATATTGATACTACAGGCCAACAGGAATTCACAAACCAAGAGTGGCCCACATTCGCCCTTATGGGGCGCTACAGGCCACGCCCTAAATTCCCATTTGCTGGTCAAAAATGTTCTAATTTGGTACATTGATACTACAGGCCAACAGGAACCCACAAACAAAGAATAGCCCATATTCGCCATTAGGGGGCGCTACAGGCTATGCCCAAAATTCCCATTTTATGGTCAAAAATTTTCTAATTTGGTATATTGACACTACAGGCCAACAGAAATCCACAAACCAAGAATGTCTCACATTTGCCCTTAGGGGGTGCTAAAGGACATTCCCATATTGCACATTTTTTTGTCAAATACTTTCTAATTTGGTACATTAATACTACAGGCCAACAGGAACCTACAAACCAAGAATGGCTCACATTCGCCCTTAGGGGGCGGTACAGGCCATGCCCAAATGTCAATTTTTCAAAGTGATTGTATTTCCACCCCATTTATTTAGTTTTTCTGAAACCTGGTGAACATACCTCATTTCTCATTGTAAACAAAAAACCCTACAGGATCCATAAGGTCCGGCATGATGGATTTTCCTGTACACTGAAAATGTTTAGTTTAGGATTCAGACAGAAAGACATGTTTTTTGGATTTTTTCATTGGGAGGGTTTAACCCCAACCCTCTATTGATCAATTTTAAATGATTTGCCATTTTGAGGAGGAATCGCATTGCTGCTTGCAGCTATATTTTTGAGTTGTTGCTGTGTCCATCATCCTTTGTTTTCCGAAAGCCACCAAGTGGAAATGAGCCCGGTAACTAAAGGCACCAGGGTTGCGGTGCCACCGGCTTGGGCCCGTCATCGCTGCTTGCAGCTTTAATTATTATTATTATTATTATTTTATTGACTATTCGGGCACTTTTGGGGGCCTTAACATGCTCTAAAACTCTTGAAACTTTGCACACGGGTCAGAACCTGCGGCCATCAGGGCTGGGCTGAAGATGGTACCCGGGCGTGGCAGGGGGTTTCAGCAGCGCCCCCTGGAACGGGGTCCGAAACCATGGTCCATAAATCAAACACACTTGCATGTAATAATATGAAAGTCGGTACACATATAGATCTCATCGTTTCATATATACTTCATGCTCTTACTTTTTACCTCAGCCCAACAGGAAGTCGGCTATTTAGGGTTGTTTGGAAAACGTATACAATGGAATTTGAAATACTCCTCCTAGAGAAATCATTTAATCGCCACGAATCTCAGTCAGCATGAAGTCAAGACATTGAGGATGAAAAATTGCCAGCGGATTTTTGATATCTCGAACGGTTTGGCCGTGGCGAGGAAACAAATTTATGGCGAGAAAAGTGAGACAGGAAGTGTGTTATAACTTCTGCATAAATTAACAGATCTTGATGAAACTTCAGCAGTGTGTTCGTTGTAAGAGGCCGATCACATGGATGTGACTATTGTGAGTCAAAGTTATAGCGCCACCAACTGGCAGCAGGAAGTGTGTCACTTTCAAAATGCTTTGAAATCACCCTCTTGTTTTTACCCGATTTGCTTCAAACTTTACGTGTATAATGTAAACACACGGCAGATTTAGACCTGTGAAAGGATTATTGATATCTTAGATACTGTTGCCGTGGCAACACTTCAAACTTTACTTTTCTTTATTGATGCTTTTGAGACTCTTAACATACTTGAAATTGCATGAAACTCGACAGAGACGTCACATTTATTAGCCAGTAGACATGTGCAAAGTTTCAGAAATGGGTGTGGTGAGGGGCTCAGTAGCGCCACCTTTTGACAAAAAAGTGGGGGGTTAGTTTCATCTACAGGTACAAAAATTGGTATTGATATAGTTCTCCTCAAGCCGGACAACTTTCTAATTTACAGTCATTAGCTCCGACCAACAGAAAGTCAGATATTTTGGTTTGAATGTGGAGAAAATGTCAGAATTTTGCAAGTCACTCTCTAAGACTTTGTGTGTGAGGAGTAGGAAGGGAGGGGGTCTTGTGAAGTAATACATAGGGCTATACTGCCCTCTTGTGTTCAACATAGTATGGGTTACATTAACTTTTGCACGATATTCTAATTTTTCGAGTTTCACCTGTATGCAGAGTTGACAGAAAAATGTTACACACGCCGTAGCAGGTGAATACAACAAAGAACTAAAGCCTAAAAAACTAAAGTTTAATCCACTGTCTGTTCATTCTCTGAGTGGCAATTACAAGAAATGTCCAATAGATGGCATCCAAGCCTCATTGTTCAATGATTTACAACAGGTCTGAGTCCAGAATGGGCAGGGACTGAGTTCAACAGTTGCTTGAGCTCTTTTGCAGTCGAATCCCAGAAAAAAGGCAAACAATGTGTCCCCACTCAATATATACATCAACTGAGTGGAGGATACAATTTTTAACAACCTTTAACCATTTACAGCCAGAGCGTTCAAATTTGGGAACAATTATTCCCATGGTTCCTGTCTCAGTGTCATCGTCGTCCGATCACCGATTTTATTTCTGAAGTCTGCCCAGATACTCATGACAATACAAGCTAAAGGCACATGTGATTGGTTAAGGGGTTACTGGGCAAGAATAATAACTGTATCGTCATCACCGTCTTCCTTCATTTCAATGGAAAGGTGATATCACGAGAGATTTACTCCAGTGTTGGATTTACTGCTTCAAATTAAATACTGAGGCGATTTTTGCAAGGTAAGAACGTGTGTTGTCTATATTTTCTATAGAAAGTCAAAACGTTTTAGTGACGAAGCATTTATTTGTAGGAGTATTGCTAGTTATTTCTGGAAAAAAATGACAAAACAACTCAAATAAATGTTTGTGAGCAGTTTTGTGTGAAACCGCGAGATGCGTCGCGTCTAACGCACGAGCCCCGATGAGAGATCGCATTCGCTTCTTCTTGCGTTTGAACGGACAATTTCATACTACAAAATGTCAAATTACATGATATATTGTCTGTTTTGTCCCAAGTGAACATAAACAGTTGATGAAGAAATCGCGAATCGAAATCTAGTATCAACACTTCCGAGAATGATTATCAGCGTTGTGTCTGACAGCGCGAGGCATCTCATTTTTACTCGCATCTTCATGGAGGTTTGTCGGTTGTATGTAGTTTCACAATCTCAATCAAGTAATCTCTGAAATGAATACAGATGTAACAGCACGAAAATAATGAGACTTCACAGTTCTCAAAAGATTAAACTCACTAAAACAAGCCGCACAGACTGTGCCTTGAATGAAATGCGTTTAAAATCCTCTTAAAGAGACAGTAACAATTTTCCAAGTAAATAAAAAGTAGGCCTACAAATGGTTTTCACCCCAAAAATAAATTTCTCTCATCGTATACTCACCCTCATTGCATCCCAGATGTGTATTGTTTTCTTTCTTCTAGTGAACACAAATTAAGCTTTTTAGAAGATTATCTCAACCCTGTTGGACCTTTCAATGACTTGAATGGTGATCAGAACTCAGAAGCTGCAAAAATCAAATAAATGCAGCATAAAAGTAATCCATACCACTCCAGTGGTTAAATCCATGCCTTCAGAAGTGATATTATAGGTGTGGGTTAGAAATAGACCTATATATATATACTTCAAGATGACATCACTCTGAAGTACTGCGTAAAGAATATCCCACATTCGCCCTTAGGGGGCGCTACAGGCCATGCCCAAAATTCCCATTTTCTGGTCAAAAATGTTCTAATGTTGTATATTGATACTACAGGCCAACAGGAATTCACAAACCAAGAGTGGCCCACATTCGCCCTTATGGGGCGCTACAGGCCACGCCCTAAATTCCCATTTGCTGGTCAAAAATGTTCTAATTTGGTACATTGATACTACAGGCCAACAGGAACCCACAAACAAAGAATAGCCCATATTCGCCATTAGGGGGCGCTACAGGCTATGCCCAAAATTCCCATTTTATGGTCAAAAATTTTCTAATTTGGTATATTGACACTACAGGCCAACAGAAATCCACAAACCAAGAATGTCTCACATTTGCCCTTAGGGGGTGCTAAAGGACATTCCCATATTGCACATTTTTTTGTCAAATACTTTCTAATTTGGTACATTAATACTACAGGCCAACAGGAACCTACAAACCAAGAATGGCTCACATTCGCCCTTAGGGGGCGGTACAGGCCATGCCCAAATGTCAATTTTTCAAAGTGATTGTATTTCCACCCCATTTATTTAGTTTTTCTGAAACCTGGTGAACATACCTCATTTCTCATTGTAAACAAAAAACCCTACAGGATCCATAAGGTCCGGCATGATGGATTTTCCTGTACACTGAAAATGTTTAGTTTAGGATTCAGACAGAAAGACATGTTTTTTGGATTTTTTCATTGGGAGGGTTTAACCCCAACCCTCTATTGATCAATTTTAAATGATTTGCCATTTTGAGGAGGAATCGCATTGCTGCTTGCAGCTATATTTTTGAGTTGTTGCTGTGTCCATCATCCTTTGTTTTCCGAAAGCCACCAAGTGGAAATGAGCCCGGTAACTAAAGGCACCAGGGTTGCGGTGCCACCGGCTTGGGCCCGTCATCGCTGCTTGCAGCTTTAATTATTATTATTATTATTATTTTATTGACTATTCGGGCACTTTTGGGGGCCTTAACATGCTCTAAAACTCTTGAAACTTTGCACACGGGTCAGAACCTGCGGCCATCAGGGCTGGGCTGAAGATGGTACCCGGGCGTGGCAGGGGGTTTCAGCAGCGCCCCCTGGAACGGGGTCCGAAACCATGGTCCATAAATCAAACACACTTGCATGTAATAATATGAAAGTCGGTACACATATAGATCTCATCGTTTCATATATACTTCATGCTCTTACTTTTTACCTCAGCCCAACAGGAAGTCGGCTATTTAGGGTTGTTTGGAAAACGTATACAATGGAATTTGAAATACTCCTCCTAGAGAAATCATTTAATCGCCACGAATCTCAGTCAGCATGAAGTCAAGACATTGAGGATGAAAAATTGCCAGCGGATTTTTGATATCTCGAACGGTTTGGCCGTGGCGAGGAAACAAATTTATGGCGAGAAAAGTGAGACAGGAAGTGTGTTATAACTTCTGCATAAATTAACAGATCTTGATGAAACTTCAGCAGTGTGTTCGTTGTAAGAGGCCGATCACATGGATGTGACTATTGTGAGTCAAAGTTATAGCGCCACCAACTGGCAGCAGGAAGTGTGTCACTTTCAAAATGCTTTGAAATCACCCTCTTGTTTTTACCCGATTTGCTTCAAACTTTACGTGTATAATGTAAACACACGGCAGATTTAGACCTGTGAAAGGATTATTGATATCTTAGATACTGTTGCCGTGGCAACACTTCAAACTTTACTTTTCTTTATTGATGCTTTTGAGACTCTTAACATACTTGAAATTGCATGAAACTCGACAGAGACGTCACATTTATTAGCCAGTAGACATGTGCAAAGTTTCAGAAATGGGTGTGGTGAGGGGCTCAGTAGCGCCACCTTTTGACAAAAAAGTGGGGGGTTAGTTTCATCTACAGGTACAAAAATTGGTATTGATATAGTTCTCCTCAAGCCGGACAACTTTCTAATTTACAGTCATTAGCTCCGACCAACAGAAAGTCAGATATTTTGGTTTGAATGTGGAGAAAATGTCAGAATTTTGCAAGTCACTCTCTAAGACTTTGTGTGTGAGGAGTAGGAAGGGAGGGGGTCTTGTGAAGTAATACATAGGGCTATACTGCCCTCTTGTGTTCAACATAGTATGGGTTACATTAACTTTTGCACGATATTCTAATTTTTCGAGTTTCACCTGTATGCAGAGTTGACAGAAAAATGTTACACACGCCGTAGCAGGTGAATACAACAAAGAACTAAAGCCTAAAAAACTAAAGTTTAATCCACTGTCTGTTCATTCTCTGAGTGGCAATTACAAGAAATGTCCAATAGATGGCATCCAAGCCTCATTGTTCAATGATTTACAACAGGTCTGAGTCCAGAATGGGCAGGGACTGAGTTCAACAGTTGCTTGAGCTCTTTTGCAGTCGAATCCCAGAAAAAAGGCAAACAATGTGTCCCCACTCAATATATACATCAACTGAGTGGAGGATACAATTTTTAACAACCTTTAACCATTTACAGCCAGAGCGTTCAAATTTGGGAACAATTATTCCCATGGTTCCTGTCTCAGTGTCATCGTCGTCCGATCACCGATTTTATTTCTGAAGTCTGCCCAGATACTCATGACAATACAAGCTAAAGGCACATGTGATTGGTTAAGGGGTTACTGGGCAAGAATAATAACTGTATCGTCATCACCGTCTTCCTTCATTTCAATGGAAAGGTGATATCACGAGAGATTTACTCCAGTGTTGGATTTACTGCTTCAAATTAAATACTGAGGCGATTTTTGCAAGGTAAGAACGTGTGTTGTCTATATTTTCTATAGAAAGTCAAAACGTTTTAGTGACGAAGCATTTATTTGTAGGAGTATTGCTAGTTATTTCTGGAAAAAAATGACAAAACAACTCAAATAAATGTTTGTGAGCAGTTTTGTGTGAAACCGCGAGATGCGTCGCGTCTAACGCACGAGCCCCGATGAGAGATCGCATTCGCTTCTTCTTGCGTTTGAACGGACAATTTCATACTACAAAATGTCAAATTACATGATATATTGTCTGTTTTGTCCCAAGTGAACATAAACAGTTGATGAAGAAATCGCGAATCGAAATCTAGTATCAACACTTCCGAGAATGATTATCAGCGTTGTGTCTGACAGCGCGAGGCATCTCATTTTTACTCGCATCTTCATGGAGGTTTGTCGGTTGTATGTAGTTTCACAATCTCAATCAAGTAATCTCTGAAATGAATACAGATGTAACAGCACGAAAATAATGAGACTTCACAGTTCTCAAAAGATTAAACTCACTAAAACAAGCCGCACAGACTGTGCCTTGAATGAAATGCGTTTAAAATCCTCTTAAAGAGACAGTAACAATTTTCCAAGTAAATAAAAAGTAGGCCTACAAATGGTTTTCACCCCAAAAATAAATTTCTCTCATCGTATACTCACCCTCATTGCATCCCAGATGTGTATTGTTTTCTTTCTTCTAGTGAACACAAATTAAGCTTTTTAGAAGATTATCTCAACCCTGTTGGACCTTTCAATGACTTGAATGGTGATCAGAACTCAGAAGCTGCAAAAATCAAATAAATGCAGCATAAAAGTAATCCATACCACTCCAGTGGTTAAATCCATGCCTTCAGAAGTGATATTATAGGTGTGGGTTAGAAATAGACCTATATATATATACTTCAAGATGACATCACTCTGAAGTACTGCGTAAAGAATATCCCACATTCGCCCTTAGGGGGCGCTACAGGCCATGCCCAAAATTCCCATTTTCTGGTCAAAAATGTTCTAATGTTGTATATTGATACTACAGGCCAACAGGAATTCACAAACCAAGAGTGGCCCACATTCGCCCTTATGGGGCGCTACAGGCCACGCCCTAAATTCCCATTTGCTGGTCAAAAATGTTCTAATTTGGTACATTGATACTACAGGCCAACAGGAACCCACAAACAAAGAATTGCCCATATTCGCCATTAGGGGGCGCTACAGGCTATGCCCAAAATTCCCATTTTATGGTCAAAAATTTTCTAATTTGGTATATTGACACTACAGGCCAACAGAAATCCACAAACCAAGAATGTCTCACATTTGCCCTTAGGGGGTGCTAAAGGACATTCCCAAATTGCACATTTTTTTGTCAAATACTTTCTAATTTGGTACATTAATACTACAGGCCAACAGGAACCTACAAACCAAGAATGGCTCACATTCGCCCTTAGGGGGCGGTACAGGCCATGCCCAAATGTCAATTTTTCAAAGTGATTGTATTTCCACCCCATTTATTTAGTTTTTCTGAAACCTGGTGAACATACCTCATTTCTCATTGTAAACAAAAAACCCTACAGGATCCATAAGGTCCGGCATGATGGATTTTCCTGTACACTGAAAATGTTTAGTTTAGGATTCAGACAGAAAGACATGTTTTTTGGATTTTTTCATTGGGAGGGTTTAACCCCAACCCTCTATTGATCAATTTTAAATGATTTGCCATTTTGAGGAGGAATCGCATTGCTGCTTGCAGCTATATTTTTGAGTTGTTGCTGTGTCCATCATCCTTTGTTTTCCGAAAGCCACCAAGTGGAAATGAGCCCGGTAACTAAAGGCACCAGGGTTGCGGTGCCACCGGCTTGGGCCCGTCATCGCTGCTTGCAGCTTTAATTATTATTATTATTATTATTATTATTAGGGCCCAAGCCTGAAAAGGCGAAGGCCCTATTGTTTTCCTTAGGATTATTATTATTATTATTAGGGCCCAAGCCTGAAAAGGCGAAGGCCCTATTGTTTTCCTTAGGATTATTATTATTATTATTATTATTATTATTAGGGCCCAAGCCTTGAAAAGGCGAAGGCCCTATTGTTTTCCTTAGGATTATTATTATTAGGGCCCAAGCCTGAAAAGGCGAAGGCCCTATTGTTTTCCTTAGGATTATTATTATTATTATTATTATTATTATTATTATTATTTTATCGACTATTCGGGCACTTTTGGGGGCCTTAACATGCTCTAAAACTCTTGAAACTTTGCACACGGGTCAGAACCTGCGGCCATCAGGGCTGGGCTGAAGATGGTACCCGGGCGTGGCAGGGGGGCTCAGCAGCGCCCCCTGGAACGGGGTCCGAAACCTTGGTCCATAAATCAAACACACTTGCATGTAATAATATGAAAGTCGGTACACATATAGATCTCATCGTTTCATATATACTTCATGCTCTTACTTTTTACCTCAGCCCAACAGGAAGTCGGCTATTTAGGGTTGTTTGGAAAACGTATACAATGGAATTTGAAATACTCCTCCTAGAGAAATCATTTAATCGCCACGAATCTCAGTCAGCATGAAGTCAAGACATTGAGGATGAAAAATTGCCAGCGGATTTTTGATATCTCGAACGGTTTGGCCGTGGCGAGGAAACAAATTTATGGCGAGAAAAGTGAGACAGGAAGTGTGTTATAACTTCTGCATAAATTAACAGATCTTGATGAAACTTCAGCAGTGTGTTCGTTGTAAGAGGCCGATCACATGGATGTGACTATTGTGAGTCAAAGTTATAGCGCCACCAACTGGCAGCAGGAAGTGTGTCACTTTCAAAATGCTTTGAAATCACCCTCTTGTTTTTACCCGATTTGCTTCAAACTTTACGTGTATAATGTAAACACACGGCAGATTTAGACCTGTGAAAGGATTATTGATATCTTAGATACTGTTGCCGTGGCAACGCTTCAAACTTTACTTTTCTTTATTGATGCTTTTGAGACTCTTAACCTACTTGAAATTGCATGAAACTCGACAGAGACGTCACATTTATTAGCCAGTAGACATGTGCAAAGTTTCAGAAATGGGTGTGGTGAGGGGCTCAGTAGCGCCACCTTTTGACAAAAAAGTGGGGGGTTAGTTTCATCTACAGGTACAAAAATTGGTATTGATATAGTTCTCCTCAAGCCGGACAACTTTCTAATTTACAGTCATTAGCTCCGACCAACAGAAAGTCAGATATTTTGGTTTGAATGTGGAGAAAATGTCAGAATTTTGCAAGTCACTCTGTGAGCCTCTGTGTGTGAGGAGTAGGAAGGGAGGGGGTCTTGTGAAGTAATACATAGGGCTATACTGCCCTCTTGTGTTCAACATAGTATGGGTTACATTAACTTTTGCACGATATTCTAATTTTTCGAGTTTCACCTGTATGCAGAGTTGACAGAAAAATGTTACACACGCCGTAGCAGGTGAATACAACAAAGAACTAAAGCCTAAAAAACTAAAGTTTAATCCACTGTCTGTTCATTCTCTGAGTGGCAATTACAAGAAATGTCCAATAGAGGGCATCCAAGCCTCATTGTTCAATGATTTACAACAGGTCTGAGTCCAGAATGGGCAGGGACTGAGTTCAACAGTTGCTTGAGCTCTTTTGCAGTCGAATCCCAGAAAAAAGGCAAACAATGTGTCCCCACTCAATATATACATCAACTGAGTGGAGGATACAATTTTTAACAACCTTTAACTATTTACAGCCAGAGCGTTCAAATTTGGGAACAATTATTCCCATGGTTCCTGTCTCAGTGTCATCGTCGTCCGATCACCGATTTTATTTCTGAAATCTGCCCAGATACTCATGACAATACAAGCTAAAGGCACATGTGATTGGTTAAGGGGTTACTGGGCAAGAATAATAACTGTATCGTCATCACCGTCTTCCTTCATTTCAATGGAAAGGTGATATCACGAGAGATTTACTCCAGTGTTGGATTTACTGCTTCAAATTAAATACTGAGGCGATTTTTGCAAGGTAAGAACGTGTTGTCTATATTTTCTATAGAAAGTCAAAACGTTTTAGTTACGAAGCATTTATTTGTAGGAGTATTGCTAGTTATTTCTGGAAAAAAATGACAAAACAACTCAAATAAATGTTTGTGAGCAGTTTTGTGTGAAACCGCGAGATGCGTCGCGTCTAACGCACGAGCCCCGATGAGAGATCGCATTCGCTTCATCTTGCGTTTGAACGGACAATTTCATAAACAAAATGTCAAATTACATGATATATTGTCTGTTTTGTCCCAAGTGAACATAAACAGTTGATGAAGAAATCGCGAATCTAAATCTAGTATCAACACTTCCGAGAATGATTATCAGCGTTGTGTCTGACAGCGCGAGGCATCTCATTTTTACTCGCATCTTCATGGAGGTTTGTCGGTTGTATGTAGTTTCACAATCTCAATCAAGTAATCTCTGAAATGAATACAGATGTAACAGCACGAAAATAATGAGACTTCACAGTTCTCAAAAGATTAAACTCAATAAAACAAGCCGCACAGACTGTGCCTTGAATGAAATGCGTTTAAAATCCTCTTAAAGAGACAGTAACAATTTTCCAAGTAAATAAAAAGTAGGCCTACAAATGGTTTTCACCCCCAAAATAAATTTCTCTCATCGTATACTCACCCTCATTCCATCCCAGATGTGTATTATTTTCTTTCTTCTAGTGAACACAAATTAAGCTTTTTAGAAGATTATCTCAACCCTGTTGGACCTTTCAATGACTTGAATGGTGATCAGAACTCAGAAGCTACAAAAATCACATAAATGCAGCATAAAAGTAATCCATACCACTCCATTGGTTTAATCCATGCCTTCAGAAGTGATATTATAGGTGTGGGTTAGAAACAGACCTATATATATATACTTCAAGATGACATCACTCTGAAGTACTGCGTAAAGAATATCCCACATTCGCCCTTAGGGGGCGCTACAGGCCATGCCCAAAATTCCCATTTTCTGGGCAAAAATGTTCTAATTTTGTATATTGATCCTACAGGCCAACAGTAATCCACAAACCAAGAATGGCCCACATTCGCCCTTAGGGGGCGCTACAGGCCACGCCCTAAATTCCCATTTGCTGGTCAAAAATGTTCTAATTTGGTACATTGATACTACAGGCCAACAGGAACCCACAAACAAAGAATTGCCCATATTCGCCATTAGGGGGCGCTACAGGCTATGCCCAAAATTCCCATTTTATGGTCAAAAATTTTCTAATTTGGTCTATTGACACTACAGGCCAACAGAAATCCACAAACCAAGAATGTCTCACATTTGCCCTTAGGGGGCGCTAAAGGACATTCCCAAATTGCACATTTTTTTGTCAAATACTTTCTAATTTGGTACATTAATACTACAGGCCAACAGGAACCTACAAACCAAGAATGGCTCACATTCGCCCTTAGGGGGCGCTACAGGCCATGCCCAAATGTCAATTTTTCAAAGTGATTGTATTTCCACCCCATTTATTTAGTTTTTCTGAAACCTGGTGAACATACCTCATTTCTCATTGTAAACAAAAAACCCTCCAGGATCCATAAGGTCTGGCATGATGGATTTTCCTGTACACTGAAAATGTTTAGTTTAGGATTCAGACAGAAAGACATGTTTTTTGGATTTTTTCATTGGGAGGGTTTAACCCCAACCCTCTATTGATCAATTTTAAATGATTTGCCATTTTGAGGAGGAATCGCATTGCTGCTTGCAGCTATATTTTTGAGTTGTTGCTGTGTCCACCATCCTTTGTTTTCCGAAAGCCACCAAGTGGAAATGAGCCCGGTAACTAAAGGCACCAGGGTTGCGGTGCCACCGGCTTGGGCCCGTCATCGCTGCTTGCAGCTTTAATTATTATTATTATTATTATTTTATCGACTATTCGGGCACTTTTGGGGGCCTTAACATGCTCTAAAACTCTTGAAACTTTGCACACGGGTCAGAACCTGCGGCCATCAGGGCTGGGCTGAAGATGGTACCCGGGCGTGGCAGGGGGGCTCAGCAGCGCCCCCTGGAACGGGGTCCGAAACCTTGGTCCATAAATCAAACACACTTGCATGTAATAATATGAAAGTCGGTACACATATAGATCTCATCGTTTCATATATACTTCATGCTCTTACTTTTTACCTCAGCCCAACAGGAAGTCGGCTATTTAGGGTTGTTTGGAAAACGTATACAATGGAATTTGAAATACTCCTCCTAGAGAAATCATTTAATCGGCACGAATCTCAGTCAGCATGAAGTCAAGACATTGAGGATGAAAAATTGCCAGCGGATTTTTGATATCTCGAACGGTTTGGCCGTGGCGAGGAAACAAATTTATGGCGAGAAAAGTGAGACAGGAAGTGTATTATAACTTCTGCATAAATTAACAGATCTTGATGAAACTTCAGCAGTGTGTTCGTTGTAAGAGGCCGATCACATGGATGTGACTATTGTGAGTCAAAGTTATAGCGCCACCAACTGGCAGCAGGAAGTGTGTCACTTTCAAAATGCTTTGAAATCACCCTCTTGTTTTTACCCGATTTGCTTCAAACTTTACGTGTATAATGTAAACACACGGCAGATTTAGACCTGTGAAAGGATTATTGATATCTTAGATACTGTTGCCGTGGCAACGCTTCAAACTTTACTTTTCTTTATTGATGCTTTTGAGACTCTTAACATACTTGAAATTGCATGAAACTCGACAGAGACGTCACATTTATTAGCCAGTAGACATGTGCAAAGTTTCAGAAATGGGTGTGGTGAGGGGCTCAGTAGCGCCACCTTTTGACAAAAAAGTGGGGGGTTAGTTTCATCTACAGGTACAAAAATTGGTATTGATATAGTTCTCCTCAAGCCGGACAACTTTCTAATTTACAGTCATTAGCTCCGACCAACAGAAAGTCAGATATTTTGGTTTGAATGTGGAGAAAATGTCAGAATTTTGCAAGTCACTCTCTGAGACTCTGTGAGTTTGTAGGGGAGGGGGGACGTTGGGTCTTGTGAAGTAATACATAGGGCTATACTGCCCTCTTGTGTTCAACATAGTATGGGTTACATTAACTTTTGCACGATATTCTAATTTTTCGAGTTTCACCTGTATGCAGAGTTGACAGAAAAATGTTACACACGCCGTAGCAGGTGAATACAACAAAGAACTAAAGCCTAAAAAACTAAAATTTAATCCACTGTCTGTTCATTCTCTGAGTGGCAATTACAAGAAATGTCCAATAGATGGCATCCAAGCCTCATTGTTCAATGATTTACAACAGGCTGAGTCCAGAATGGGCAGGGACTGAGTTCAACAGTTGCTTGAGCTCTTTTGCCGTCGAATCCCAGAAAAAAGGCAAACACTGTGTCCCCACTCACTATATACATCAACTGAGTGGCGGATACAATTTTTAACAACCTTTAACCATTTACAGCCAGAGCGTTCAAATTTGGGAACAATTATTCCCATAGTTTCTGTCTCAGTGTCATCGTCGTCCAATCACCGATTTTATTTCTGAAATCTGCCCAGATACTCATGACAATACAAGCTAAAGGCACATGTGATTGGTTAAGGGGTTACTGGGCAAGAATAATAACTGTATCGTCATCACCGTCTTCCTTCATTTCAATGGGACGGTGATATCACGAGAGATTTACTCCAGTGTTGGATTTACTGCTTCAAATTAAATACTGAGGCGATTTTTGCAAGGTAAGAACGTGTTGTCTATATTTTCTATAGAAAGTCAAAACGTTTTAGTTACGAAGCATTTATTTGTAGGAGTATTGCTAGTTATTTCTGGAAAAAAAATGACGAAACAACTCAAATAAATGTTTGTGAGCAGTTTTGTGTGAAACCGCGAGCAGCGTCACGTCTAACTCACGAGCCCCGATGAGAGATCGCATTCGCTTCTTCTTGCGTTTGAACGGACAATTTCATAACAACAAAATGTCAAAATACATGATATATTGTCTGTTTTGTCTCAAGTGACCATAAACAGTTGATGAAGAAATCGCGAATCTAAATCTAGTATCAACACTTCCGAGAATGATTATCAGCTTTGTGTCTGACAGCGCGAGGAATCTCATTTTTACTCGCATCTTCATGGAGGTTTGTCGGTTGTATGTAGTTTCACAATCTCAATCAATTAATCTCTGAAATGAATACAGATGTAACAGCACGAAAATAATGAGATTCACAGTTCTCAAAAGATTATATCTCAATAAAACAAGCCGCAAAGACGGCTTGACGGCTTGAATGAAATGCGTTTAAAATCCTCTTAAAGAGACCGTAACAATTTTCCAAGTAAATAAAAAGTAGCCTACAAATGGTTTTCACCCCCAAAATAAATTTCTCTCATCGTATACTCACCCTCATTCCATCCCAGATGTGTATTATTTTCTTTCTTCTAGTGAACACAAATTAAGCTTTTTAGAAGATTATCTCAACCCTGTTGGACCTTTCAATGACTTGAATGGTGATCAGAACTCAGAAGCTACAAAAATCACATAAATGCAGCATAAAAGTAATCCATACCACTCCTGTGGTTTAATCCATGCCTTCAGAAGTGATATTATAGGTGTGGGTTAGATACAGACCTATATATATATATACTTAAAGATGACATCACTCTGAAGTACTGCGTAAAGAATATCCCACATTCGCCCTAAGGGGGCGCTACAGGCCATGCCCAAAATTCCCATTTTCTGGTCAAAAATGTTCTAATTTTGTATATTGATACTACAGGCCAACAGGAATCCACAAACCAAGAATGGCCCACATTCGCCCTTAGGGGGCGCTACAGGCCATACCCAAAATTCCCATTTTCTGGTCAAAAATGTTCTAATTTTGTAGATTGATACTACAGGCCAACAGGAATCCACAAACCAAGAATGGCCCACATTCGCCCTTAGGGGGCGCTACAGGCCATGCCCTAAATTCCCATTTGCTGGTCAAAAATGTTCTAATTTGGTATATTGACACTACAGGCCAACAGAAATCCACAAACCAAGAATGTCTCACATTCGCCCTTAGGGGGCGCTAAAGGCCATTCCCAAATTGCACATTTTTTTGTCAAATACTTTCTAAATTGGTACATTAATACTACAGGCCAACAGGAACCTACAAACCAAGAATGGCTCACATTCACCCTTAGGGGGAGCTACAGGCCATGCCCAAATGTCATTTTTTCAAAGTGTTTGTATTTCCAACACATTTATTTAGTTTTTCTGAAACCTGGTGAACAAACCTCATTTCTCATTGTAAACAAAAAACCCTACAGGATCCATAAGGTCCGACATGATGGATTTTCCTGTACACTGAAAATGTTTAGTTTAGGATTCTGACAGAAAGACATGTTTTTTGGATTTTTTCATTGGGAGGGTTTAACCCCAACCCTCTATTGATCAATTTTAAATGATTTGCCATTTTGAGGAGGAATCGCATTGCTGCTTGCAGCTATATTTTTGAGTTGTTGCTGTGTCCATCATCCTTTGTTTTCCGAAAGCCACCAAGTGGAAATGAGCCCGGTAACTAAAGGCACCAGGGTTGCGGTGCCACCGGCTTGGGCCCTTCATCGCTGCTTGCAGCTTTAATTATTATTATTATTATTTTATCGACTATTCGGGCACTTTTGGGGGCCTTAACATGCTCTAAAACTCTTGAAACTTTGCACACGGGTCAGAACCTGCGGCCATCAGGGCTGGGCTGAAGATGGTACCCGGGCGTGGCAGGGGGGCTCAGCAGCGCCCCCTGGAACGGGGTCCGAAACCTTGGTCCATAAATCAAACACACTTGCATGTAATAATATGAAAGTCGGTACACATATAGATCTCATCGTTTCATATATACTTCATGCTCTTACTTTTTACCTCAGCCCAACAGGAAGTCGGCTATTTAGGGTTGTTTGGAAAACGTATACAATGGAATTTGAAATACTCCTCCTAGAGAAATCATTTAATCGCCACGAATCTCAGTCAGCATGAAGTCAAGACATTGAGGATGAAAAATTGCCAGCGGATTTTTAATATCTCGAACGGTTTGGCCGTGGCGAGGAAACAAATTTATGGCGAGAAAAGTGAGACAGGAAGTGTGTTATAACTTCTGCATAAATTAACAGATCTTGATGAAACTTCAGCAGTGTGTTCGTTGTAAGAGGCCGATCACATGGATGTGACTATTGTGAGTCAAAGTTATAGCGCCACCAACTGGCAGCAGGAAGTGTGTCACTTTCAAAATGCTTTGAAATCACCCTCTTGTTTTTACCCGATTTGCTTCAAACTTTACGTGTATAATGTAAACACACGGCAGATTTAGACCTGTGAAAGGATTATTGATATCTTAGATACTGTTGCCGTGGCAACGCTTCAAACTTTACTTTTCTTTATTGATGCTTTTGAGACTCTTAACCTACTTGAAATTGCATGAAACTCGACAGAGACGTCACATTTATTAGCCAGTAGACATGTGCAAAGTTTCAGAAATGGGTGTGGTGAGGGGCTCAGTAGCGCCACCTTTTGACAAAAAAGTGGGGGGTTAGTTTCATCTACAGGTACAAAAATTGGTATTGATATAGTTCTCCTCAAGCCGGACAACTTTCTAATTTACAGTCATTAGCTCCGACCAACAGAAAGTCAGATATTTTGGTTTGAATGTGGAGAAAATGTCAGAATTTTGCAAGTCACTCTCTAAGACTTTGTGTGTGAGGAGTAGGAAGGGAGGGGGGCTTGTGAAGTAATACATAGGGCTATACTGCCCTCTTGTGTTCAACATAGTATGGGTTACATTAACTTTTGCACGATATTCTAATTTTTCGAGTTTCACCTGTATGCAGAGTTGACAGAAAAATGTTACACACGCCGTAGCAGGTGAATACAACAAAGAACTAAAGCCTAAAAAACTAAAGTTTAATCCACTGTCTGTTCATTCTCTGAGTGGCAATTACAAGAAATGTCCAATAGATGGCATCCAAGCCTCATTGTTCAATGATTTACAACAGGTCTGAGTCCAGAATGGGCAGGGACTGAGTTCAACAGTTGCTTGAGCTCTTTTGCAGTCGAATCCCAGAAAAAAAGGCAAACAATGTGTCCCCACTCAATATATACATCAACTGAGTGGAGGATACAATTTTTAACAACCTTTAACCATTTACAGCCAGAGCGTTCAAATTTGGGAACAATTATTCCCATGGTTCCTGTCTCAGTGTCATCGTCGTCCGATCACCGATTTTATTTCTGAAGTCTGCCCAGATACTCATGACAATACAAGCTAAAGGCACATGTGATTGGTTAAGGGGTTACTGGGCAAGAATAATAACTGTATCGTCATCACCGTCTTCCTTCATTTCAATGGAAAGGTGATATCACGAGAGATTTACTCCAGTGTTGGATTTACTGCTTCAAATTAAATACTGAGGCGATTTTTGCAAGGTAAGAACGTGTGTTGTCTATATTTTCTATAGAAAGTCAAAACGTTTTAGTTACGAAGCATTTATTTGTAGGAGTATTGCTAGTTATTTTTGGAAAAAAATGACAAAACAACTCAAATAAATGTTTGTGAGCAGTTTTGTGTGAAACCGCGAGATGCGTCGCGTCTAACGCACGAGCCCCGATGAGAGATCGCATTCGCTTCTTCTTGCGTTTGAACGGACAATTTCATACTACAAAATGTCAAATTACATGATATATTGTCTGTTTTGTCCCAAGTGAACATAAACAGTTGATGAAGAAATCGCGAATCGAAATCTAGTATCAACACTTCCGAGAATGATTATCAGCGTTGTGTCTGACAGCGCGAGGCATCTCATTTTTACTCGCATCTTCATGGAGGTTTGTCGGTTGTATGTAGTTTCACAATCTCAATCAAGTAATCTCTGAAATGAATACAGATGTAACAGCACGAAAATAATGAGACTTCACAGTTCTCAAAAGATTAAACTCACTAAAACAAGCCGCACAGACTGTGCCTTGAATGAAATGCGTTTAAAATCCTCTTAAAGAGACAGTAACAATTTTCCAAGTAAATAAAAAGTAGGCCTACAAATGGTTTTCACCCCAAAAATAAATTTCTCTCATCGTATACTCACCCTCATTGCATCCCAGATGTGTATTGTTTTCTTTCTTCTAGTGAACACAAATTAAGCTTTTTAGAAGATTATCTCAACCCTGTTGGACCTTTCAATGACTTGAATGGTGATCAGAACTCAGAAGCTACAAAAATCAAATAAATGCAGCATAAAAGTAATCCATACCACTCCAGTGGTTAAATCCATGCCTTCAGAAGTGATATTATAGGTGTGGGTTAGAAATAGACCTATATATATATACTTCAAGATGACATCACTCTGAAGTACTGCGTAAAGAATAGCCCACATTCGCCCTTAGGGGGCGCTACAGGCCATGCCCAAAATTCCCATTTTCTGGTCAAAAATGTTCTAATGTTGTATATTGATACTACAGGCCAACAGGAATTCACAAACCAAGAGTGGCCCACATTCGCCCTTAGGGGGCGCTACAGGCCACGCCCTAAATTCCCATTTGCTGGTCAAAAATGTTCTAATTTGGTACATTGATACTACAGGCCAACAGGAACCCACAAACAAAGAATTGCCCATATTCGCCATTAGGGGGCGCTACAGGCTATGCCCAAAATTCCCATTTTATGGTCAAAAATTTTCTAATTTGGTATATTGACACTACAGGCCAACAGAAATCCACAAACCAAGAATGTCTCACATTTGCCCTTAGGGGGTGCTAAAGGACATTCCCAAATTGCACATTTTTTTGTCAAATACTTTCTAATTTGGTACATTAATACTACAGGCCAACAGGAACCTACAAACCAAGAATGGCTCACATTCGCCCTTAGGGGGCGGTACAGGCCATGCCCAAATGTCAATTTTTCAAAGTATTTGTATTTCCACCCCATTTATTTAGTTTTTCTGAAACCTGGTGAACATACCTCATTTCTCATTGTAAACAAAAAACCCTACAGGATCCATAAGGTCCGGCATGATGGATTTTCCTGTACACTGAAAATGTTTAGTTTAGGATTCAGACAGAAAGACATGTTTTTTGGATTTTTTCATTGGGAGGGTTTAACCCCAACCCTCTATTGATCAATTTTAAATGATTTGCCATTTTGAGGAGGAATCGCATTGCTGCTTGCAGCTATATTTTTGAGTTGTTGCTGTGTCCATCATCCTTTGTTTTCCGAAAGCCACCAAGTGGAAATGAGCCCGGTAACTAAAGTCACCAGGGTTGCGGTGCCACCGGCTTGGGCCCGTCATCGCTGCTTGCAGCTTTAATTATTATTATTATTATTATTTTATCGACTATTCGGGCACTTTTGGGGGCCTTAACGTGCTCTAAAACTCTTGAAACTTTGCACACGGGTCAGAACCCGCGGCCATCAGGGCTGGGCTGAAGATGGTACCCGGGCGTGGCAGGGGGGCTTAACAGCGCCCCCTGGAACGGGGTCCGAAACCTTGGTCCATAAATCAAACACACTTGCATGTAATAATATGAAAGTCGGTACACATATAGATCTCATCGTTTCATATATACTTCATGCTCTTACTTTTTACCTCAGCCCAACAGGAAGTCGGCTATTTAGGGTTGTTTGGAAAACGTATACAATGGAATTTGAAATACTCCTCCTAGAGAAATCATTTAATCGCCACGAATCTCAGTCAGCATGAAGTCAAGACATTGAGGATGAAAAATTGCCAGCGGATTTTTGATATCTCGAACGGTTTGGCCGTGGCGAGGAAACAAATGTATGGCGAGAAAGTGAGACAGGAAGTGTGTTATAACTTCTGCATAAATTAACAGATCTTGATGAAACTTCAGCAGTGTGTTCGTTGTAAGAGGCCGATCACATGGATGTGACTATTGTGAGTCAAAGTTATAGCGCCACCAACTGGCAGCAGGAAGTGTGTCACTTTCAAAATGCTTTGAAATCACCCTCTTGTTTTTACCCGATTTGCTTCAAACTTTACGTGTATAATGTAAACACACGGCAGATTTAGACCTGAGAAAGGATTATTGATATCTTAGATACTGTTGCCGTGGCAACACTTCAAACTTTACTTTTCTTTATTGATGCTTTTGAGACTCTTAACATACTTGAAATTGCATGAAACTCGACAGAGACGTCACATTTATTAGCCAGTAGACATGTGCAAAGTTTCAGAAATGGGTGTGGTGAGGGGCTCAGTAGCGCCACCTTTTGACAAAAAAGTGGGGGGTTAGTTTCATCTACAGGTAGAAAAATTGGTATTGATATAGTTCTCCTCAAGCCGGACAACTTTCTAATTTACAGTCATTAGCTCCGACCAACAGAAAGTCAGATATTTTGGTTTGAATGTGGAGAAAATGTCAGAATTTTGCAAGTCACTCTCTAAGACTTTGTGTGTGAGGAGTAGGAAGGGAGGGGGGCTTGTGAAGTAATACATAGGGCTATACTGCCCTCTTGTGTTCAACATAGTATGGGTTACATTAACTTTTGCACGATATTCTAATTTTTCGAGTTTCACCTGTATGCAGAGTTGACAGAAAAATGTTACACACGCCGTAGCAGGTGAATACAACAAAGAACTAAAGCCTAAAAAACTAAAGTTTAATCCACTGTCTGTTCATTCTCTGAGTGGCAATTACAAGAAATGTCCAATAGATGGCATCCAAGCCTCATTGTTCAATGATTTACAACAGGTCTGAGTCCAGAATGGGCAGGGACTGAGTTCAACAGTTGCTTGAGCTCTTTTGCAGTCGAATCCCAGAAAAAAGGCAAACAATGTGTCCCCACTCAATATATACATCAACTGAGTGGAGGATACAATTTTTAACAACCTTTAACCATTTACAGCCAGAGCGTTCAAATTTGGGAACAATTATTCCCATGGTTCCTGTCTCAGTGTCATCGTCGTCCGATCACCGATTTTATTTCTGAAGTCTGCCCAGATACTCATGACAATACAAGCTAAAGGCACATGTGATTGGTTAAGGGGTTACTGGGCAAGAATAATAACTGTATCGTCATCACCGTCTTCCTTCATTTCAATGGAAAGGTGATATCACGAGAGATTTACTCCAGTGTTGGATTTACTGCTTCAAATTAAATACTGAGGCGATTTTTGCAAGGTAAGAACGTGTGTTGTCTATATTTTCTATAGAAAGTCAAAACGTTTTAGTTACGAAGCATTTATTTGTAGGAGTATTGCTAGTTATTTCTGGAAAAAAATGACAAAATAACTCAAATAAATGTTTGTGAGCAGTTTTGTGTGAAACCGCGAGATGCGTCGCGTCTAACGCACGAGCCCCGATGAGAGATCGCATTCGCTTCTTCTTGCGTTTGAACGGACAATTTCATACTACAAAATGTCAAATTACATGATATATTGTCTGTTTTGTCCCAAGTGAACATAAACAGTTGATGAAGAAATCGCGAATCGAAATCTAGTATCAACACTTCCGAGAATGATTATCAGCGTTGTGCCTGACAGCGCATCTCATTTTTACTCGCATCTTCATGGAGGTTTGTCGGTTGTATGTAGTTTCACAATCTCAATCAAGTAATCTCTGAAATGAATACAGATGTAACAGCACGAAAATAATGAGACTTCACAGTTCTCAAAAGATTAAACTCACTAAAACAAGCCGCACAGACTGTGCCTTGAATGAGATGCGTTTAAAATCCTCTTAAAGAGACAGTAACAATTTTCCAAGTAAATAAAAAGTAGGCCTACAAATGGTTTTCACCCCAAAAATAAATTTCTCTCATCGTATACTCACCCTCATTGCATCCCAGATGTGTATTGTTTTCTTTCTTCTAGTGAACACAAATTAAGCTTTTTAGAAGATTATCTCAACCCTGTTGGACCTTTCAATGACTTGAATGGTGATCAGAACTCAGAAGCTACAAAAATCAAATAAATGCAGCATAAAAGTAATCCATACCACTCCAGTGGTTAAATCCATGCCTTCAGAAGTGATATTATAGGTGTGGGTTAGAAACAGACCTATATATATATACTTAAAGATGACATCACTCTGAAGTACTGCGTAAAGAATATCCCACATTCGCCCTTAGGGGGCGCTACAGGCCATGCCCAAAATTCCCATTTTCTGGTCAAAAATGTTCTAATGTTGTATATTGATACTACAGGCCAACAGGAATTCACAAACCAAGAGTGGCCCACATTCGCCCTTATGGGGCGCTACAGGCCACGCCCTAAATTCCCATTTGCTGGTCAAAAATGTTCTAATTTGGTACATTGATACTACAGGCCAACAGGAACCCACAAACAAAAGAATTGCCCATATTCGCCATTAGGGGGCGCTACAGGCTATGCCCAAAATTCCCATTTTATGGTCAAAAATGTTCTAATTTGGTATATTGACACTACAGGCCAACAGAAATCCACAAACCAAGAATGTCTCACATTCGCCCTTAGGGGGCGTAAAGGACATTCCCAAATTGCACATTTTTTTGTCAAATACTTTCTAATTTGGTACATTAATACTACAGGCCAACAGGAACCTACAAACCAAGAATGGCTCACATTCGCCCTTAGGGGGCGCTACAGGCCATGCCCAAATGTCATTTTTTTAAAGTGATTGTATTTCCACCCCATTTATTTAGTTTTCTGAAACCTGGTGAACATACCTCATTTCTCATTGTAAACAAAAAACCCTCCAGGATCCATAAGGTCCGGCATGATGGATTTTCCTGTACACTGAAAATGTTTAGTTTAGGATTCAGACAGAAAGACATGTTTTTTGGATTTTTTCATTGGGAGGGTTTAACCCCAACCCTCTATTGATCAATTTTAAATGATTTGCCATTTTGAGGAGGAATCGCATTGCTGCTTGCAGCTATATCTTTTAGTTGTTGCTGTGTCCATCATCCTTTGTTTTCCGAAAGCCACCAAGTGGAAATGAGCCCGGTAACTAAAGGCACCAGGGTTGCTGTGCCACCGGCTTGGGCCCGTCATCGCTGCTTGCAGCTTTAATTATTATTATTATTTTATCGACTATTCGGGCACTTTTGGGGACCTTAACGTGCTCTAAAACTCTTGAAACTTTGCACACGGGTCAGAACCCGCGGCCATCAGGGCTGGGCTGAAGATGGTACCCGGGCGTGGCAGGGGGGCTTAACAGCGCCCCCTGGAACGGGGCCCGAAACCTTGGTCCATAAATCAAACACACTTGCATGTAATAATATGAAAGTCGGTACACATATAGATCTCATCGTTTCATATATCCTTCATGCTCTTACTTTTTACCTCAGCCCAACAGGAAGTCGGCTATTTAGGGTTGTTTGGAAAACGTATGCAATGGAATTTGAAATACTCCTCCTAGAGAAATCATTTAATCGCCACGAATCTCAGTCAGCATGATGTCAAGACATTGAGGATGAAAAATTGCCAGCGGATTTTTGATATCTCGAACGGCTTGGCCGTGGCGAGGAAACAAATTTATGGCGAGAAAAGTGAGACAGGAAGTGTGTAATAACTTCTGCATAAATTAACAGATCTTGATGAAACTTCAGCAGTGTGTTCGTTGTAAGAGGCCGATCACATGGATGTGACTATTGTGAGTCAAAGTTATAGCGCCACCAACTGGCAGCAGGAAGTGTGTCACTTTCAAAATGCTTTGAAATCACCCTCTTGTTTTTACCCGATTTGCTTCAAACTTTACATGTATAATGTAAACACACGGCAGATTTAGACCTGTGAAAGGATTATTGATATCTTAGATACTGTTGCCGTGGCAACGCTTCAAACTTTACAATTCTTTATTGATGCTTTTGAGACTCTTCACATAATAGAAATTGCATGAAACTCGACAGACACGTCACATTTATTAGCCAGTAGACATGTGCAAAGTTTCAGAAATGGGTGTGGTGAGGGGCTCAGTAGCGCCACCTTTTGACAAAAAAGTGGGGGGTTAGTTTCATCTACAGGTACAAAAATTGGTATTGATATAGTTCTCCTCAAGCCGGACAACTTTCTAATTTACAGTCATTAGCTCCGACCAACAGAAAGTCAGATATTTTGGTTTGAATGTGGAGAAAATCTCAATTTTGCCAGTCACTCTCTAAGTCTCTGTGTTTGAGGAGGGGAGGGGGGGGGGGGGGATGGGTCTTGTGAAGTAATACATAGGGCTATACTGCCCTCTTGTGTTCAACATAGTATGGTTTACATTAACTTTTGCACGATATTCTAATTTTTCGAGTTTTACCTGTATGCAGAGTTGACAGAAAAATGTTACACACGCCGTAGCAGGTAAATACAACAAAGAACTAAAGTCCCGCCTCACCCAGTTCGGGTACCGGACCTTGTTGAAACAATCATGCATCTAGCTGGCAGAGTGACAAAACTTCGCCAGCGCCTTCACCCCGAACATGGTCGAAAAATACAGACTAATGTCAAGGCATTGCACATTTTCAATTCCGAAGGTATCCATGATATCTTAAATATTTAGTACATTTTAGATCAATAAAATAGAGTCAAAATATCAACTGAAATGGAAAAGTACAAGAAAACCCATGTTTAATCCACTCTTTGTTCATTCTCTGAGTGGCAATTA